>OY856186.1:21147065-21540332 GCA_963693315.1 Diogma glabrata | reverse complement strand
TTTTAAGACACATTGATCAAAGTGGTGGGGGGTCTACCATACAAATGCTGACTTTTCACATTTTGTTTTTTAAGTTTGTTGGGAGCATACAGACTTCATTCATTATTCAATTTTAATGACACTTTGGCAAATGATGGAGACTTAAGTAACAAAGAACTGATTAGTTTTTGGATAATATTGGAATAAGTGGTGGGGGTCCTCCCGAACACCTGTTTAATGTGTCACACTTTTTTCAATGTTTGTTGGGAGCACACAGCATTCGTTCGTGAACGAATTTTGATGACACTTTGGAAAAAGATGCAAACATGTATGGCAAAGAACTGATTAGTTTTGGAGCGAAAGTGAACAAAGTGGTGGGGGGTCCCTGGAGCACCTGTTTTTTTGAAAGCTCTTTAACTTCTGTACGTGATAAGCGAATTGGATGAAACTTGGTACATGAGTATGTAATACGGTTTAAAATAGTTCTGCATCCCAACTTCCGGTTTTTCACTTCCGGTAAAAAAATTTTTTTGTACTTTTTTGAAGTTTTTTCAGTGTCTTTATGCACACTACAGCCAACAATAATGAAGTGATTATGATGAAACTTATGGAATAGGGTTCCAGTTAGTGTGAAAAGATAATTATTATGTTTTAGGACACATTGATCAAAGTGGTGGGGGGTCTACCATACAAATGCTGACTTTTCACATTTTGTTTTTTAAGTTTGTTGGGAGCATACAGACTTCATTCATTATTCAATTTTAATGACACTTTGGCAAATGATGGAGACTTAAGTAACAAAGAACTGATAAGTTTTTGGATAATATTGGAATAAGTGGTGGGGGTCCTCCCGAACACCTGTTTAATGTGTCACACTTTTTTCAATGTTTGTTGGGAGCACACAGCATTCGTTCGTGAACGAATTTTGATGACACTTTGGAAAAAGATGCAAACATGTATGGCAAAGAACTGATTAGTTTTGGAGCGAAAGTGAACAAAGTGGTGGGGGGTCCCTGGAGCACCTGTTTTTTTGAAAGCTCAATAACATCTGTACCTGATAATCGAATTGGATGAAACTTTGTACATAAGCATTTAGTATGATTTACAAAAATTCTGCATCCCAACTTCCGGTTTTTTGCTTCCGGTAAAAAAAAATTTTTTTTACTTGTTGGCAGTTTTTTCAGTATCTTTGTGCACACTACAGCCTACAATAATGAAGTGATTATGATAAAACTTATGGAAAAATTTCAATTAGTGTAAGAAGATAATTATCATCTTTTGGGACACATTGATCAAAGTGGCGGGGGATCTACCATACAACTGCTGACTTTTTACACTTGGTTTTTAAAGTTTGTTGGGAGCATACAGATTTCATTCATTAATCAATTTTAATGGCACTTTGAAAAAAGATAAAGACTTTATTGACAAAGAATTGACTAGTTGTTGGACAATATTGGGATAAGTGATGGGGTCCTCCCGAACACCTGTTTATTGTTTCAATGTTTGTTGGACGCATACAACATTCGTTCGTTAAGTAATTTTGATTACACTTTGCAAAAAGATGCAAATATGTATGGCAAGGAACTGATTAGTTTTTTTAGCGATAGTGAACAAAGTGGTGGGGGGTCCTCCAAGCACCTGTTATTTTGGAAGCTCAATAACTTCTGTACCTAATAATCGAGTTGGATGAAATTTGGTACATACCCATTTAGTAAAGTTTACAACAGTTCTGCATCCTAACTTCCGCTTTGACACTTCCGATAAAATTTTTTTTACTTTTTTTCGTACAACAGAATTTATGTTTGTTGGAATACTACTGCCTGCTTTAATATTTTTATTATTAGAACTACGAAGTCCATAATATTGGTTAGCTTTTAATTAAAGTATTTTATGGATATTAGCTCATTATATATCCAGAACACTATGTTTCCAGAGCTGTGGTGAAGTCAGCCTATGCATCAGCGTCGCAATATTTTTTAAACGTATTTCTTAGGAACGCATCTACCGTTTAAAAAAGAGTTGGGTGTATTATTCGAATTTAGAAAAAGTTTAAATATTTGATTTTATTCTAATTTTTGGAATATTTTTGAAATTTTGAAAAATGTTTCAAATTTTTGATTTTGGTATAATTTTGCAACATTTTTAGAATTTTCGAAAAAAGTTTTAATCTTTGATTTTGCTAGAATTTTTGGAAAATTTTTAGAATTTTGATAATAGTTTGATTTTATTTAATTTTTACAATATTTTTTGGAATTTTGAAAGAAATATGAATTTGTGATGCTGTAATATTTTCTCTTAACGCTAAATGGAGAGGTTTTTGAGTAGTTTGCTGAGTGTATCATCTTTTCACTAAATTATGTTAGTATATGATCTGTTATAATTTTCCGGCGACGAATTGATGGTTGGTGTTAGTTTTGTAATAAATTTTTAAACAGAGATAAAAAAATATATGTAATTTAACCAAGAATTTTATGTTGGATATACATCGCTGCCCAAACCTAAAAACAATGTCCTCATAAAAGTTTTATGCTGAAAACTATATCAAAATCCTGAACCAAAACCGAAGTCTTGATATCTCAGAGCTTTAGATTTCAGCCCCTTCATATTTTTGTAGTTGTGTTTGGAAACTGTTATTGAATGGTTTTGTAATTAATTTGTTTTAATTAGTAAATTTTTTATTAATTTTTTATTTTAGACACGATTTAAATAAAACGTTTATTTAAACAATAACTTTTTCATTTAAACAAAAAAATAATTGTTGAAGCAGCTGTTAATTCACAATAGATACTTAGAGTAAAAATTATATAGATTAATTTAACGATATGTTTAGTGTTTATATTTATTTCTAATAGATGTCAGATTATGTTTAATATTATATTCACCTATACCAACTATAAAAAAAAAATATGAAATGTCAATTAGTTTTAATAGAAAATAAAATTTTGTTGCGAGCAAATCAAACTTTTTTTGTGAAGAAACACATGGTCCTTGTCGAGTCGAATAAAGTGATTTATTTGGTGAAATTCATGAATCAGAGATTAATTTATTGCAAACCAGCGAATCTTTGCAATAAATAGCGAATCAAGAACAATAGCGAACCTGCGAAGAATACATTATACAAACAATCAATTTGCTGTAAATCGGATCAAGTGGACTCGCGGCTTCCGTACATAATTTCATTCATCGTCACCAGTGGTTCCAGCATAAAAAATAGGCCTTTACCTATGGACATCTGATACGATACTTACACTATCGTATCAGATATATGGTACGTAACGTAGAATAAAATACAAAAAAATTATAAGGAGTTTTGCTGTGTGTATAAAATTTTTTAGAAAATCATCTTTTGTAATACGTCATCACATCATCATACATCATCAAGGTCAAGTAAAAATGGCGGATTTATGCGATTGAAAAAGACACTCATGGAATGTTACTCAACCATCAAAACATACAACCAAGATACAAGATTTGAGGACCTTGTAGCACAAATGGCAATTCTCGACGCAACATACAAAGAATGTCTTGAATTAGAACGTATTGCGACAGTTAATGATGATAATGAAAAGTCCTTTGACGACATGTATGCACTCTACAATTCTTCCAGAAAAAAAATTTTACCGTTGCACCATTTACTAACGGCAACCAGAGGCAACCAAAATAATGATAGTTTTTCCGAATTATGTGAAAATCAAACGGAAGTTTTGAAACAATTATTAAATTCTACAAAACGTGATCAAGAGCTCTATGGACAAGGTCAAAAAATTCCATCTTTCGATGGGAACAATTACTCTGAATATCAATCATTTCGAAGTTTATTTCAATCAATTGTACACGAGAATGACAACATTTCTACTGTTCGAAAATTACAAATCTTAAAAGGTCTTTGTAAAGAAAAGGCATATAATTTAATAAAACACGTCGAAATTGTTGAAGCGAACTATGAAACCACACTGGCTCTACTTGATGAACGATTTGGTAGAAACAAGCAGCTACTCACGTCTTACATCAAGCGATTCTTCGAACAACCTTGCATTTCTAATCCTACTTCGACTACACTTCATCAGATGTATGATACATCTATGGAAATTTTGAACGGTGTGAATACAATGGGAGCTGCAGCTCAATCTCGTGATCCGTGGTTAGTTTTGATTTTGCTAAACAAATTGGATATTACTACGCGTCTAGCATGGGCCAATGAAACTGAAAACGAGGACTTTCCAACAATAGATCAATTTTTGAGATTTTTGGCTAAGCGAGGAAATAATATGGAGGTTTCCTAATGCAGCTCTTTAAAACCTAGCTCATCCTCTAAATCAAGGGTCATGCACACTAACACAACATCATCAAAATCGTGTTCCAAATGTAGCGATGATCATCTTTTATATGAATGCAAAGAATTTTTTGACTTGGCTGTACGAGATAGGCGGGGTTTCGTTGCAGAACATCGACTCTGTTTCAACTGCCTTCATAGTAATCACCAAGCAACAAAGTATAACTCTATATATAGATGTAAAAAATGTAAACGTAAGCATCATACCATGCTCCATATGGATGATATTCCACAAACCAACGAAGAGGAAACAAAAACTGAAGCTCAGACAGAATTAACTTCACAAATATGTTTGTCACCATCTCAAGGCCTCAAGCAGCAAGCAATTCTACCAACATTGAAAATTCAAATCAAAGATGCATCGGGCCATTACCAACACTTCAGAGCTTTGATCGATTCGGGTGCTCAAAACTCGTTAATATCAGAAAAATGTTCACGAAGCCTTTCTTTACCACGCAAATCTACGAACATTCACATCAGTGGAATTAGTGGTCATACCTTCAAAGCAAAAGGAATAGTTGATCTCAGTATAAAATCAATTCACCAATCGAATAAATTCATCAACGTTTCAGCGCCTATAATACCAAAACTACCCTCAATCGAACCATTACAAGCTGAATCAATTTTGCAAGATTTCAGAAACTTGCCACTTGCCGACCCCGATTTGCTACGATCTACGTCCTGTGACTTACTTATTGGGGCAGACAAATGTTTTTCGATATTACAACCTGGACAACATGTGTCGAGTTCTGGAATAATAGCTCATAATACAATTTTTGGGTGGATTTTAGTGGGCGGTTCCACACTTAACGAAAATTCCGAATCTTCTGTATACAGTGCTACTGTTAACGAAAAGGATGCTACAGTTGAAAATATAATGATGAGATTCTGGTCCATTGAAGAACTTCATACTCAACCAATAAAAACACCTCAAGATGAATACATTAAAGAATTTTTTGCAACTAACACCACGTTTGCTGAGGGTAGATTCACAACACGCATTCCTTTTAAACCAGATGCTGAAAAGTTGGGCGATTCTTTCCAAATTGCTAAAAGGAGATTTTTGTCGATTGAAAGAAAAATGCAAACCAATCCAGAATTTAAAGAGCTTTACACTAATGGAATTCACGATTATTTGAGTAAAGGGCACATGCGAATTACCACAGAGCAGGAAGTTAACTTTACTGGTGAAGTTTTCTATTTACCACATCATCCAGTGTACAAGCTGGACCGTAAAACTACGAAACTGCGAATTGTTTTTGACGGCTCGTGTAAATCAACAAATGGAGTCTCCGTAAACGATAAAATGCTGGTGGGACCAGTCATACAACCAACATTATGGCAAACACTCATGCGATTCCGTCTTCATCGAGTAGCTTTAACGGCAGATATACAAAAGATGTATTTGCAAGTGAGAATTCATGAGAATGATCAAAGATATCAACGACTTTTATGGCGTGAAGATCCAAAAGATGAATTACAGCATTATCAACTCACAACGGTCACATTTGGACTAGCAAGCTCATCATTTTTAGCAACAAGAACGTTAGTCGAAATTGCAAATGACTATAAAAATGATCAAACAATTGCAGCTGAAATCAAAGAATCATTTTATGTGGATGATTATATTTCTGGTGCTGAAAATGAAGTGTGTGCTCTAGAAATCAAGAACAAACCAATAAATATTTTGGGAAAATACGGGTTTCCATTGCACAAATGGAAATCCAACAGCAAAAGTGTGTGCCAAAAGGAAACAGGAAGTCCACACTCATTTGACAGTTCAACCACAAAGGTTTTGGGTCTTGAGTGGTGTCCTAATACCGATTATTTCGCATTCAATGTCAACTTACAAAACTCTGACAAAATTACTAAGAGAACACTACTGTCAGAGTCAGCTCAAGTGTACGACCCATTGGGATGGTTATCACCTACGATAGTATTATTCAAAATCATTTATCAGCGATTGTGGTTGATTAAAGTAGACTGGGATGACGACTTACCAACTGAGATAGCAGGTGATTATAAAATAATCCGTCAAGAGCTTTCATTATTCCAGCAATTATAATTTCCTCGGCACCTGAAACTTAATTCAACTTCACAATTGCATGGATTTAACGACGCGAGTGAAAGAGCATATGGCGCGGTGATCTATGCTCGAACTGTTGTTGATGATAACATTTTTACAATTTTAGTGACGTCCAAATCCAAGGTGGCTCCAACCAAACCTACATCAATTGCTAGACTGGAATTATGTGCAGCGCAAATGTTAGCCAAATTGATGAGTGTCACAAAAAGCACTTTGCAAATTCAATCAGATCCAGCGTTGTGGACAGATTTAAAAGTGGTATTGGCTTGGCTCTCTGAACATCCTTCCCATTGGAAGCAGTTTGTAGCCAACAGATGTGTTCAAATTCAGGACGAATTTCCAAGAAAATTTTGGAGCTATGTTAATACGAAAGATAATCCTGCAGATTATGTTTCAAGGGGCGTCAAACCATCAACGCTGATCCACCTTAATCAATGGTGGCATGGTCCATCTTGGCTAAACGAACGTAAAATCACCGAATGTAAATTCGAACCACCACCTGAGCAGGGTCTAGAAAGAGAAAGAAAAATTAATAAACTACTTGTTTTGGTTGCACAGGAAAAATCTGAAACTATCATCGATCAATTATTCAAGAATATTTCAACATTTGAGAAAATCAGGCGTACATTAGCTTTTGTGTTGCTATTTATCGATTTAAAAACAAAAAGGATTCCAATATCAATTAACATGGTTAAATATCTTGATGAAGCAACAAGGCGGTGCATAAAGTGGGCCCAAACCGATAAATTTGAACAAGAAATCATTCAGTTGCGATCTAAAGATGAGAATGGCATAATCAGAGTTGGGGGACGGTTACAAAATGCAAACATATCATTTCATGAAAAACATCCGGTTATAATTCCCAAAGGCCATGAGCTAGGACGAACATTAATAAGGCGTTTTCATGAAAAGAACTTTCATTGTGGACCATCTCTTACGCACCAAATTATGCAACAACAATTTTGGTTGGTACATTCACGATCAACAATCAGAAAACAGCTGCGAAATTGCGTTATATGTTATAAGCACAAGCCAATTGTAATGCAACAGGTCATGGGACAACTACCGTCTGAGAGAGTTAATTTAACACGAGCATTTCATCACAGTAGTGTCAACTATGCGGGTCCAATCGAAATGGCCTCCAAAACTGGAAGAGGTTCAAAAATCATCAAGGGATTTATAGCCATATTTGTATGCATGGCTACCAAAGCTCTTCATATCGAAGTAGTGAGTGAGCTGTCAACGTCTGCATTTTTGGCTGCTCTGACCAGATTTGTTTCACGACGAGGCGTTCCGTTTATCATGTACAGTGACAATGCAAAAAGTTTTATTGGTGCGAAAAATCGATTGAATAAAGTATATAAGTTGATAAACCAAACCGAATTTAACTCACAAGTATCTGCAAACCTCAATGAACAAGGTATTCAATGGAAATTCATCACGCCACTTGCTCCCCATGAAGGTGGCCTTTGGGAAGCGGCCGTGAAGCAGGTCAAATCGCTTTTACTAAAAACAACACATGGCCATCATTTCACTATGGAAGAATTGACAACGATGCTCTGTAAAATAGAAGCGATTCTTAATTCACGACCTTTATGCATAAAATACAACGGAGATGTTGAACATGACGTACTTACCCCAAATCACTTCATCAACGGCACATCGTCTAATCTTATTCCGGAAGAGGAGTTGGTTAAAATTTCAATTAATCGTCTTGATAGATGGCAATTAATTCAGAAACAGACGCAGTATTTTTGGCAACGATATCATAGAGAATATATTCATACTCTACAGCAACGAATAAAATGGTTTGAATTATCCTCAAACATTAAAGTCGGCGAAATTGTTCTACTCCAAGATGAACAATTACCAAGTTACAAGTGGCCATTGGGAAGGGTTATTGAGGTTTATCCAGGGTCTGATGGTGTTATTCGTCAAGTATTAGTTAAAACATCATCATCAACTCTCAAACGATCCATCCGGAAGTTATGCAAAGTTCCAATTGAGTTAACAACTGTTGTTGTTAACGGGGGGGAAGATGTTGAAGCAGCTGTTAATTCACAATAGATACTTAGAGTAAAAATTATATAGATTAATTTAACGAAATGTTTAGTGTTTATATTTATTTCTAATAGATATCAGATTATGTTTAATATTATATTCACCTATACCAACTATAAAAAAAAATATGAAATGTCAATTAGTTTTAATAGAAAATAAAATTTTGTTGCGAGCAAATCAAACTTTTTTTGTGAAGAAACAATAATAAATAAATAGCGTCTTGTTTGTTTACTACTTTACTATACTAGCTGTATAAATGTATTGGTGTTCTTTTGTATTGTATTTTATGCTGTGTTAAATATTCTGATTCAAATAAAAAATTTCAATGCTTTTTTTGGTCAAATAGAACACATTTTTTTGTTCTACATTATTTTAGGTTTAATTGGTGTGAACATACTTTCCCGTTAACGTTACTGACGTTAACATAATGGCAGCTTACATTGCTTAGATATTAGTCACTAGCTGAAGTAGAAGTTCTGTTTTTTGTTTTACCCCGAATGTTAAAGGATTGGTAGCAGAGGTTACAGTATTGTAATCGGTTCCTCCTGGAACGGAGGCCGGTTAAGTTATCGATAGGAAGCCCTACGTGTTCTTAGGTGTTATTTAATTAGCCACTACTTATTAATTAAAACATTGATATTTAATTCACTTAACATTTATTGATTAGAACATTTTTCATTTCAATATATTTATTCTTTATGATATATTTCGCTGACTCGACGACATGTAATATAATACTTTATAATTATTAATATTTTTTTTTCTACTCTGTAAAGCCTGGGCTTTTCAAATTAGAACTAGATGATTAGGTATCTATTTATCCAAGGTTTAATTTTACTATTTTTAAATACAACATTGAATGTACAGACCAAATGTGACTTCACCAAGGAAGATCTCTAACAAAAAAAATATACTCTAGCAGACCATTTTGGTCATTATATAATTTTCAAAAAAGAAATTCAAATAATTTGGCAATAATAAGAAAATAAAAAGAAACTTAACTTAATACGTTGAATGTTGACTTAACTGTTGGAGTAATAAATATTGACTTCTGCTGTTTGATGGTGCAAACAATATACCATTGGTAGCAAGGCGACTTTCGTCTTCATTTATTTAATTTGATGCCAATTTCATTATTACTGATTCCAGTTATTAACCTGCACTATACACTTGTGGATCGCATGGCAACCAATTGAAAATAAGTAAATTAAATATTTGCTCTTTTTATCACAGCAAAATAACACAGAAACACTTATTTTTTTGGAATTTAGATATATTTATTTTTAAATTTCAATTTTAGTATATATATTTGAGAATTTTAAAATCGACTTAATTTATTTTTGAATGAACTGGCTCATGAATTTTATTATTTTATCGCAATTATGAATCCCAACTCATGAATTCGAAATGAATCTATTTGATTAAAGCATAAACTACGAATCGATATAATTTAATTTACATTCTTGAATCTTCTATCATCAAACGCGTACTTGATTTGAATTAAGTAATTATCATTTACTATCAAACACTAACTGAGATATCTATCTATATTTTTATTTGATCTCGAATCGGACTGCGACATTGATTTTTATTTTTATGTTTTATTTCAAACCAGTACCGAACATTAATTTTAATCAATTATATTTTTTGATTTAATATCAAAATCGAACTGCCCGCCAAATCAATTTTCCTAATATTTATATTATATTAGAATAAACGACGAGTAAAAAGAAAAATCGGCTAACGGCTAATCGGCTAGTAAGGTGATGGCGTCTGTATTTTGGGATACGAACGGAATAATATTCATCGACTATCTCCAAAAAAGAACCACCATCAACAGCGAGTATTACTGTGAACTTTTGGATCGATTGAAGGCTGAAATCGCAAAGAAACAGCCACATTTGCAAAAGAAAAAAGTGTTGTTTCACCAAGATAATGCGCCGTGTCACAGATCGATGAAAACGATGGCAAAATTGAATGAATTGGGCTTTGAATTGCTTACCCACCCACCATATTCTCCAGATTTAGCCCCCAGCGACTCTTTCCTGTTTTCAGATCTCAAGAGAATGTTTGCTGGAAAGAAATTTAAGTCCAATGATGAAGTAATCGCTGAAACTGAGGCCTATTTTGACGAGAAAGAGAAATCGTACTATAAAAGTGGTATAGAAAAGTTGGAAAATCGCTATACTCGTTGTATCGCCCTCGAAGGCAACTATGTTGAATAAAAAAATCGAGTTTTGTCAAAATGTTGTTTTTTTCTTACTTATCCTACGGACTTATTGAATGACCTGTTATTACGAAACACTTTTAATAAAACGAAAAATTTTTTTTAAAGAAAAATTTGATTTTTAAAAATTAAAGATTTCAATTCATTTTGACACAGAATAATGCAAATTCTACCACAATTTGTAAACTATTTGCATTTAATTTATAATTAGTCGTTCATTTTTTCAAGTAATTATATGCGTTTGGGCATTAAAACAAAGTCGTAGAAAAAGTATATAACAAACCTCGAGCTGCAAACTATTTTCCATGCTCGTGAAGATACTGCACTCGACGCTACGCGTTTCATGCGCAATATTTTCCCTCGCATGTAAAATGCTATTTACAACTCTGGATATCTAATATACTATTACATCTTAGGTACAGTGATACCCATATGGTCACTACAGTTTGCTAATTGACCACACGAACCTTGCCGTTGTCATCTGGATTAATTTATTGTATCCTACCAAGAGCCCACTTGCAGGATTGTAGGTTATCTTGCTTTAGCAGAACCAAATAATCCATTTTTAGGTCATCCATTTCGTTTTGCCATTTGTGGTGTTGTTGTAAACCATTTATACATTCACTTGTGTAACGCATCCAAAAACTTCAGGTACGCTGTTGCATGAGTTGCACCTTGTCAATCGGGATAATGGAATATTCTTATTGTCTACGTCGTTTTCTACGCATTTTTCTCCAATAAAATTCGTCCCATTGTCACTATATATTTCGGCTGGTTCTCCACGTCTGGCTACAAATCGCTTCAGTGCTGCGTTAAATGATTCTGTTGCTAAATCACTTACGATTTCTATGTGAACCGCCTTGATTACCATGCACACAAACACAACAATATAACCTTTCACCATTTTTGTACCAATGTCCACGTTTACTTGCGAAAGTAATAGGTCCAGCATAGTCAACTCCAGAACAAGCAAAAGGTCTGGCTGGTGTCACACGCACTGCTGGAAGACTACCCATTAGTTTTTTGGTAGTGGATGCACGATTTCAAAAACAAGTGACAAATTTTTTGACTTCAAATCTCACTGTAGTTCTACCTCGAATCAACCAATACCTTTGGCGTATAAGATGAGAAGTAAGAGGGGGCCTGAGTATAAGTATTTCTTGTGGATGTAACCAATCATAAGATTAGTCAATGGATGTGATCACGGCAAAATTATAGGATATTTAAATCATCACTGCATGAAGAATTACCAAGCTGACCTCCTACACGTAGAAGCTCGTTCTTATCTAAAAAAGGCGTAAAAGACAATAGTTGACTTTTTTCTCAACCTTGCTATTTTCCTTAGATTTAATATATCATCTTAAAATTCTTGTTGTTGCACATATTTTATTATTTGAATAGTGGCATGTTGTAATTCTTCGACATGTAGTGGTGAAAATGAAATCTCTTCTTTGACCTTTCTCGAGTTGTTTAGAAATAAATAAAGCCTAAAATATTCACCATTTTACTGCAAGACGATAAATTGTTAACTGAAAATTCAAAGACATTGACAGAACTCTGAGTGCAATGACAATGGGTTATTTGGGAATTGTTCAGCTTTTGTTGAAATGGTATGGGCACCACTTAGAAAATCATCAAAAATAGAACTCACTTCCTATAGTAGTAGAAGCTCGTGGTAATATTGATTAGGCATGTTCATATGTTCATATATTTGTGGTAGGACTCTAGTTGGAAGAAACGTAAAAGCTGATAATCTAAATGTCACAGTTGTAAGTTTAAAATGTTTTAACGGTAGATTTGAATCTTCCCTCCAGAGTATACGTTGGTAGTTGCAATCATCATCAGCGATTAAAATTTGCCGGTACATTTTTCTATGTCCGCCGCTATTCTGCCGTCATAAGCAAAAACATCGTAATTTCAAAAATTATAAAAAATAAGTTAATACTACCTTATCAGTCACGAAGCGTTATTCTATGACCCTGCAACGTAAAATCGTGGAAAAAATAATTCTAAGCATGAAAATTATATTCATAAAACTCCGTAAAATTGAAAAATATCTACCTCTACTAAGCAGAAACACAGTATCTAAAGCGTCCTACGTAAAAACACCGTAGTTTTACATGCAAATCCGTGATTTTTCCAACAAAAAAATTAAAAAAATATTGATATGTTTTTTCTTATGTAGAACATAATTTAATAGTATAAACTTAATTAGCACAAGAAAAAAGTTGTAAGGCTACTGTAAAAGGTTGGCATAGACTATTTTATTTTTTGTTGTTTTTCTCAGTTTCAAAATTTATGAAACTACGGTGTTTTTGCTTATGACGGTAGCATTGCTATCTCATATTTTCTGAAGCGAACTAGAATAGACCAAAGGGCTAGTTGTATGGTAAGTCCAACAAGCATTTCTTCATTTAATGAAATTCCGTCCGATAACTTACACGATCCATCAAAAACCACAAGAACTTTGGTGGTAGCACTCGACTGTTTTAAAACCGCATGATGAGGTGGATACAAATATTTGTTGTTTTCTGCTGAAATATTATCTGGTAGAATTTTTACTTCACCATAATTTTAAATTGTGTGAAGTAATGCAATCTATCGTGAAAAAAAAACTCTTACATACCCCAAATTTTATTTTTTCTTTTGTTTTGGACCATCATCTATCTAAATAGCCAAAAAAAATTTTGGTGTACGTCTGTGTGTGGGTGGGTGGGTGAGTGGGTGGGTGAGTTTTCTGCATAAGATCTTGATGAAACTTTGGCAAATGATACAGGTTTACTTGAAAATGGTAGATCTGGATTAATTTAAAATATGGACAAAATGGCGGGGGGGTCTCCCGAACACCTCTAAGTTCAAATCTTGAATAACTTCTGATCCCAGACTATGATCTTATTGAAACTTAGTTTATAAGGTTTTAGTACAGTTTCCAATACTTTTTTATGTCCCAATCCTATATATTCACGAAAACATTCCACATATTTGGTTGTTAGTGATAAATCTGTATTTAATTTTCGTTCCTGGTTACAAAATCTTCAAGTTGCTATTTTGAGCGAATCTCCGAATCCAACGTTTGGCCCTTAAATGGATTTTTTACAATGAATCTGATATTTTCGTGTCTTGTTTGTGTTGTCACAAAATGGTCTTCACATTGTTGTTGTTCTGCAGTAATAATGTTCCGTAGCAATAAGTTCTTCTAACTCAAAACTCATCGCAGTTTTCAGTAGCATGCTGGTTTTAGTATCTTCAGTATTCAGACCACCAGAGAATATCCATCCGAAGATCGAATTTGTGCGATCACCGAACCGTTTTCGTTTGATCCTTCTGCCATCCTTAATGATATTAAAAAATCGATCAGCTCCAATTACCAAATCAATTTTACCAGGTTGGTTGAATTCGGGATCTGCTAGATTTAAATCTCTGAAGGCATCATACATTGTAAGTTCCAAATTAGTTTGAGGTAAGTTGGTCGAAAGTTCTTTGAGAATGACAGCATTAATTTTTATTTCTTCATTTGAATGACATGAACTCACAGCAATCGATACAGCACTCCTTGCAATTGAAATACCAGATATCATTCCTTTAATCGAAACATGTGATTTAATTTTAGGTAAACATAATCGCTGTGCACAAACTTCTGTTATGAACGATGCTTGAGCACCAGAATCAAGTAATGCTCTACACAATTTTTTTTGAGTTCAATAATTGCTGTTGGAAATAAAGCCTTAAATTTGTTTCCATGATTTGAGATCGTAGAATTTACCAAAGTTTCATTTTGATTGGCATTACTGTTTGATACTTGTATTTCCTCTTGAATTTGTTTATAAATATTTGAGGTTTGGGCCATATTTGAATTCACAGCCATTGCAGTGGGATGCAAGATAGTGTGATGTCTTTGTTTGCACTGTTTACATTTAAATCTTGAACGACATACTACAGCATGATGACCTTGTCGTAAGCAATTGAATTTTTTGTTCAGCAACAAATCCTCGCCTTTCAGAAACTTTTAATTTAAGAAAATGCTCACAAGTGTTTAAAGTGTACTCTTGAGAGCAGCTAGGATAACTCAATTTCTCGGAAGTGGCATGCATTAAATGAATATTAGAATTTTTGGGCTTAAAAGCATTTGCTGAAGATTTAGTTGGAACGTTGCAGTCTAGTAATGCATCGCTACGCTTATCCAAGAAGTTCAAAAGTTGTTGCATTGTAGGGAATTCTTGATCCACTGAATCTAAAAACCAAGAGATTCGGAATCTAACTTGTTTTGCAGTAAGTAAATAAACCAAATATCTCTTGATTCTGTATCTGGTCCTAAAGCCTATAATCCTTCAATAATTTCATCAGTGGTATTTCGCATTTGCCGTAAAGCTTTGGAAGAGCCATGTGAAATTTTTGCCTGATCCAAAAATCTTTTAAAAAAACATTGAGAACCAACTTCTTATTTTTGTACTGTAATTTAATCAAATCCCACTCTCTCTCTCACTCAGGCGTTTACATCCCATGAAGGGATTTTGCCGTCTGTGCAATAAGCTTCCAATCATCTCGTTCCATGACCAGTTGACCCCAGTTTCGACATCCTATATCACGAAAGTCTTGGATGATGTCATCACGCCAGCGTTGTCTAGGTCTTCCTCTTCGACGAACACCAGCTGGTTGTTGTTGGGACGCTTTTTTTATCATTCTATCCAATGGAACCCTTTCTACATGACCAAACAATCTGATCCGGTTAGATTTAATGAATCCGATTACATCGCAGCCTCCAAGAAGCTGTCTGATTTCGTGATTCATTCGGATTCTATACTGATTTTCAGCAACATGGACCATAAATTGTTCGTATTCCTTCCTCTCGAATGTTGATAAAATTCTACAATTGGAGGAAGTCAGTGTCCAGCTTTCACTTCCAAATGTAAGCACAGGTCGAATTAATGCTTTGTAAAGTGTGAGTTTACACGACCGCGAAAGACGTTTTGATCGCAGAAAGTTTAAGTATGCGTAGAAAACTCTGTATGCGGCTGAGACACGAGCTTTGATATCTGCCTGCATGTCATTTGACGATGTTATTACAGACCCGAAGTATTTGAAGTTTTCCACGCGTTCCACTTCGTAGTCGCCAGTATCCAGATTTCCGGGAGGTATGTTCTTCGATGTTGTTAACACTTTAGTTTTGCCGGTGTTGATGCATAATCCAAGTCGTTTAGCATTTCTTTCAAGCTGAGAAAGACTATCTTTAATATCGCTCGTTCTACGTCCGAGAATCACAATATCATCTGCGTAGCCAAGAACTTGACTAGATTTATTATATATGCAGTTTTGCGTCTCAATTCGGCTTTTTCTTATTGCGTACTCCAGCGCCAAATTAAACAGTACAGGCGCGAGTGCATCACCTTGTCGAACATCTGATGTTATATCGAAAGGATCAGAAACTGACGCTTCGATTACTATTCTACAGTTTGATCCCGATGTTGTGAGTTTGCTCAGAGAAACAAGTTTCTCTGGGATACCAAGGCATATAAGTGCAGACCAGAGGTTGTCGCGGATGATACTATCATATGCTTGCCTGAAATCAACGTAGAGCTGGTGAATGCTGATGTTGTACTCCCAACATTTTTCCAGAATCATCCTTAATGTAAAACATTGATCTGGGGTTGAGCGGTTGGGACGAAAACCACACTGATAGTCACCGATGATAGATTCGGCAAACGGGATGAGTCGAGCAAGTACGACATTAGCTAGTATTTTATATGCTGTGTTTAAACGTGCGATGCCACGATAATTCGCACACTTTAGACGGTCACCTTTCTTATGTAGCGGAACAATGAGAGCTGTTTTCCATTCAGCAGGCAGTTCTTCTTGGTCCCAGATTGCAAGAATCAGATCATATATACGTGAGACCAGAGCTGCTCCTCCATTTTTCAAAAGTTCTGCGGGAATACCATCGAAACCTGGTGATTTGCCATTTTTCAGTTTTTTTATGGCAGCTTCCACTTCTTCTATTGCTGGGTAAGGGACAAAAATCTCCTCATTTGACGGAGCGATTGCTCGAATAGGATGAACTTCATTCGTTCTATTCAGTAGGTCTTGAAAGTGGGATCGCCACACTGCCAGCACATCGCGTTCACTTGTTGTAAGTTCATTGTTTTCATTTTTGATGGCTGTAGATCTTGGGTGGAAATCTTTTGTCAGATTCCGTGCATTGGCAAAGCACTCTTTTGAATTTCCGTTGGCCGCATGTAGGTCGATGTTTTCGAGCTCTTCATGTGTTCGCATTTCTTTTTACGTAGAAGTTTTGCTGAGGCTTTCCTGGCGCATAGATAATCAGCTTGGGAGCTTCGGGTGTTCCTTGTTAACCATTTTTCTCGCAGTTTTTGTTTATGTTCAACGGATTGGCGGCACTCGTCGTCGAATCATTCGTTGTGTGATTTCGGTGGCCGCTTTCCGATTGTAGTTTGTGCTCCGCCTATAATGGTTGATTGAAACGTTTGCCATTCTTCTTGTATGTTTAATGGCATCTCAGAAGAGATGTCATGCTCTTCTATGTTTTGTGTTATTATTTCCTGATATCTGTTCAGCGTTTCCGGATGTTTAAATGCATCGACATTCCAGCGCACGGTCTTTTTTGCTTGTCTATTAAATGTAGATGATAATTTGCACTTGTACTTAAAGATGACAAGCATATGATCAGTGTCCATATCAGCACCTCTGTATGATCGAACGTCAGTTACACTTGTGGAGTGTCTCTTAGAGATCATGACGTGATCGATTTGATTTTCCGTTCTTCCGTCATTTGATTTCCACGTTGCCTTGGGAATTCTCTTGTGAGGGAAGAATGTGCTGGAAATTACTAGATCATACATCATAGCCAGCTCGGCTGCGCGAAAACCGTTATTGTTGCTGGTATGATGCAAGCTGTTAGGGCCGATGATATGTGTTTTAAGTTCTGCAATCCTACCGATTTGAGCATTAAAGTCACCTACCACGATTTTTATATCGTGCCGCGGGATTTTATTGATGACTTCTTCGAGTTCTAGGAAGAACAGGTCTTTAATATCATCTGCTTTATCTTCAGTAGGTGCATGAACATTGACGATCGTTACATTGAATTTTTGCGTGCGGATTCTCAGTGTGCATAGCCGCATATCAACTGGGCAGAAGTCGATAACATGCTGATTCACGCGACGGTGTATAAGAAAGCCAACTCCAAATTCTCCTCCGTTTTGATGACCGCAATAATAAAGAGTGCATCCTTTCGCTGTTTCATGGATTCCACTACCTGGCCATCTTAGTTCTTGTAATGCCACTATATCTAGTGTGTAGCTCTCGACTTGTTGTGTGAGTTTTAGGAGATCTCCTGGTCTTCTAAGGCTTAGCACGTTCCAGGTTCCCATTTTTAAATCGTAGTCCGGGTACAGTTTCCGAGGTCGTTCCAATAATGAATCCGAGATATTCCGAGGCCTGTGTACAGAATTCATGACAATACTTTTTTTACGGAAACGGGGTGTTAGCCCTTCGCCCAACCCAAATTTTCGTAAATGGGTTCGTTCTGCATCTTAAGGTCACCAGAAACAACCTTTTTACATGTTTATATAGCGAGCCGCTTGATCCAAGACAGACGCCCGCTGAAAACCGCCCCTTACATGGAAAACAGACGCTTTCTACACATTTATATAGCGAGCCGCTTGATCCAAGATAGACGCCCGCTCCAAGCCACCCCTAACATGGAGAACAGACGCTTGACTTGCATTGGTTTTATGGCGCCAATGACTCGCCATGGTGCAGAATCTTTGAGTATAAGCAGTATTTTCTCTGCCCCTCTCAACTACACCAACCTAATTCTGTTAGCGTTACCCAGGTAGCACGGCGTGGACGTAGAATTTCGGATTTTCGCTATCCACTACACCCACACCGTACAATTTATTAATTTCTTTGAGAATATTAAAAAAATTAGAACCCCATCTTTATTGTATCATTTAAACTTAGACTGAGTTCCAATTGAATGTTTAGTTGATACTGCGTTGAGTGGAGGTAAATTTTAATATAGAAGCTGGCTGCTAGTGGCGTTGAATTTTCCAGGAGATGAATATGATGATACAAGATTTTGTATCCAATATTATGAGTTACTTTGAATGCGTTGATTAAGCTGAATCTTCATTATGATTTAACAATTATAATGTTCACGTAAAGTAAACACAAAAGGCAGCAGATAAAATATTGTTGTATCAACCATATGATGAATTAAATTTATTTCCAAACTTCTTCAGGTACACTAACTTCCACATTCACTAATGGTCTTGATCCATTATTAAGTAGCACAAATATAAATTAAATTCTCTCAAAACACAATAACATTTTAGAGTTTAATTGTATTTACAAATAGATTATACAAGTTACATGAAATTTGTCTTATTGTATTAATCAAATTGATGGCGAGGCGATGAAATATAATTTACATAGAGAATTACATTTTTAATTTAACACGAAAATTAAGAACTCAAAACTATTTGGAAAAAACAAAATCTGAATAAAAAAAAAATATTTTTTGTTTTTTTAATAAATGTTAACGAAATCATCGCCTGCTAAACTTTAAATTTTTTGAGAAATGGATTTAGTTTTGATGTTCGCCACAAATGCTAAATATTCTCCAAATTCTAAATTATGCTAAATTCAAAAATTTAGCAAGATATCGTTCCAATTCATTCCTTCTAAATATTTATAAATTTGAACACCAGGTGTAAAAACCAAATAATTTTTATTGACGGTTTTGCAATAAAAACTAAAATAATGAAATTGTACATCAAACTTTTGAGAAGCGATGCAGAATTGTATGAGTATTTGGAAATACGTAGATAGTTTTGATAAAAGTATATATTTTACTGCATATATGTACATAATTGAAGGTAGGGAACACAATCTCGGGATTTGTTGCTTCACCAATCCCGGGATCCCGGAATTCGTGAAGCAAAAAATCTCGGGATTACAATCCCTAATTGTAGGGGTTAAGGTACTACAACGGTCAATGTTCAGGGAGTGTTCATGACGTAGTAAATAGGGTAATAAACGGGAACGACCTATTAACTAAACGACATTTAAGATTAAACACTTGTGGCAAACATTTGAAATAAATCAAAATTTTAATTGTAGCAGGCGATGTTTTTCATTCAAATTAAAAAAAAACAAAAATAGATTTTAAATTCTGGTTTTTCTGTTTCTTCAAAAAGATTTTTGGATTTCACTCCCAATTTAGGAGTTCCTTATTACATTATTAATATAATTAAATTAACGTTAAATATAATTTAACATAAGTATATAGTTTAATTTTTCCTTCATTTAAAAATCAGGAGTTGAAAAAAAAATATTTTTTGTGATTATTACCATAGTTTTTTATTTTGGTTCTTCATTATACTTAAAAATGTGCAATTTGTCCAAATGTTTAAAGAGATATTAATTATTTTGGGAACTTTGTTGGTTGCGATCTGCGGTTTTGTAATCGCAAGCCAAGATGCCATGAGAGTGTTGTGTGCCGCAACACTTTTCTACCTTTTTGCCATCACAATTAGGCTTAACCGCAATTTGTTCAAATTTCCAGCAGTTTCAGCAGGTAACCCAGAACCTGAGGGACCCAAGATCAGCTAGAAGCACTGGTCGCAGAGCAAGTCGCAGCTGCTCTGTCGAGAATGAATCTTGGAAGTACAGCTATTCCATCAACTACTTCAAATCCTTCACCTCCACCACTTGCTTCGTCTTCATCGTTATCTTCTGCTTCGTTTTTTTCTTCGGCACCTGCTCCACTTTTAAATCATGTAGCACCAACATTCCCTCCTTTTTGGTCCAAGAAACCGGACTTATGGTTCATCACCCTAGAAGGGCGATCCCAGTTGGCAAACATTAGGTCTCAACAAATTAAGTACGGTCATGTACTTAGCATGATAACTCCTGCACTAACCATATTGGTCAGTGATATCTTGATAACGCACGATCAAGATCGTCCCTACAATAAGATTAAAGAGGCTCTTCTGGACGGCCTATTGAGCAGCACTTCGGACCGCGTACGTAATGTATTACGCGATATGAACATTGAGGACAGAAAGTCCTCACAATTACTTCGGGATATGGCTGCTGAATCCCAAAACTCGTTGCCAGAGGCAACTCTAAAAAGTCTTTGAAAGGAAAAACTCCCTACTGCTGTTCGCACTACTATCACGGTGGTCGATGTTGATTTGCAAACAACGGCCGAGATAACAAACAAAGTTTATTCTTCACTTCTAGCCTCTCAAATCAGGGCGGTTTCGTTTCTACCACCGATTCATTCCTCACGCTGGTGGCAATCAAGCCGTTCTCAATGGTTTTCTCAAAGGTTTCAAAAAGAGTTACAAACACGTCATTCAATGGTCCGAAGACGCTATTCAAGCCTTCGGTCTTTGCAAGCGGCAACTCAGTGCGGCAACAACTCTATCTCACCCCTCACACTCTTCGCAGGCTCGCTGTAATGGTCGACGCTCTGACAAGGCACTTGACACCGTGCTTCAACAAAAAATTAACGATTGTTGGACACCTCTCAGTTTCTTCTCTGTACGACCTAATGAAATGCAACAGAAATACAGCGTTTATGATCACGAACTCCTTCCAGCTTACTGTGCAATTAAACATTTTCTGTATCTCCTTGAAGGAAGAATCTTTACTCTCTTCACCGATCATAAACCTCTCATCTATGCATTATCGCAGAACCAAGCAAAAAGAAGTCCTCGCCAATTCCGTCATTTAGATTTTGTCAGTTAATTCACGACTATTATTCGCCACATCTCCAGAGTTGAGAACGTAGTCGCCGACACATTTTCTCGTGTTGAGCAAATATCAATTTCAGAAAACATTAACTACGATGAAATTTCTGACGCTCAGTTCTATGATAACGAACTCAAGGAACTAGTGAACACTAGTCCCACACTTCAATTCCGATCCTTTCCATTATCGTTTGGCAATTCTAGTACCAAAACTATTTTATTTAAATCCTCTTCCATGGTAATCTACGACCTTTTATTCCAAAGCAATTTTGTCAATCTGTTTTTAATAGTCTCCATAATTTATCTTACCCAGGAGTCCAAGGTTCTATCAAACTTCTTTCTGGAAAAATCATTTGCCCATCTATTAAGAAGGATGAACAACATATGACACAGAACTGCCTGGCTTGCTAAAAGGCATAAGTTTCTCGCCATACTAAATCTCTTCTAGGTAATTATTCTCAAACATCTCAACAATTTTCCGAGATTTATATGGACATGGTCCACTTCCTAGCTCTGAGGACAAACGCTATTGTGTCACTATTACTGACCACTAAACCCGCTGGCCTGAAGCCATTCCTATCTCGGATATCACAGCTGAAATGGCAGCATCAGCTCTTTACTACAAATTAATTGCTCGTTTCGGAGTACCTTCAGTAACCGTCACTGATCAGGGCTCCCAATTCAAATCCAATCTCTTCAACAAGTTGTCAATACTTATTGGTTTTGGAGGTAAATGCCCTACACTACTAGTTACAATCCAAAATGTAACGGTCTCATCGAATAAACTCTAAAATCTACGATAATGGCCTATGGCAGAACGGACTGGAAAAGAATATTGCCGTCAATGCTATTTGGCTTACGAACCATTTTCCATGAAGACTTCCAATCTTCATCGGCTAAGCTCGTCTACGCTACGAACATACGTCTCCCCGGAAAATTGTTCAGCCAAAATTCTAACTCCACTCCTCAATCCGATTTCGTTTCACAATTGAAACAACATTTTAATCTCTTCGTCTCTTTATTGCGTCAAGACACCCTTCTCCCAATGTTTTCGTCTCCAAAAACCTTGAGTCTTGTTTGCTTGTTTGCGTCTCGTTTGTTTATTTACGTACTGACTTGGTACATAAAGCACTCCAAGCTCCATACGAAGGTCCTTTTAAAGTCATCAGTCACGATGGTTGTTCGTAACTACTCCATAGATTATCAATTAATCCTGCCATCTATTAAAAATTGTAATGTATTATAGATATAACCATTGAAATGTAATTGTAAAAATTAGTATTGCAATCTTTTCGTCCATTGAAACGTAATTAAAATGATTATAATGTCAAAATTCTCCTTTTATTCTTTCATTCTATTTTCAACTTTGTAATAAATAACATTAAAAAGGAAATAAATAACTTAATTTTGTGAATTCAAATATTTTCTAAATAAAGTTTTTTAATAAGTGAAAATAAGAAGAATTATCAACTTGGGAACAACACGCGCCACTGTGGTGCCCCAACATAATGGTCCTTCGAGACGAATCATCCAGTTAAAATCACATCGATTATCCAGCTGATTATTTATGCTTAAAATTGGTACAATAAAGATACAATTTACTCGCCATTTTTGAGTGTCATCAAGGTTGTACTATCAACACATAAATTAATCTACCATTTTGGATTTTATAGTTCAATCAACATACGAATTAATATCTGGAATTAGTTATCAAATTGTTCAATCAACATATAAATTAATTTCTGGAATTATTCATCAAATTGGTACAATAAAGCTACAATTTACTCGCCATTTTTAAGTGTCATCAAATTTGTACCATCAACATACAAATTAATAATAATTCACCATCCTTGAATTATTTATCATCAATTTGTGCTGCATTGCTGCAAACATACAAGTTAATAATAATTCGCCATTTTTTGAATTAAATATCATCAATTTGTGCTGCAAACATACAAGTTAACAATAATTCGCCATTTTTTGAATTATATATCATCAATTTTTGCCGTCAACATACAAACAATTCAATACAATTCATCATCAATCAAGACAAATTTAGCCTGCCTAGAATCACCAAACCATCGTTTTGAGGCACCAATCAACCAACAGTGCAGCTCACTATTTTTGAACAACAAAATCACACCTCTGTCCCTGGTGGCAGTTTCTATGGTTAAACAGATAAGTATCGATTTTGCTTGATATATAGTAACAAAATTACTGACTCGTCTTTCGATACTGTCTTCTTTTCAATTTAAAGTTAGATTTCGGTTATCACATTTGACAAACAATGGATCAAAAGGCAATAAATTCTTTGAAAAAGTAACGTGCGTCTAACAAAGGTCGATTATCTCAGGTACTAACATTTTTAACTAACGCTGATGAAACCACACCTATCGAAGAATTTAGAACTCGATTATCTCGTGTAGAAAAATTAATGATGGAGTTCACGGAAATTGAAACATCATTGTTTAACTTAGATCCCGAACAAGAATCCGATGTCCAATATGAAGAAAACTATTACAAAGCGATTACTGGCCTAAACACATGGATTCGTACAAAATCAACAACCCTCGGTATTAGTTGTAACCTTGACACTTCAATGAATGCTACTCAGTCTGGAAGTGGACATGCTGAGATAAAATTACCCAAAATAAATATTCCTACATTTTCGGGTGAATACACTGAATGGCAATCCTTTTTCGATTTGTACTGCTCCACTATCCATGACTCACCTTCGCTAAATCCAGTACAGAAATTCCAATACCTCAAAGAACTCCTACGCGGTGAACCAGCAGTTCTATTGAGACACATAACCGTAACCGAGGCAAATTATTTAGGTGCTTTAAATAAACTGAAGGAGCGATATCACAGAAAGCGACCAATTATTAATTCCTTTATAAGAACCTTTATTGAACAGCCTTCTGTTCACACCGCAAACTCAAACAATATCAAACGAATCATGGACACTTCAGATGAAGTCATACGCGGCTTAAAAGCACTTGGAGATAGCGCCGAAGCACGAGATCCATGGCTGATTTTTATATTACTAGACAAGTTGGATCCAAAGTCAAAGGCACAATGGGCAGAAACAACTGGCGATCTAAACACACCCAACTTCACGGATTTTTTAAAGTTTTTGGCTAGACGTATCGACACGCTAGAATCTATCAACGTTCCAATTGTTAACCGAACTAATCGTAAGCAACCATTGACAGCTCACATAGTTGCTTCTGAACGTCAGTATAAATGTGCCATGTGTACTGGAGACCATTCAATCTTTCAATGTCAGCAATTCAATGCCATGGATGTAATTAAACGCAGAGACTGGGTAACAACAAATAAGAGGTGTTTCAATTGTCTGAGCACAAATCACTTAGTGTTCAAATGCACTTCACGTCGTCGATGTTACCAATGTAGAAAAAGTCACCATAGCTTATTACATATGGTCGAAGAAAACGAAGATACAAAGAAAAAGGAACCCGATGCTTTAAATCAAACTGCACTGTCAAGTTGTGTGTCTTATCTTTCATCTGTTACGATTCTACCAACAGCGATTATTAATGTAATCAATTCAGTCGGTCAAATCATCAGCTGCAGAGTCCTCTTAGATTCAGGTTCTCAGGTGAGCTTCATTACTGAAGCATGTTCACAACGGCTTAATCTACCACGAAAAAATGCTCGTCTCACGGTGTGTGGAATAGGACAAACAAAAGCAGGATTAACCAAAGGTGTTGTTAGTCTCGTAATAAAATCAGAAAATAGTCCCGATTTAATCATTAAAGCATTAGTGTTGTCAAAAATTACCTCGAGATTGCCACCACAGAACCTGGACCATATCGATACAAATACTTGGCAAGGCACGTTAGCTGATCCTAACTTCAACAAGTTAGCTGATCCTAACTTCAACAAATCTAGTCAAATTGATGTGCTGATTGGAGCTGACTATTTCTTCAAAATTCTAGAAGAGGGTCAAATCAAAGTGAGTGACAATAAACCAATTCTTCAGAAAACTATTTTTGGTTGGGTGGTTGCAGGAACAATCCACACAAGGACGAAACCTGAGAATACTACAACAATGATATCTACCAATGAACTCACGCTAGTAGATATCGATCGAACATTAAGACAATTCTGGGAGATAGAATCCATCATGAACATCAGCAAGTCACTATCTCCAGAAGAACAACTATGCGAAGATACATTCTTAAATTCACTGGAGCAGAACACAGACGGCAGATTCGCTGTAAGCCTACCATTCAAGCAATCACCAAACAGAATTGGTTGTTCTATGAGCATAGTATCAAGACTTTATGCTTGAATATGAAAATTTGAATCATATGGAAGAAATTCCTCCAGAACAAA
Source organism: Diogma glabrata (assembly GCA_963693315.1). Classification (NCBI taxonomy): domain Eukaryota; kingdom Metazoa; phylum Arthropoda; class Insecta; order Diptera; family Cylindrotomidae; genus Diogma; species Diogma glabrata. The sequence continues at coordinate 21,514,509 of OY856186.1, read as the reverse complement.
TCAATGATTCAGGGTTTTATTTACCACATCATGGCGTACTACGATACTCTAGCACAACAACAAGGTTAAGAGTCGTACTCGACGGCTCCGCGAAGAGTTCATCTGGGATTGCTTTAAATGACTGTCTGGCGGTTGGCCCAACTATACAATCAACTCTTTATTCAATACTGTTACGATTCAGAGAACATCCATTCGTATTCTCTGCTGACGTGGAAAAAATGTATCGCCAAGTGCGTATACACAAGAACGATACAAACTACCAAAAAATAGTATGGCGAAAAAGTCCAGCTGATCAAATGCATCATTATAGACTACTCACAGTAACCTACGGCCTATCGTCTGCCCCCTTTTTAGCTACACGCGTACTAAAGAAAATCTCAGAGGATCATCATCAAATTTCTTTCCTCGCAGCGAATGCTGTTGGAAAGGATGTTTATGTAGACGACTTAATGACAGGAGCAAACAGTGAAAACGAGGCTTTGCAGCTAAAAGAAACCATCACACAGTCAACAGCAACGACAGGATGACAAATAACAAGGAAATCAACAATAACGAAGAAACCTCAGATGGGCCAATAAAGGTATTGCGAGTACGCTGGATTCCATCTAACGACGAATTCACGTTTGTATACCATCCCAGCAAAACATCGGTCTTAACAAAGCGGACAATTTTATCGGAAGCTGGAAGATGTTGCGACCCATTAGGCTGGATAGCTCCAATCAACACAAAAATTAAAGTGTTCATTCAACAATTATGGATGTTGAACTTAAATTGGGATGACCCACTACCCGACAAGGAAACAAAGGAATGGAAAGAAATTCAAATCAATCTACCAAACATAGAGAAAATAACAATTCCACGATTTGTTCACACAGATAAATCCACTCGCGTTGAGATACATGGCTTCTGCGATGCTAGTCAAGTTGCATATGCCGCTGTTGTATACTACCGAGCAATCGCAGCAGATGGAACAGCTCAAACCAGCCTAATGATAGCCAAAACTAACGTCGCACCAATAAAACAGCAAACCTTGCCACGCTTGGAACTTTGCGGTGCAGTTTTACTATCCAACTTAATGGAGTTAGTAATGAAAGAAAGCAGCCTTACTCCAGAAAATATATACATGTGGACTGATTCAATGATTGTTTTGGACTGGTTAAGTTCACATCCACGAAGATGGCCAACATTCATTGCAAACCGAACCTCAAAAATCCTATCATCATTCAGTCGAGAGCATTGGAGACATGTTGCTTCCCCTGAAAACCCCGCAGATATTGCGTCAAGGGGGAGTTATCCACACGAGCTATTATCGAATTCGTTATGGTGGAGTGGTCCAAACTGGCTACAAAAGGCTCACGAATATTGGCCACAACAGCAAAACCATCAAAATATAATAGATGATGACTTTCAAACCACCTTACATTCCACTGTAGTCAAATGTGATATTTTCGATCAATTAATTATAAGGATTTCATCTTTTAACAAATTACAAAGAACAGTTGCATATATATTTAGGTTTATCACGGCCACCAAACTTACCAAACTGTTCATTACCGGAAAGGAGATGTGTGATGCGTTGTACAAAATATGTGCGTACGATCAACATCTATACTTCACGCGAGAGTTTGAAGACATACAAAAAACAAAATCCGTCAAACCATCAAGCTCATTAAAATCACAAAGTCCTTTCATCGACCAATACGGAGTGTTGAGAGTTGGTGGCCGATTGAAAAATTGTGATATACATGATACATCCAATAATAATGTCCTCAATATCGTCCATTACAAAACTACTACTTAATGATATGCATAAGGAAAATAAACACGCAGGGCCATCCTTGTTATTGGCAATATCCAGACAACAATTTTGGATACCTAAAGCAAAGCCAATTATAAGAAAAATTGTTCATCAATGTGTGTCATGTACTCGACAAGGAGCAACCTGCCAAGAACCATCAATGGGAAAACTTCCAAGCTATCGCCTACAATCTTATCGACCGTTCTTAAAGGTTGGAGTAGATTTCGCCGGTCCAATAGTTATCCATCTGACCAAGGGAAGAGGTCAAAAATCCTATAAGGCATACATTTGTCTATTCATTTGTTTAAGCACAAAGGCTATTCATATTGAATTAGTGAGCGACCTCAGCAGTGATGCATTCTTAGCAGCATTAAAACGATTCATCGCACGCCGTGGCTGCTGTGCAGAAATATTTAGTGATAACGGCACCAACTTCGTCGGAGCCAACAACCAATTACAAAAATCATTCGAAACTTGCATAAAGACATCTAACGAGCTTGCACATTTTATTTCCAGAAACACAATCACCTGGCACTTCATACCTCCACATTCTCCCAATTTCGGTGGAATATGGGAATCAGCAATTAAGTCAGCCAAGTTTCATCTCAAACGAGTAATCGGAGAATCAATACTCACCATGGAGGAAATGATGACACTCCTCGCTGAAATAGAGAGTATCCTTAACTCTCGTCCGTTAACACGCGCCACTGTGGTGCCCCAACAATGGTAAAAATGTCGTTATTCTATTGACAAATAAAAACCTTGCTTTAAGGAATAATCTGAAGATGATTCAACTCAAAACTCACCTACTTCGAGTACTAATCACAATCATGCAGACGAAACTTCGTCTTCTACAGATATTGTCCATTATTCTTCTTCCGACACACACATGCCAGTCTTCTCCTTCTACCTCCGCAGAAACAAGAAAACGCGACGCGGAGTTCGAAACCATTACGCAACAACATATAGTCCATCCTGCATCCACAATTACGCGAGCAGTCAGAACCACCCGTACCCTTACTTGCTTCCTTCGTGCTGTAGCAAAATAATTTCTATATCGTCCCATCTAATATGGAACTAGGGGGGGAGTGTTGTGGCGAACATTTGAAATCAAAAATTTCAAAATTTTAAATGTGACACGTGATATTTTTCTTTCAAATTTCAAAAAAAAAAATAGATTTTCAGTTCTGGTTTTTTGTTTTTTTAAAAAGAGTTTTTTGGATTTCACTCCCAATTTAGAAGTTCCTTATTATATTATTAATATATTTAAATTATTGCTAAATATAATTTAATATATACGTATGTATATAGTTTAATTTTCAAGATGATTTAAAAATAGTTCGATGTAGTTTTTTTTAACATAATAGTACATTATGATGCTAGGACGTAAAGCTAAAGATTTTGGACGGATGTGGAGTTTGCAAATCGAGGCGCTAGCCGAGATTTGCACCCACATTAAGTCCAAAATAGCTTACGTCCGTGCATCATATACTATTTTTTATTCGCCGCAAGCAAAATATTTTAAGAAAAGTTGTTTATTCTAAATTAAAATTACAAATTTTCATAAATTTTAAAATCAAAATATGTGGAACAAGTAACCTTTGAAAAAATATTTATTATTTTTTCCAAATTCTATGACAACAAATGATAACAACTATTTTAATTGGATAATGAAATTTTGAATTTGAGGGTTGCTTTGATAAAAAATTTTATTTTTCATAGAATTTAAACAAATACAAATGCTTTTTACTTTTTTGGACGTAGCTATGACAACATAATAAATAGTTGAAAAGTGATACTTCAAAGCCGCAAATCACAGTAATAAAGTAACATTTTAATATGTAGGCGAATAAAAATATAATTTGAAGTTAACGTTTAACTGTCAGTTCAAATAAGCCTACTCAGTTCAAATAAGTTTATAAAAATTTAGAATGCAAATGGAATGCAAATTAAGTCAACTCGAAAATGTGCTAAATTGATTTAGCATTCCGGAGACCATTTAGCATTCAATTGAAACGCAGTCTTAAAATGAAGTAATATTATGCAGCCCATACACTTTAAAACATGTTTTAAAACTTGTTGAGTTTATAGAATGTTTTATAGTTTATGGTGTGTTCTATATTTATTTAGGGAGACTTCCTTATAATAATAACACAATTCTTTTTCTTGAAAATCACAAAACTTTTTATTCAATACACATTTTCACTGTACATCGGATATTGAGAAACATGTTCGATTGACAGCTATCGAAAAAATGAGCGAACAATGAGCATGTGCCGAATATTTAACAAATGCTAAATGATCATTGATATGTTAAAATAATATGGATAGTTAAATCGCAAGTATTATGCGTTCCTTAAATAGGAATACATAATAACTTTCCCTCTTTAAAATCATTGTCCACTATCTGCAACGACTTTTAAAATACTAAATTTAAATAACCTAATTTAAAAACCATTAAAATAACTTAAAATTTGATCAGGACACAAAAACTAATGTTACTAAATTATTTAATTCTAATGACTTAAATTAAACCAATCATGTAATTATTTATTTCTGTGCTAAATACTAATATTTATTTAATGGCTTTTTTTCCTTTCATTCGTACCTTAATCTTTGTGGTGACCTACGCATTCTTTTTGATCTTCTTAGTTCACCAATATCACTAAATCTTCTTTTATGATTAAATTCCTTTTTTTCATTATTAGCTTTAAGAGCTTCAGACTTTGGTAAAATGTGAAATTGTGGATGAAGACGATCAGCCACATTCGAAACTCTTAATTGGTTTTCGTGAACTGTTCTTACATTATTTTTAACATTAACTAAATACATAAAATTGGACAATTGTTTTAAAACTCTAGAAGGAATCCACCTCACGTATTCTTTAAAATGGTTCCTATATAAAACATTTTCCCCCTTTTGAAATTTTTGACTGACTTTATTTTTAAATTCTTGACTGAGTTTTGGGGTGACCATTTGAATATCATTATCTTTCTTATTATCTAAAATTTTTGGACTTTTATCATCCCCAATATTAAATCTAACCTGTATCTTAGGATTAATCAAATCAAGCAATTACTTTGTTTTAAAAGAAAAAATCATATCGTTTGGAGACTGTTTTGTGACCGTGTTTGGAGTGTTTCTGTATGTTATGAGAAATTGGTTGACTTTTTCCTGCATATCTCCACAAGGATTCGAAATTAAAAATTTTTTAAACACACCTTTAGTCGATTGTACATTTCTCTCAGCTAAACCATTTGACTGAGGATGGTAAGGTGGTGTATGAACAAGCTCAATTTTGTGGTGATCACAAAATGTTTTAAGAGCAAACGAACCAAACACTGGACCATTATCTGTTACGATCTTTGACGGTAATCCAAAGACTACGAAAATATCAGCTAATTTTTTAATTAAATTCCTGGACGTTGTATTGTTCATGATGTTTATTTGACAAAATTTAGAATAAGAATTGACTACGATTAAAAATTCGAAATTAGAAAAATGGAAAAAATCCAAATGAATTCTGCTGAAAGGACGTTCGCTTTCAGTCCATTTGAAAGACACAATTTCTTTTGGAACACGCCTAGTGAGAGTACAACTTTCACATGACGAGACAAATTTCTCGATATCTAAATCAATATTATGCCACCATACATAAGATCGAGCTAGCAACTTCATCTTGACAATACCATTATGGTTACTATGTAACAAGGACAAAATTGAATTTCTTAATTTTTCTGGAATTAATATTCGATTCCCATAAAAAAGACAATGACTTTCAGAACTAAGACTAAATCTGACACGATAATAACATCTTTCTTGTTCATTAACTTTCTCTGGCCAATCAGACATGGTGTGAGTTAGAACTTCTTTTAGTATCGAATCCTTAGACGTTTCGGAAGTGATTTTAACAATATCCAAAGGAAGCTCATTTGACGTATTTAAAAAACTAATAAAACTTGGTGAAAATGGAATATTAAAATCATACTCATCTGAAGTCATCCTAATCCAGCGATTTACAGCCTAAATATAAAAGTCCATACTCTAGCCAGCGGTTCAACCGCCTTTCCTAAAAGAAACAAAAAATACCTTTAGTTAGAATTAATTAATTTATTTACAATTATATAATTTAAATTCATAACTCACTTAGTATTGCTTTGTTTGTGATGATAGTTCGAAATTTACTATGGTTCTGAACCTTTTAGCTCAGAGAAATTTTATAGCACGTTGGCATAAATGTGTACGTGCTAAAAATAGGTTGGCGAGCCTATATGTAGATGTCACTCTTGTGATTAAACGAGACTTTCGTCGAATCTTATTTTTTTTCCCGTGAAATATTTTATGCTGTCAGATTCGATTTATTTTTATATCTCTTATAAACGCGATCTTCATAGAGAGAAGAACTTCATTTTGGCGATTAAAACAAGGCGATTAATCACCAGCAATTATTGAATTTCAAGCGATCATCATTAATACAAGGCGAGTTAATCTTAATTATATTTTCCCTTTTTTATATATTTGTGATATAATGATTAATCTATAAACTTTTCAAACAATATTAAAAACAATATTAAACAATATTAAACTATTTCATTGTGAATATTTACAAGTTGTATTTTTTTTTTTTTTTTTTTAATAAAATGTGTTGTGTAATAGGGTTTAGAATATGTGTCACAACAACACATAAATACCTTTTAAGACCTAGGTCTAGACCTGGGTCCCACAACAACTGGCGTTCTGAGGTGTAGATTAACGCTTTTTTTAAACATCTGTGGGTTGAAGCCACCTGAGACTAAGTGTTCCGGCAAACGATTCCATTTGTACGCAGTTCGGACAAAGAAGTCTCTCTGCGATCTGCCAGTATGACAGCGCGGGATCTTTACCGTTTCACTGGTTGCGGCAGCCGATTGCCGAGTTGAACGGGGGTAAGAATAAGTTTGAGGCATGATGCCGCTGATTTCATCTGAGCACTGCTGATGACGATATTTGTAAAAACAACGAGGTCAGCAACAGTGCGACGATGTTGTAGGGAATCAAGTTTTGATGTCAAAGTACGATCACCTACAATTCGTATAGCTCGCTTTTGAACAGAGTCCAAGAGGGCCAAGATGGAAACAGAGGCAGCACCCCAAACTTGACAGCAGTACTCCATACAGGGACTTATAAACGTGGAGCAATTGGTATGGAGGGAAAAATTTTTTGCATCTATTTAGGAGGCCGAGTTTTTTAGACGCGCTTTTTGCCATCGCCATTACATGATCGTTCCAGAGTAGGTCATTTGAAACTGTGACACCCAATAAACGAATGTTTTTACATTCACTTATTGGTTCATCACACATACTAAATAAAATATCTTTGGGGAACTCGGTCTTTAATCTGGAAACAATCAACAGCTGTGTTTTGGTGGAGTTGAAATTGACAAGGTTTCGGTCACCCCAGTCGGCGACTTTATTCAGGTCTTTGTTCACGTTTATGGCAGCGTCTCTCCAGGCAGGATTAATTCGTTCGTGCATTTTACCTTTTGAAGGAAGGGGCTCGAATGACTTGTGCAGAGTACTATCATCTGCAAAACTATTTATTGGGTTGCTGGTGATTTTCCGTGAGTATTAAATTTAATTAAAACATTGGCAATTTCCTAAATATTAAATTGTGTTTTTACTATAGTGTTTTTAGAAAAGGAAACAATAAATTTATTTATATTTTTAAAGGGAAAATTTGTTTTATTGTGATTTTATTTCATAGCGATAATAAACAAAACATTTATTGTGAATATTGTGAATTTCAATTGTGCAGTTTAATAAATAAGAAATTAAAGATTTTAAGCGATTGAAGCTATTTTATTTTCAATTAAAATTTGGTACGATACAGCGATCTCATCTGAGCCAATCTGCGATACAATTGAAAACAAGCTTCTAAGATTTTTCACAACTATTTTCATCTATTTCTGTACTTTTCTGTAACGGAAGACGTGACAATGCATCAGCATTTGAATTATCGGACCCTTTTCTATACTCTAATTCCTAATCGTACGCGGACAAAATTACAGACCACCTCTGAAGACGTGCTGCTGCTACAGCCGGCGTACTTTAATGAGGGCGAAAAATTTCTTTGAGTGCTTGGTGATCAGTGAATATTCTGATCTTATGCCCGTACACATATTTGCGAAAGCTCTTTAATGCAAACACGATTGCAAGAACTTCACGATGCAATTGCGAATAATTTTTTTCCGCTGTTGACAGTGTGCTTGATGCAAAAAGTACCAGTTTCTCTACCGCATCAATCAAATGCGACAATACAGCCCCGACTCCATAAGGACTGTAATCTGTTGATATCAAAATGGGTTTTAAGGGATCGTACAAATCTAATACATTGTGTTCGACTTTTAACTTTTTCGTATTTTCAAACGCTTTTTGACATTCATTAGACCAATCATATGGTTGGTCTTTGTTTAATAATTTATACGGACAGTGAAATTTGGTGGACGAATTCGGTAAAAACCTACTATAATACTTTAAAAGACCTAGGAACGATTGTAGTTCTTGTAAATTTTTCGGACTAGGAGCATCTCTAATAGCTTTAATTTTGTCCTCATTTGGCCTGATACCATCTCCTGACAAGGTGTGACCCAAATAATGAACGGACGGTTGTAACAATTTGCATTTACTTAGATTAATTTTAATATTGAATGTTTCTAGACGACTACAAACTTCAAATAATTTTTGTTTGCATTCTTCGAACGTTCTACTTCCTATCAAGATATCATCCAAATATCCAAAACATAACTCAATATTTTGAAATACTTAATCCATGACCGATTGAAATATGGATGGAGCACTTGAAACTCCAAAGGAAAGATGTGTGCTTGTGCATTGAAACAGTCCTCGATGCGTGTTGATTGTCAAATATTGTTTACTCTTTTCTGTTACTGCCAACTGCTGGTATGCACCAGATAAGTCAATTACTGAAAAATACTTAGCATTTGCGAGATTCGCGAAAATATCCTTGATTAAGGGAAGTGGATAGTGACTGGTATCCACAAATTTATTGAGTGTTACGCGACAATTCATACAAAGTCTGATTTCACCAGACTTCTTTAGCACTACGACGATAGGACTAGCTCAAGACGACCTTGTTACCGGAATTAAAATTCCTTCTTGAAGAAGACGATCAATTTCTTGATCATCTTTTTCTTTAAGTTTATACGGAACGGAATATGCCTTAAAAAATATTGGACTAACCTGATCCAGTAAAATAATTTCTGCTTCGAAATCTTTTATTGGTTCTTTATTATTACTCACGATATTTGGAAATTTTGCCGAAATTGTACCTCAAAATTCTCATGTTGGGCGGCCCTCGTCGGTTGTGAATTGTTTTGTTGTTGAATATTGTTATAAGTGTTGATGTTGTTGACAAATGTTGTGTGTTGTAATAAAGAATCTCGCCAATCAGGTTGAATAATATTAAGCCAATTCCTTCCTAATCATGGACGAAAATTCTTCTGAGTCTTAATTACTATCAGTTCCATTGTAAAAGTGTGGTCTCCATATTAAATAATAACTTTGATTTTTCCCAATGCTTCAATTGCTTGACCTGTAACAGAAATTAAATTATTGTTAAAATTATTCGATAAAGACATTCTTTTAAATTTTGAACGATACGTATCTTCGTCGATGATTGATGAGCAGGCACCTGTATCGATTTCCATTTGTAGATGATGATCAGCAACAATTAAATTAACAATAGCAGGATGATTTTCCATAGATACAGACCGAATTAAGTTGACTTTATTTCTGCAAACTTTTGACGTATGACCCCATTCATTGCATTTAAAACATTACCAGTTGTTCGCAGGACAAGATTTTGGATTATGTTGACGTCCACAGTGCATACATCTTGACCCTTTTGATTGATTAACATCTTGACCACGCTCTTGTTGATGAAAACGTTTACTGAACGATTGACTTCTGCCACGTTGTCGACTAAAACGTGATGACACATGACTTTGTCCTCTCCTTGAGGATGACCTTGAACGATTCCAATTGCTTTGCTGAAATTTTACAACTAAATTTGATGTTTTGTTGGCATTTGGATGACTCAAACTTTGACCGGAGACTTTATATTCCTGTACTCCGTGTATAGCTTTGGATTCTTTTGACGACATTTCCATATTTAATGCTTTGGTACAGCATTTTTCAAAATCGTCCTCATCTTCGTTTAACAATTCCCGTTGTATTTCTTCTGAAGATAACCCAATGATAAAACGGTCCGTCAATGCATCATCGATCGCTTTTGTTTTCAAACCAGTATGATTTCCCGTTAAGAAATGTCCAAAATCACACGTTTGTGCAAGATTTTTCAATTTTATGACAAAATCCGTTATGGATTCACCGCTTTGTTGTACAGTTTGGAAGAATTTGTATCTCTCAGCCCTTTCATTGGTTTTTGGATTAAAATGTTTCTTAAGCACTGTGACCAATTCAACAAAAGTTTTTGTATTTGGGTTATCTGGAGCACATATAGATTTTAAAATTTCAAATGTTGCCTTGCCGATTGAATGTAGCAGCAATAAAACTTTCTTGGCATCCACAATATCGTTTAATTGAAAATAAATTTCCAAACGATCGACATAAGCATCGAAATTGTCTCCAGGTTCAAATTCTTCTATTCTGCCAATGTACGACATCTTGACTTTTGACTTTGAAGCGTCCAATTGTCCAATTTGAAGCATTCAATTTGACGGTTTTCAAATTGGTTGTAGTAAAATCAAAACGCTTTGATTTTAAGTAGGCGGAGCTAATGGTTGTTAAACATGTTTGATTGTGTGTGGAAGAGTTGAATAAAATAACAATAGAAATTGACATATATAATCGTAAGTTTATCAACCAAGCCTACAAACACGTTGTATAATGTATGGTAAATATGCAACATAGTTTATCAACCAAGTTTTGAAACATGTTTTATAGTGTATGGGCTGCGCCTGCATAGATTTTGATTTGTGTAAATTAATTCTGTCAATTAAAAATCTGTCAAGGATTTGTTTGTTCTGAATAATATAATATGATTAAATTATAATTATATATACAGATACAAATTCATTTATATCGATTACATAATCAATTAATTAATATATAATAATAAAACACTATAAGAATAATTGAGTGCTAAATTAAGAACATTGAAAATATTAAAATGGTAAAATGTGAAATCTGAAGGATTTGAAAATTATCAAAATAGTGGTCAATTTAAAAAAAATTAATTGCTAATTTTAAACATTTCTAAGACTTATAAAATTGAATAAATTTATAAATATTCTCCTTTTTTAACCTTTCCTCAAATTTGTCTAACTCTCAATTGAATAAGTGTAATTCCCAAATCTATTTTTTTAATTCGCGCTTTATGCTAATCTGCAAAAAGAATTCCTTAAATACAATTTTAATTTATATCGAGGATATTCCAGGCAAATTCAAAATTTTTCAACAAAGAAAACTGGAGAAATTCTGAGACGTTTTATTTTGCATATATTTTATTTAGTATTTTTGTTTTGTCGACTTTTCTTTTTGAAATTTTTATCACATGTTGATGTGTGTTTTTATTTTTTGTCTCTTATTGTGTGTTAACAGCATGAAATCATGACTAGAAGAAGCTTTGTGGTGAGGGAGTATTTGTGGTTATCATTATTGCATTTTTTTTATCATACTAATATCCTTAATTAAATGCACACACCAGTTTAGTATTTTATTAAAGTTTTATACGAAATTGTTAATAATAAACAAAAGTCAATGGATAATCAGTTTTTGTTAAAGCCTTTAACACATCCTCTCAGTTATTTTATCCCAAAAATGTATTGCACCCAATGTGACCCATTATGATGGTCACAAAAGCTTAATAAAAATTCCACATAATTTAATTCACAAAACAGTAAAATTAAAAACTTTTAAAACTCTTTTTTTTCTTTATAATTTTATAATTTTAATTACTTATTCCCAGAAATGATATTTATCAATTTTTATTAGTCTTCTTGATAAAATACATCAAAATCTAATTTCAAAGAATAGTTTGAAGATAAATAAAAAGGAAAATGAAAAAATTATTTTCAAATGACAAATTAATAATAAAAAAAAAAGGAAAATGAAATTTAGTTTTATTTTAAAATTTTTCAATTATATCTAGAATTTCGATCATAGAGTTTGAAAAGATAACGATAACAATAATTGCTCATTGGTAACAGAAGGGAAATTAAATTAATTTTATTATACCTGTGGTAAGCATGAAATGGATTAATTTTTATTTTTGATGATGAATGAAAGTTTTATGGTTTTCTTTTTCGTTCAATTCAATTTTCATTTTTCATCAAAGCTTTTATTGACATAGTTATTACTTTGTAAAATTTATTGATAATCCTATAACAACTATTCAATATTTAGTTTGAAAGTACTCTGATTAAATGTCATATACAAATTGATACGACACCTTTGTTGTTTGGTTGTTATTCACTAACGGAAGCCTTTTATTGTGGAGAAATTTGGTGTGCAAAGATTTTGAGTCGCTTACGGACTCGTTCTGGAGTTCTTGTAGTGCTGTTGCTAGTTAGTATTCTACTTACAGAATCGTTAAATATTCTGATATTCAAAATAATTGAGATCATTAAAGACTGTATTTTGTCGTCCTGAAACGTAAGAAACTCGTTTCTTATATGAGCGACATTATTGTAAAAATAACGCCGAAAGGTCATGGAAAATGGGCTGCTACCGTTGCATATCTGTGACCATATCCAGTTCGATAGAACAGTGAATTAGAATGGATGGTAGTATGAAACTATCGTTTTATGTCTAGAAATAATTTCTATGGAGAAAATCTGGCTTAAACGTTACAAGGGATGAACACAAAAAACGGAAATATAGTAGCGAGGATAAGGAAAAACGGTACAAATCTGAACTGCAGAGTCGCATACAATGAAAAATAGAATTTGCTGGAATATCGTCAGTAATGAAACAACTGGTTTATTTTACATACTCCACTTAATGCAAAAGTTTAAAATAAAGGAGTTCCGCAATTAGATTAGAAAAAATAATATCAGCGGCAATGGCAGTACCAAAGGTGATCTTCTATAAAACATTCTTGCCATATCCCTCAAGCATACGTGAAAACGGACAAGCAGAAATACTCTTATCTATTATGATAGGAAGAACCTCTCAAGAAAGAGCATGCAGGGTGACCCTTTAAAAGCGATTTTTTTTTACGATACCCTACCTAATTTAAGACCATTGCGTAAATTTTGACCCCCAGGCCTCTAAAGTTGAGTTAGAAAGTAATTTTTCCAAAAAAAACTGGACTTTTCGCTCTTCTGTTGGTGTATTCACAACTGTGGAAGTGTTGATGATTGATAATACTTTATTAGAAAACGATATCGTAATTTTTTTTAGGTTTTTTGGCAAACTTTTTCACTCAATAACAATTCTTCCATGTTTATAAGTCGCATATTCGTCCCTGTATGGTATGGAGTACTGCTGTCAAGTTTCGGGGGCTGCTTCTGTTTCCATCTAGGCCCTCTTGAACTCTGTTCAAAAGAGGGCTTTACGAATTGTGGGTGATCGAGCTTTGACATCAAAACTTGATTCCCTACAACATCGTGGCACTGTCACTGACCTCGTTGTTTTTACAAGTTTTGTCATCAACAGTGCTCAGATGAAATCAGTAGCATCATGCTTCAAACTTATACTTACCTCGTTTCACTCGGCAATCGGCTACCGCAACCAGGGAAACTGTTGAGATCCCGCGTTGTCATACTGGTAGATCGCAGAAAGACTTCTTTTGCGTATGCAGTTTGATACAAATGGAATAGTTTGCCGGAACCCTTAGTCTCAGGTGGCTTCAAGCAACAGAGGTTTAAAAAACGCGTTCATCAACACCTTAGAACGCCACTTGTTGTGGGACCTGGGTCTTAAAAGGTATTTATGTGTTGTTGTGACATATATTCTAAACCCTTTTACACAACACTTTTATTTTAAAAAAAAAACCGCATTGCCGTCGGTGACGATCACGAATTTGAAATTTTTTCTTGCACGATAAACGTCTCCATTTTGTAAGCAGTTTAACGCGTATGAATTTTTTTTTAAAAAATAAACTAGTTCGTTATTATTTTTTCCGTAGAATACGATAAAAATATTTACAAAATTTTTTAGGGTAGTTTTCTCCCTTATTTTGAGATTTTAAAGTTTAAAATCATTTTTTCGGAATCAATGACACGTTTTTTTTAAATTTTTTTTTTACATTTAAAACGCGATTTATTAAAAATAAAACAACACTTTCTACTAAAACGCGATTTATTACATTTTATAATTAAATTCATTTATTTATAATTATATTATAAGTTTAGTTATTTTTTAAACGTCCGTCGTTGTGAAAATACTCTAAAGCTCTAACATTTTTTAAAAATTAAAAACAATATCGTCGTCGGTTTCGTTCTGTCTCTGTCTTACATTATATAAGTCTTTGTCCTTTTTTATTTCTATTATTACAGGGTGTTTCACATTTAGTTTTAAATATGCACTTTCTAATAATTTTTACCGCGTGATGGAAGTTGTATCATTGTGAGCGCTAGGGTGAGTGTTTCTACGTAGTTTTATGATTTTTTTCTCGGCAATAGCTCCATGTAGGAAAATTTTGCACATAACAATTTTGGCTTAAAATTTTACGTAGACTACGAATAAATTTTTTGATTTTCAAAAATCATCAATTTAAAAAACATTAGCCGCCATATTGGTGCCACCATTTTGAATTTTATTTTTTTATTTAGCGTATGGTTTTTTTTATGACACATTAAAAATTAAACTTAAAAATAGGAAGACTCTTCTATGAAATCTACCTAAAACAAAACATGGATACACATTAAATGAACTTACAATCGATTTGATTGCGCGTCTTTTAAGTAAAAATTTAAACGTAAAATATTTGAATATTGGGCAGTACATTTGAACATTAGATGTTTACATCGAGCAAGTCTATCCATGCTACTACATCGGGAGTTGCCAAATGGATGTCTGAGATGTTGCCATTGTAACGTCGAATTGGACACACAGTTGCAATGTGTTTTATAGTTTGTTGTGGAGCGCCGCAGTCACACTCAGGGGATTCTGAAATGCCCCACTTGTAGAAAGAATCAGCACAACGGCCATGATTCGTTCTTATTCGGTTTAATGTGGTCCAGGTATGACGTGGCAAATCGAAACCCGGTTGGGTAGAAGTCGGGTTAGTAATAGAAAGGCCAGTTGTGTTGTACTGTTGCCAGGAGGTGTCTCAGGCATCCAAGATATTAAAATCAGTTGCCAGCAGGTTGCTGTCAGTTTTATGTGGAGGCTTTCTTGACTTCAATCGACAACGAGTGTGGTCACCGTAATATTCGTGCAAGGGTGACGTTATGTTGTTGGTTACCTTTTTATGTTCACGCATGAGAGCATGTGAACGTCTGAGTGCAGGTGGAGCGATATTGTTTAACACAGGGAGCCAAGGAAAAGGAGTGGATCTGATAGTACCACTTATAGTACGCATCATGGCATGCAGCTGGCAGTCAACTTTTTGAGTATGTGTGCTATTCAACCAGACTGGTGCGCCATACTCAGCCACCACCACCAGAGTAAACCAGACTTAGAGCAGTTGTTCGGAGGGTAGCTGGAGTAGCACCTCATGTAGAGCCTGCCAGTTTGCGCAATATATTGTTTCTCGTTTTAAGTTTTTTTGACGTTTTTTCTAGGTGGAGTTTAAAAGAAAGAGTTCTATCGAGAGTAATGCCCAGGTACTTTGGCTGTTGATTGTATTTAATGACAGTACCGTTAAATAACACTGATAGTTCGTGTTTTGCCAGTTTGTTGTTTAAGTGGAAACAGGAGCTCTTGGTTTTACTTAGATTAGGAAATAAGCTCCACGTTCGAAAATAGCCATTCATTATCGACTACCTAATATATGTTTTACATTTCAAGCACATTAATTGCAAACACATAAGGAAACTGATTAACAATCGAATCACCGTGTTTGTAAATGTGTTATGTCGCCCATAGCTGTAATTAAAATCGAATCTCCAAGTAAACTCAACAACGATAAATTTCCCAAAATAACTCATAAACACAACGAAACACAACGAAAGGACAATTAAAATAACTTCAACTCTGGTAACTCTTCTTTTTACATTTTTTTCATGATGGTTGTCAAAAGATTATCACATGGTCATTCCATGTTTAGTCTTTGAAAAACTATAAAAACTCTAAAATTTTGACTATCAAACAGTACAGAACACATTTGTTTAATTTTGTCTACTAAAACTAAAAGGATATGCTTGATGATAAAATACATATTAATTATTTGTTTTGTAAAAATCTAAACAGTGAAAAAAAATTGTAATAAAAAAAAGGTTGTGAAGAAATTATAAAATGGCTTTAGATCGTTTACTTTTCTTCTATTTTCATTTTGGATTGGCGAAAGATTACGCTTTTGTTTAGGCCAAGGAGCATTTTTGGTTGGTTGGAAATATCAAGGACAACTATTGATTGTGTGAAAATATAGTACAAAAGTATTGGAGAATTGTCGGGAGATTATTATTAATGAAACTGTTTGGGTCAAGGAGCATTTTTTTGATTAGTGATCGCAGAAAGAAAGGGATTCAATTGGGAGGAGAAGTCATAACAGACGGAAGATCCAGGCATAGAGTGAGTTATAAATAAATTGTATATGGTTTTTTTCATATGTATATATTATATCGAAATCTAGTGGACTTCACTTTCTTTGATTATTCAGTTTTTTTATCACGAATTTTTCTAAGTGTAAATGTTAGGTTAGGTTTATAGAACTTAAAAGATTTCTAAACGCAAGGTCGTCGTGGAGATGAATTCTGTTTAGCTATAGTTTTTATGAAAAAAAAATTCCAAGATTAACAAATGATCTCAAAAAAATTTTTTTTCCTTTATCTTGAAACTCAAGGAATAAATTTGAATAGATCGTTTTTCAATGGACACAAAAATAGATACTGTGGAATAAAATGGCAGTTATGCAATTACTGCAGTTTTGCAAATTTTTATAGGTAGAGATACATACTCATACTGTTTGTTTTCAGTTTTATATATTTACATAATATTTGAATTAAATGAAAGTTTAGTATTTAAAATTATATTTTGTAGGTTTTAAATCCCTTGTAAATTTCAAATTCCTTAAGTAATTCGATTAGAGATCCTTGGCTACATTAATGTAAAGCCTTCAAATTTTGTTTAAAAGTGGTGTAGTTATGATTGTTATTAACTAAACGGCCACCAATGCTACGCCACTGCATTTATATTAAAATTATGTACTATAATCACCAACTTTACATCGGTAAACGTAAATTAAATTGTTTATTTACAATTTTAATGTCAAACTTTAATTACTGTAAATTGTTTAATCAAACATTTTGATTTATGGAAGAAAGTAAGTAAAATTAAATTTACAAGTCAATTAATTAAATTATTTTTAATCTAAAACGCTAAAAAATTCCAGAGAGCGCAACTTATCGTTGAAACCTTTTTATAAATACATAAAATCCTTCAAGAAGTAAGAAGAACTTTCCGTATTCCGTAATTAAGTAGGTTTTGTGAAAGTACTCCAAAAAAGTTTTAAAGATTTAAAAATTTGTTAACTATGGCAAAACAAACAAAATTTAGATAAAATATATAAGGTTGCTTGATTTATAATAGTACATTATGATGCTAGGACGTAAAGCTAAAGATTTTGGACGGATGTGGAGTTTGCAAATCGAGGCGCTAGCCGAGATTTGCACCCACATCAAGTCCAAAATAGCTTACGTCCGTGCATCATATACTATTTTTTATTCGCCGCAAGCAAAATATTTTAAGAAAAGTTGTTTATTCTAAATTAAAATTATAAATTTTCATAAATTTTAAAATAAAAATATGTGGAACAAGTAACCTTTGAAAAAATATTTATTATTTTTTCCAAATTCTATGACAACAAATGATAACAACTATTTTAATTGGATAATGAAATTTTGAATTTGCGGGTTGTTTTGATAAAAAAATTTATTTTTCATAGAATTTAAACAAATACAAATGCTTTTTACTTTTTTGGACGTAGCTATGACGACAAAATAAATAGTTGAAAAGTGATACTTTAAAGCCGCAAATCACAGTAATAAAGTAACACTTTAATATATAGGCGAATAAAAAAATATTTTTATTGCTTAAGTTTTAAATTTTTTGATTATTGAGGATTTTAAATAAAAATATTTTTCTACACCCGTACTATAAAAATACTCTTATATGACCAAAATCCATTTTATAATGATACTCATTTCGATACAGATTTTATTACGATAGAGATTTTTAATTAATAGAAAGAATTCCATAGTTTTTCAATCAAACATGCTATGCATTTGACGTTTGTTGAAATTTTCGTATGGGAAAAAAATTGAACTTTGAAATTTGAAATTTGAAAATTGAAATTTTCGTTGTAATTTTTGTTCTTCGTTATTTACCGGGTGTAGAAAAAATAGCGTATGCCACTTTCATGTTATGGTTATTAATACACTCGCATATACCATACGAAACTCGCCTACGGCTCGTTTCGTATCCCGGTTAATGCTCGTGTATTAATAACCGTCATTACATGATCGTAGCATAATGGGCAGAGTGAATAAAAACTAGAATAAACTAAAAGTATAAACTAGTAAGCATTAGCACATTCCTTATTTCGAGTGAATAAGAATATTCTAATCTTTTTTAGTATTTGCTAGAAAATTGTAGAATATGCTGAAAATTATAAATGTCAAAGTCGAAAATAACATCAAAATGTGTGAAAAAAGATACGATTTCTGCAGGTTTGAATTTAAATTTCAAGATAGTTGTTAATGTTTTAAAACAGTTTTTTTCTATAATTATGTGTCTAAACTACCGGTAACTTGGAATTCAAAAAATGCGGTAATTGTAGTGTAAAGAATTGGAAGAACCATTCTCTTTAAAATGTTCGCCTGTTTCCTCAATTTAAAAAAAACCAAACAATCTTCTATAAGTTAGGGTTCCACAGATTAATCGGTAAATAATCGGTAATCGCCCATATCAGCCATTTTGCCGATTAATTGGTATCGGATTTTTTGTCCAATTAATCGGCCGATTATCAACACATGGGTTTTTTACTGTTTATTGCATTTTAAACACAACAAGCTCAAAATTCTAAAACACCATCAGCAATAGTTGAAATTTTTTTTTAAAAAAGTATAAGATTGAGGACTTTTTAAAAATATGTATTTCTGCATTTTTTCTGATAACTTGAGAGTTCTAACTTTTGAAAAAGTTAATTTAAAATACTGCTGTTTTTAAATAAAATCTATAGTTACTACCATAGACATATGAGTTTTTTTTTAATTTTACCAAACTTCATCCCTCTGTAAACTTTTTCAAATTGTTTTATACATCAACTTCGAAACAAATAGAAACTCATACATATACATAAAATTGCACTTTTTTGACATTAATTTACGAACTTTGTAGTACAAAATTATACAAAAACTGCGCGGTGTAAATTTCAAAAATATATGTAAAAATACTGATGTATCGCCCTTTTATTTGATACGCATAAGTTGGCTCGGTAAAAAATGTATGTTATTCTTTATAGCCTTACATCGTATCCCTGCAAAACAAACGAAAACATTTTTATTTATTAATAACCACGCCATTTTATGTGGACAGGTTAGTTTTCTACGCATCTTAAATTTCAAGGCCATAAGGTTTATAGTTTATATAGTTTATGAGATACCCGATATAATGGAAAAATTCATATATGCTCAAAAACAAGTAGCATACCAATCAGAAATATCTCCAAACCAGTAAAAGCAAGGTTCCGAGAGCTAAACAGTCTGATGGGTTAATAATGCGCAGTACCCAGGAAATATCGAAAGCGACCGAAAATAAATTAATAAAGAGTTCAAAACTAGGTCCATCGTACTAACCCGTCAAACAAACCGCGTCTGTGCGTCTGTTCAACAAGCGCAAATACGCCCAATATTTTATCTTGCGCCTGTTTTACGTACACAAAAAATATAACTTTTCAAATTTTCTACAAGCGCCTTTGCATGTCCTTTTCTTGTCGGTTGTTCTCAAACACAGTACAAGTACTTAGCAACCACAAAAGTTTGATCTTTTCCGTATGCCTTGTGCATGTCGCGTGGCAAACCTGCAATTTTTGGTTATAAAAACAATTTTTTGGATTATAAACATACAAAAATACATTTTCGTTTGCCTGTTCTGGGCATGGTCGGTGTTCTCCCTTACCAAAAGAAAGGAAATATATAAATTACTAAAATCTAAATCTAAATAAATTATTATTGTTAACACAAAACATGTGTTATTGTGGGTGTTTTGAGCATGAACCGCGTTCGTCGCTATATAATACAGAAAATATATACAAGAATAACAAATTTTTCAGTTAAAAATAATGATGCAAGTTTGTGTGTATGTTCTGGGCACGACTGGCGCTCGTCCCTACCTAACATAAATTAATGTAACAACAGAATGAATTATTTGGTGCATGTACTGCGGATGAGCCGCGTTCTTCCTTACCGAAAAGCATGATATAAATTAGTATTGTACACACAAAACATATGTAACTATGTATGTTTTGAGCATGGTCCGCGTTCGCCGTTATACTAAAAAAAATTAATGATTAGGTATTACAAGTTGTTCATGTAAGAGTAATCAGCTATACAAGTTTTTGTGCATGTTCCGTGCATGAACCGCGCTCGCACTCATCAAATAATAAAAAAATAAGTTAGTTTGGGAATTAACATACACATGTCGTTATTTACAATTCGACTTGTACGATTACCAACTTTGCTTAGGCAGTTTGAATATAGATTTTGAAGTGATTTAGTCTGTGAATTTTAAAAATAAACTGAAAAATTATATTATATAAAATTATATTATAGTATAGTATTTGTATATTATATATTATTTGATTGAAATATTATTTGAACTAATTTAAATAAAACTATAAATAAATAATTGCGTTTTTTTTTTCAAATAAAGGTTTACATAACTCATACTCAAATGGGGAGGATATTTTAAATATGTGTTACATCTTCTTGCCTAGTTTTTTCATTCACTTTATAACACGTATATGCAATATTGTTATTTTTATTGCACAACAAGTACAGATGTGCTTGTTAACACACATTTGAGGCTGCCTATAAGCACTACTTTAAGCTTGTTCTGTGCCCATACGCAAAGGGTTTTAAACCATCGGTGCAAGTGAAATGGATATGCAACATACTTTTGAGGCTGCCCATAAGCATTGCTATGAGCTTGTTCTGTGCTCAAGCGCAAGATACTGTACACCGTCAGTGCTAAAAGGGATGGATATTAAACACACATGTGAGGCTGTCTATAATCAATCATTTGCGCCTGTTCTGTGCTCATGCGCAAGAGTTTGTACGCTGTCAGTGCAAGTGACATGGACATTAAACATACTATTGAGACTGACCATAAACAGCCCTTTGAGCTTGTTCTGTGCTCATGCGCAAGATACTGTACACCGTCAATGGTAAATGGCACAGATATTAAACACACTTTTGAGGCTATCTATAATCAATCATTTGCGCCTGTTCTGTGCTCATACGCAAGAGTTTGTACGCCATCAGTGCAAGTGACATGGACATTTAACATACTTTTGAGACTGACCATAAACATTCCTTTCAGCTTGTGCTGTGCTCATGCGCAAGATACTGTACACCGTCAGTGCTAAACAGAATAGATATTAAACACACTTTTGAGGCTGTCTATAATAAATCCTTTGCGCCTGTTCGGTGCTCATGCGCAAGAGATTGTACACCGTCGGTACAAGCGCTTGCGCTAAGGGGTTTAATGCATTGTGTATGTACTTCTTAATGACTTGTGTCGTACTGCGCTTGTCTCATACACAAGGACGCAAAACATACATTTTACAAGCCCAAATGTTAAAATTGTTTGACGGGTAATGTACTATATAATTCAAATGGCAATAAAATATTAGTTTGGCTTAGAAACATGAAACATACTGGTGAATGTGGCTATTTTGTCTGGACTAAAAAGTGTTCAATACGTTCAAGAAGTACAGTTCCTTTCGGATTTGAAAACTTTGATTTGTGTTCAAAAATTCGGTGCAAAGTTTCTTGTTCGGTTACCAATGGCAGTGCGATTCTCAAAGTTTGCCATTCGTGGTTTCTGTTATATAAATACGTAAGTTTTTACTATTTCCATACCAGAGTAACCATGCTTGAAATAATGACAACGACCCAGTACCAGATACAAATAATGACAACGACCCAGTACCAGACATTCGTACCCAGATACATGAATCCACCAAATTTGCCACAGCCCACCTAGATATCGGGTAAAAACTAAGCTGAGGACAGCAGATTGTTTTACTTACGAAAGGAAAACATTTGCCAGAAGAATGCAAAAAAGCACTTTCAACAGTTACAGAATTTTTTTATTTCAATATTGCCGAATTATAAATAAAAAAGTAAAAGCGACATTTGCATACCATTTTAAACTAATGTTGCAAAGCGTCCTGATTTGGGTGGAATTATCCCGACTTGTGAATAAAAGTCCCGCGTTTTAATTAATAGTCTAACTAAAGAATTCTTTATGAAGATTTGTTACACTCATTTCCATCAAATAATCGGCAGTCGATTAATCGGTATTGGCCGATAAAGAAAGCCGATTAATCGGTAATCGGTAGTCGGCATAATTGCTTATCGGTGCAACCCTACTATAAATAAATAAATTAAATACTGTATTTAAGTTTATTTATTTATTTACAAAAATATGCTACCGCACAAAAATCTTAAATTTCTTTCAACTATTTGTGGTTTTTTTATGATTTTATTTAAGCGAGCATATAATTTCAGATCAAAATCTTTGTTGAACTTCGCTTAATAAACCTTTCAGTTAATAACAGAAAAATTCTTTGAGTTTGAATTGAAATCAATAGCCGACAAAAATTCATTCGCAAAATATTACTAAAACTTAATTTATATAACTTTAATAATCTTTAAAATTAATTATTTTCATAAATAAGTTGCACAAATAGCAACTTGAAAATATCAAGTACAGTAATGTCAAAAATTAGAATATTCTTGGTTTTATTCACTCGATTTCAAGAATATTTTGGAAAATTTTCATTGGATTATAGTATATTCTATAACCCGTCTTTTATTCACTGATTTATCAGAAAATACTTAAAAATTTAAGTATTTAGAATATTCTACACACAGAAAAATAGCTCATTTAATTTCAAGATTTTGGTAATTTTAATTTAACTTTTGCAAAAAACTTTTGAAATTTAGTTAAAAAATATGGAGGGACTGAAATCTCACAGCTCTGAGATATCAAGACTTCGGTCTGGGTAAAGGATTTTGATATAGTTTTCGGCAAAAAACTTTTATGAGGACATGGTTTTTAGTTTTGGGCAGCGATGTATATCAAACATAACTCTTTGTTAAAGTACAAGTATTTTTTATCTCTGTTTAAAAATTTATTACAAAACTAACACGAAACATCAATACGTTGCCGGAAAATTATAATCAAAATTCCAAAAATATTGTTAAATTAAATAAAATCAAACTTTTTCAAAATTCCAAAAATTAGAATAAAATCAAATATTTAAACTTTTTCTAAATTCCAATAATATGCCAAAAATTCTTAAAAATTCAAACTTTTTCCAAAATTCTAAAAATATTGCAAAAATTATTACAAAATCAAAAATTGAAAATTTTTTCAAAATCCAAAAATTATAATAAAATCAAAAATTAAACATATTTCAAAATTCTACAAATATTCCAAAAATTCTTACAAAATCAAAAATTAAAACTTTTTCCGAAATTCTAAAAATATTGCAAAAATTATTACAAAATCAAAAATACAAACTTTTTCAAAATTCCAAAAATATTTCAAAAACTACAACAAATTCAAAAATTTCCATGTCCAATTTCATTTTATATTACATTTTCGTCATAAAAACAGCTTCATTTTTTTTCCCAAAAAATAGGCTAAAAAATTAAATGAAATCATTTTTTGACACACTTGTCAACATTTTTTGACAAACTTATAATGCCATAATTCTCTATAACAATAATAAAATATCATGTCATGCGAACTATTAATTTTATTTTTTTCTAAAAAAATAGGGTAAAAAATAAACAAAAACTTTTCTTTTGACACACTTGACAACATTTTTTGACAAACTTATAATGCCATAATTCTCAATAATAATAATAAAATTTCATTTCAAAGAAACAATTTTATTTTTTTCCAAAAAATTGGGTAAAAAAATAAATAAAAATCTTTTGACACACTTGACAACATTTTTTTGACAAAATTATAATGCCATAATTCTCAATAATAATAATAAAACTTTATTTCAAACAAACAATTAATTTTATTTTTTTCCCAAAAAATTTGGTAAAAAAATAAATAAAAATCTTTCGTTTGACACACTTGACAACATTTTTTTGACAAACTTATAAAGCAATAATCTAGATTTTGGTCTCACATACCAATTCTGACCATCAAGATTTCTCCAAATTCAATGTTCCTACTCGTATTCACTTAAAATGAACGTTTTTTAAGCCAAAAAATATGGAGGGGCTGAGATCTCACAGCTCTGAGATATCAAGACTTCGGTCTGGGTTAAGGATTTTGATATAGTTTTAGGCAAAAAACTTTTATGAGGACATGGTTTTTAGTTTTGGGCAGCGATGTACATCAAACATAACTCTTTGTTGAAGTACAAGTTTTTTATCTCTGTTTAAAAATTTATTACAAAACTAACACGAAACATCAATACGTTGCCGAAAAATTATAATCAAAATTCTAAAAATATTGTTAAATTAAATAAAATCAAACTTTTTCAAAATTCCAAAAATATTCCAAATATTAGAATAAAATCAAATATTTAAATATTTTCTAAATTCCAATAATATTTCAAAAATTCTTAAAAATTGAAACTTTTTCCAAAATTCTAAACATATTGCAAAAATTATTACAAAATCGAAAATTCAAACTTTTTCCGAAATTCTAAAAATATTGCAAAAATTATTACAAAATCAAAAATACAAACTTTTTCAAAATTCCAAAAATATTTCAAAAACTACAACAAATTCAAAAATTTCCATGTCCAATTTCATTTTAAATTACATTTACGTCATAAAAACAGCTACATTTTTTTTTTCCAAAAAATTGGCTAAAAAAATAAATGAAATCATTTTTTGACACGCTTGACATTGTTTTTGACAAACTTATAATGCCATAATTCTCTATCATAATAATAAAATATCATGTCATACAAACTATTAATTTTATTTTTTTCTAAAAAAATTGGGTAAAAAATAAATAAAAACCTTTCTTTTGACACACTTGACAACATTTTTTGACAAACTTATAATGCCATAATTCTCAATAATAATAATAAAATTTCATTTCAAACAAACAATTTTATTTCCAAAAAATTGGGTAAAAAAAAAATAAAAATCTTTCTTTTGACACACTTGACAACACTTTTTTGACAAACTTATAATGCCATAATTCTCAATAATAATAATAAAACTTCATTTCAAACAAACAATTAATTTTATATTTTTTCCAAAAAATTAGGTAAAAAAATAAATAAAAATCTTTCTTTTGACACACTTGACAACTTTTTTTTGAAAAACTCATAATGCAATAATCTAGTTTTTGATCTCACATACCAATCCCGACCATCAAGATTTCTCCAAATTCAATGTTCCTACTCGTAATCACTTAAAATGAACGTTTTTTAAGCCAAAAATATGCAAATTTCCTTGTTTTGACACACTTAAAGATTTTTTTGACACACTTCCGGTACAGTTATCGAACACAGCGTCCTTTCGGACCTGTCCCTTGAGTATACCTATTTTTAGAAAAAAAAATTTTTGAAATCCCTCCAGTAGTTTTCCCTGCAGCGTAGGTAATGACGGCCGGACGGCCGGCCGACAGACAGACATACATTTTTTTTTTTTTGCTTTTTTAGAATCAGGAGGTCCTAAAACTTCGAGAAATGTCAAAAAAAGTGGGGGTGAGAATTTCACTTTGAGCTCATGAATGTAATACTTAGGTCTTTCAGACCGAAGTAATTTTAATTAAAAATAAAAAATCTTTAATCCAAACGTAAAATATTTCATTGTAAATTTTCCAAAAGCTGAATTAAAATTCAGAAAGTATTTAACTCAACTTCACCATAATTTTATTACTTCGGTCTGAAAGACCTAAGTATTACATTCATGAGCTCAAAGTGAAATTCTTACCCCCACTTTTTTGACATTTCTCAACGTTTTAGGACCTCCTGATTCTAAAAAAGCAAAAAAAAAAATGTATGTCTGGCCGTCATTACCTACGCTGCAGGGAAAACCGCTGGAGGGATTTCAAAAATTTTTTTTTCTAAAAATTGGTATTCACAAGGGACAGGTCCGAAAGGACGCTGTGTTCGATAACTGTACCGGAAGTGTGTCTAAAAAATCATTATGTGTGTCAAAAATAGCAAATTTTCATATTTTTGGCTTAAAAAACGTTCATTTTAAGTGATTACGAGTAGGAACATTAAATTTGGAGAAATCTTGATGGTAGGGATTGGTATATGAGATCAAAAACTAGATTATTCCATTATAAGTTTGTCAAAAAAAAGTTGTCAAGTGTGTCAAAAGAAAGATTTTTATTTATTTTTTTGCACAATTTTTCGGAAAAAAAATAAAATTAATTGTTTGTTTGAAATGAATTTTTATTATTATTATTGAGAATTATGGCATTATAAGTTTGTCATATTTCATATTTGAAACATTAGAGGAAAAGGGAATCATATTTGAAACATTAGAGGAAAAGGGAATCATTTTTAAATAGTTTTCCTCAATATAAAACAAAAATTCAAGGGTAAGTAAGATATTATTTAGTAATTCTGCGAGATGAAAACATAAAAAAACATCACATTCAAAAAATTAAAATAAAATTCGATCAACCTTAAGTTTTAAGAGTGTATAGCTTTCAACCCAAACAAAATGTTTAGTGTATTAAAACCTATCTTCAAGCCCATATGTATACGAGTATTTTTCAATTTAGCTTATAGTCCCTGGGCCTTCACCTACATAATTTTGTGATTACCACATGTTTTATCCTTCGTGATGCGCCTGTCCTTGACGAGCCTGAAAACATTTGTTCTATGATTTTTCTCAAATCGGCCGCTTTTGCGTTCGGCAAGCTCCGAAAAATGCCGATTGCCCGCGATCTTGTAAATTTGCCACCACATTTATGGTGAAGGCCCAGGGACTATTAGTAATTTCAAGCTATCAAATAATATCTTAAAAATCTAGCAATTTTCGGTTTAATACGAAAAGAATGATGGGACATATTTTATAAAAGTTGATTAAGTACGAATATTACTCATTCGCGACTTACGTAAATTGAAGAAATATTTTATGAATAACAACTACGAAAATGTTCTTCATTATTGAAGTATAAAGCTAAAATCATAAAATTTTTTTAAACTTAATCAAAATGGTTTTCGAGTATAATTTTATTAAATCTCACTCATAACCGCATAGAATATGAGCTTATACTTTTCACTGTCAATAATTGATTTATGTAAACGAATTAAAATTGATCGTATTGGCATGTAGTACAGTAAATATAGGCTTTTAGGTGGGACTAATTCGCACAAAGACGGAGTTTAATTTTTTTAGTTAGTTGTTGGTTGTTGTTGCTCTTTGATATACTAAAAGTCTCGAAAAATCTGGGTGTGAAAAATGCGTTTTTTAGCCGCCATCTTGAAAAAACATCAGAAATTAAAAAAAGTCATGTTTGATAACAAATTACCCGGTATTTCATGCTCGAAAATAATATAATAACTGTTGTTAGAAGTAAAATGTAAAAGATGAAGCAGGTGGCAGGGGCGTAGCCAGGGGTTGCGATATGGGGATATATCCCCTCCCGAAATTACCCAAAGTACTGAAAATTTACCGTATTAATCACAATTTTTATGTATTTTAATTGAAATTTGATTCAAAGTGAGTTAAGTTGTCTAATAAAGGTATACACAAGGTATCATCAGTGCAAATAAAATTCGGAAAGACAATATCCATGAGTAATTTGAACCATTTTCTGATCACCCTGTGATGGTGATGGGTAACCTCAGCTAAAATAGCGATCCGTTCAGACCGGATCGTTCAATTGCACTGACCGATTTAAAAACATCGGTCTTCGTTCAATCGGTCACTTGCAAAAATATTAAATATTTTAGTTAAAAATAATAATAAAAATGCCTCGTTAATAGGTCAAGAACCACATCCTTATTAACAAGCGAAAATCCCCATAAATCTAAGACCAATTCGTCTAAAAAGTTGCGAAGGACATTCAAAACTTTTTGCAAAGAGGATGAGTAGCGAAATAAACAAGAAAGCCTCTTCCGTTTAAACAAAAAATATTGCTCATACTAATGTTATTTATTTAAAAATATTAATAAATCATTGCTTAAAAATCTATACAGGATTTATACTATAGTACATCTACTATTTTAAGCCACCCTGTATTTGTTTGTTTTCTACCTGTTGCAATCTCATTTTAATGAGCCAGCCATACAGTCTAACAAGTAACATCTCATCCTGTAATTAACATTCAATAAAAAAATCCTCATCGATTCCATATATCGATTTAAGGAAAAAACATTATTAAAAACAAAATTGCACTATAGAATGAGGAATATAATGTTTAAGGCCTGACATGTAGTAAATTTTTAATTTTTAACTAAAGCTTAAGCTAAGGCAAGGTACAACAAACAATTTTAATCCCACAGCAAATATTGCATACAAAATTAAATTAAATCTGAAAAACTTAAATGAAATAAATTCTATTAGTAATTAAACAATAGACATCATCCATCCACCAAGAAAAATTAAAAATAATAATAAAAACTATTTAAATACATATATGTATATGTACAAACAAATTTTTTTTCATAATCATTAATAATTAATATATAAAAATTACAAACAATCATCTTCATAATCAATCTTTTTTCCATTTTCATTTCACTAATTCATAATTTGTAAAAAACGAATGAAATCAATCCATTTCTTTTTTTTCAATAGCATTTATTTATATTTTCTTCAAAAAAAAATCTCATTTCATTTTTCATTCTTTATGTTGAATCATTCTTACTTCTTAGCAGCAATATTATTATTTTCGAACGAACTTACAATTTTGTTTATTTTGATATTCATCATTTTGTGTTTTGCTTATAGTTCAGTTAGGTCAGTTAGTTCACTCGTTCAGTTAGTTCAGTTGTTCTTTATAATTCACTTCTTTTGGTAGGCGTGTTGTCTAGTTTATTAGTAAATTCGAACCGTTCAGATTTTTGTTCTTTATGATAAATTTTTCGTTAGAATATTTTTTTGAGCTTATCGTTTTGTATGTATTTAATTTCTTTTAATCCATCGTTGCAAAATGAAGAATATGGAGGGGCTGAAATCTCACAGCTTCGAGGTATCAAGACTTTGGTCTGGGTTAAGGATTTTGATATAGTTTTCGGCAAAAAACTTTTATGAGGACATGATTTTTAGTTTTGGGCAGCGATGTATATCAAACATAACTCTTTGTTAAAGTCCAAGTATTTTTTATCTCTGTTTCAAAATTTATTACAAAACTAACACGAAACATCAATATGTTGCCGGAAAATTATAATAAAATTCCAAAAATATTGTTAAATTAAATAAAATCAACCTTTTTTCAAAATTCCAAAAATATTCCAAAAATTAGAATAAAATCAAATATTTAAATATTTTCTAAATTGAAAATTTTTTCAAAATTCCAAAAATTATAATAAAATCAAAAATTAAAATTTTTTCAAAATTCTAAAAATTTTCCAAAAATTCTTACAAAATCAAAAATTAAAACTTTTTCCGAAATTCTAAAAATATTGCAAAAATTATTACAAAACCAAAAATACAAACTATTTCAAAATTCCAAAAACATTTCAAAAACTATAACAAATTCAAAAATTTCCATGTCCAATTTCATTTTAAATTACATTTACGTCATAAAAACAGCTACATTTAATTTTCCAAAAAATTGGGTAAAAAAATAAATGAAATCATTTTTTGACACACTTGACATTATTTTTTGACAAACTTATATTGCCATAATTCTCTATAATAATAATAAAATATCATGTCATACAAACTATTAATTTTATTTTTTTCTAAAAAATTGGGTAAAAAATAAATAAAAACCTTTTTTTTTGACACACTTGACAACATTTTTTGACAAACTTATAATGCCATAATTCTCAATAATAATAATAAAATTTCATTTCATACAAACAATTTTATTTTTTCCAACAACTTGGGTAAAAAACTAAATAAAAATCTTTTGACACACTTGACAACATTTTTTTGACAAACTAATAATGCCATAATTCTCAATAATAATAATAAAATTTCATTTCAAACAAACAATTTTATTTTTTTCCAAAAAATTGGGTAGAAAAATAAATGAAATCCTTCTTTTGACACACTTGACATTATTTTTTTGACAAACTTATAATACCATAATTCTCAATCATAATAATAAAATTTCATTTCAAACAAACAATTTTATTTTTTTCCAAAAAATTAAGTAAAAAAATAAATAAAAATCTTTCTTTTGACACACTCGACAACATTTTTTTGTCAAACTTATAATGCAATAATTTAGTTTTTGATCTCACATACCAATCCCGACCATCAAGATTTCTCCAAATTTAATGTTCCTACTCGTAATCACTTAAAATGAACGTTTTTTAAGCCAAAAATTTGAAAATATGCTATTTTTGACACACATAATGATTTTTTGACACACTTCCAGTACAGTTATCGAACACAGCGTCCTTTCGGACCTGTCCCTTGTGAATACCTATTTTTAGAAAAAAATTTTTTGAAATCTCTCCAGCCATTTTCCCTGCAGCGTAGGTAATGACGGACTGCCGGCCGGCCTACAGACAGACATACATTTTTTTTTGCTTTTTTAGAATCAAGAGGTCCTAAAACGTCGTAAAATGTCAAAAAAAGTGGGGGTAAGAATTTCACTTTGAGCCCATGAATGTAATACTTAGGTCTTTTAGACCGAAGTAAAAAAATTAGGGAAGAATTGTGGCTGACAGATCAACCAGTCCGAAAAGACTAGGTGGTGATAAAAATGTTTATTAAAACTAAATGGCTTTTGAAAGGGTGTTCAGGTGATAACATCTGTTTGAAAAGCAAACACATGAGGTCTAGCTATGGCTCAGAAAGCCAAGGGCTAGCATTTTCCAACATTTTTTCTCTTATCAGCCCAATATCAACACCCAAACAACCTGAATTGAGAAATGAAGGTGTTAGCTTTGGTTTACTTGGATGCCTCGACCGTGGCACGAATGACAGACGATAACATCTCTGTTAACGTCCACGGATACTGTACCCAAGTATACCCTAACAACCTATGCTCTAACCGAATTTGTAGAAGACCATGAACAAAAACTGTAATGCGAGCATAGCGTGGTAAAGTATACACTCCACCGAGGACCCAGGGCCTGACAACACACACAGAGGGGGTGATACTGGTGAAAGTCACCAATGACCAACAAGGTCCATTTCATGTTGTTCTGCCACCCCTGACCTCCACGCGGAAGTCCATACTTCACTCTAACTGGAGTCCCCGGGATCGTAAGCTCCGTTGAACTTTAACCTTAAGGGCTAATACTCACTCCTGCGGTGTTCACAATAACAACAACTAACACAAACACTAATATAATTTAAAAATTTAAACCAAATAATAGAAAAAAATTGTTGTCTCTAGAACAACCCTGTTTTGATCCAAAGACCCAAACAGTGTCGCTCTAGAGGCCCCGTTGGACGCCATCTTGTATTGGAGGTCTTATCTGGTAGACCGTGAAGGCTAGATTCACTGAATTTACC
This sequence comes from Diogma glabrata, assembly GCA_963693315.1. Lineage (NCBI taxonomy): Eukaryota > Metazoa > Arthropoda > Insecta > Diptera > Cylindrotomidae > Diogma > Diogma glabrata. The sequence continues at coordinate 21,482,707 of OY856186.1, read as the reverse complement.
ATTCTCCTCGATTGCGATAAAGTGGACGTGTAGTTGTTTATTTCTACTATATTTTTTGGTTTGTTTTTACAAAACCATATTTTAAGTACCAACAGTTGACTTTTCGAATTATATTCAATCAATTATCCACTTTAACTTTCTTTTGAAATCAACCTTTTATCATAATCCTTTTTATTTTCACTAGAAAAGGACCATCACAACTTTATAATCCATTTATGTAAAAAGGATAAAAGAAAATTTATCTTTCTATTTCAAAGAAAATGATAAATAAAAAATAACAGTTTTTTCATAAATTATTAAAAAATTAATTTAGTTTTTGTTCTAAAGCAACAAACAAGACTTTGTCTCGTACTAAATCAATTTTGCGAGAGAAAATATTAAGTTACTGTAGAATAAATATAAACAAGGCAAACAAACAAAAATTAAATCCACATAAAAGATGTAATGGTGATGTTAGTATTTTAGAAAGAAGGAAAATTTTTAACCCTTTAAGTTTTTCAAATTGAAAAATTGAAAGAAAATAAACTTTTTAATGAGAAGATGAATTTTTTATTAGAAGAACACAAATTGTTTGCTATAAAAATGTCAACATAGTTTAAGAGCTTGAATGTGTTGTTTGTTTAACTCTTTCTTTGGACTATATTATTATTTGGAATTTAAAAAAAAAATTATTTTAATTGGGATGACTGCAAAAATCGTACTTTGTCACTTGGAGTCTTAAACTACAAGCTTTTTTACAAACAAAAAATAAGAAACTCATATAAAATTATTTTATTCTATTTTCAGATAGTTTTCAGGGTCCACATGAAAAACGATTATTAAACAATCTTCTAGCAGCATACAATATACTTGAAAGACCTGTCGCAAATGAATCAGAACCATTGGAGGTAAAATTTGGTTTAACATTACAACAAATCATCGACGTGGTAAGTTATTCAATTTTTATTTTTAAAAAAATGTTATAACAAATTTTATTATTTAAGTTTAAAGAAAATTATATATTTTTTTAATAGAAAAAGTTATAATTTATTAATAATTAACCGTCAGAAAAATAAATTTCGTTAATTTTTTTTTATACAATATATTTATAATAGTTGAAAAGAAATAAGAAAAAAACAATCTATCAAAACAACAATTTATTTATAGGATGAAAAGAATCAGATTCTGACCACAAACGCGTGGTTAAATTTGGTAAGTGACATGTACCCGAAACAAATAATATAATATATCTATATTTTTAAGCGACACAAAGAACAACACATTCACCAATTTATTTATTTATTTTCTTTATTTAAACTAGTTTATTATTTTTATTCCATTAATAAATGTGATTTTCCTTTATTATATTATGAATTTTAAAGAACAAAATTATTTTTTCATTATAATTATAGAACGCAGTGTTTATGATTTGTGTTTTTATTTTAATTTTTTGTAACAAAAACAAATAAAATAAAAATTTTTAATCAATGAAAATATTGTTGGTAATAGTTCTTGCAACAATAACGTAACATGGTCATTAACTATATATTATTTTCAATTAAATGAAGAAACCTAATTTGCAAGACCTCCACAACAAACAAACAGAAAAAGCAATTTCAAAAAGAAATTTCCTTCATCAAAATTATCTTTTTTTGATGAAGTTTATATAAATTTCTTTTTCTACAATTTCAATTTCAGTTCATCAAACCAAAAAAAAAGTCAACTTTAGTGTACTTGATTGAAATTGATTTTCCAAATCAGGAAATTGATAAATCGGTTTTTTTTTTCTTCTTCTCTGACTAAAAAGTTTCAATTTTCATTAAAATTTGTAAATAACGCAGAGCAAAACTAAATAAATTTTTTCTTTTTGATTTTCACCGAGAGTTTTGTTGCAATAGTGTTTTACTTTTTTGGGCAATTTGAACGCTGACTGAGCTGATTTGTTTTATACTCCCTCAAGACATACAATTCTATAAGCACTGGACACTATACTATGAATTTTGTATTTTCAGTGTAAGCTATCCCAAATACCAACTGTTGTTGTTGTGACTAAGTTAAGAATTTAGTGAATCTTCAACTTTCAAAAGTATTAAGATTGAAAATTGAAAAACTGCGACATAAAAAACTAAAATTGGAAAATTAAAAATTTGTAAAGTTTTTAAATGTGAAAAATATAGTAATCTATCGATATTTTTATTTGGTATATATTCTAATTTTTCAACATATGTAATTTTTTTAAAAAGTTTCTGATTGTTTGTTTTTTAATTTCTAATTTTCTAACCAATTTTTTTTTAAATTTCAAATATGATTTTGAAAATTTTTAAATTTTTCATTTTTGAAATATCTTAGTTTTTTCAGTAAATTTTTTTTAGTTTTCCATCAAATTTTATCAATTCTCTTGGATGTTTTTAAATTTTTCTTTCGTCTTCTTTTTTCCGCATTTCTGATTTGTTTTTTATTTTTCTAATACTTTCTTTTTGTGTCGTTTATGTTCCATAAGAGAACGTAGGCTACCAAAAAGTGCCCTTCACCGGCTATAATTTTAAAATTAAAGCCTGGCGTGCAGATATTTTTGAAATACATCAGCGTCCTCGTTACCACTGTTTTTAAAACAAAATTTAGGTTGCCTGGCGTGCTATCTACAGATATTTGGAGCACCGCGCGTAGGGCCTTTTCAGTGGTAACTGCTGAAAATAAGTTCTCGTAAATTTGCCGCTCACGAGGTAAAGAAAAGTGACTATGGTGTAGAAAAAGGTCAGATACAATATCAGACCTTATATCTGCGCTTACTGGTGTAGTTGATTTTTTACTCTTTATTTTGTGAATAGAATTTTCTTCATTTTTAAGATACTAGACTTATCTGCGTTTTTGTTAGCGATTGCAATTCGTGATTCGCGTACAGTCATTTAACAATTTGGTCCACCATTTCCGTGTCTATCTCTTTGATTTACTGCCAATTGAATTTGCACGTTTTAAATAAGTTTAATTGGGTGGTTTCAAATATAATAGTATGATGATTAGTCTACGTATACAGACCGGACAACCTCTACTCTGCCTCTCTTTAGAGCGCCTTTCTTCCAAAAGAGATAATTGAACCAGCTCCATCTTTGTTCTTATTCACCGTGCTACTTTTGATTAGAGTGGTAACGTATCTCTGACGTACGCTATTAGTCGGACAATTGTCTCCTTAAATTCAAATAGTGAAGTGCGATATGGAACGTTGAAGTGGGCACTTTTTATTTTTGCAAAGGTGAACCGTGGTAACGATTAGATAGATCTACGTTAAAATGGTAGAGAATTCCAGGTTCAAATAGTGGCTTTTCTGTCTTCAAATCTCCCACCGACGTCCACTTTCTGGTCTATAAATGTCTGTGTCAGTAGGTACAAATGTCTGTGTCATACTGCCACCTTGCAGTGGTTAAGATCTGGCTCCGCTAGACCATTACGGGCAGAAGTTGGCTTAAGCACACTTTTGTAAACTGGACATCGCCAGCCTCCCGTAAAATGTTCATTACGCTAAATGGTTTCCCCACAGGCAAAGAGCACATTTTGGGTCTTTTTTGCAGTCTATTCATTCACATTTCATGATCCTCCGTATCTAAACCATATCTCTAATCCACTTTACTTTGTTTCTGCTACATGACCATTGCGTGCATACATCTGAAACAGTGCGTTGAAGTGATTAGATCGTGCAGCTTACATCTTACCGATCCGATTCAGATGTGCCCAGACACTATAAGCGTTTGTGCTGATCAGACAGTGAAACTGATTAGTGCCGCCTGAGTTCCGTCTTGCATTGCTTTCAAAGATTTTATTGCAGTAATGTGGATTGTCCTAATTGTATGACATTGGGTCTGAACTGCAATGCAGATATCTCAACCTGTTGTCTCTAAGAGTTCTGCGTTCACTTGAAGCTTTTTATTGTGTTCACATTTTTTAAGTTCAAGAATCAGCTCTCCTTTAGCTGTCTTCTAAATCTTACTGACACAATCCCCAAGCTCTCTCTCTCTCGCTCTTCTAGGCTATCTTTCATATCTTTAAGCATTTGCGCATAACGTTTTTCATCGTATCTAGACATTATTATGGTATCCAACAATGGTGTTCTTCGTTTTGGTTTGCGTGTTTGGTTTTGCGTTGGCTCAACAGGACGCATTTGGCTTCCTTTAACGTTTCCAAACGGTCCTCCACTCCGTTTCAGATTGTAACGCGTGGAGAACGTTTTATTTTGTAGGTTCAACCTGCTGTTCTCTCGTTTGGATGACGCTCTTCTCGCTTCTTGATCCACCTGCTTTTAAAATCCTGTTGTAATCATTTTTCAACGAAGGTAGTTGAACTTGATTGTACTCAAATTTTTCAATTCAGCTTCTTTTAGTTGATTGATCAACGGTTGTTTTAAAGACGGTGACGTCTGGCTCACTTTTTGCACCTATTGCTTGACGTTAAGGAGAACTATGAGGTCATTTATTATAGATTTTTGTAACGCACTGGTGTGCAAAATATCACTAAATGCTTGGTTTATTGATCTTTTTGCGCTTTTGGATTTTACAACCCTTCAATACTAAGGCATCATTGCCATTATTGATACGTCGAGAAGATGCTATCGATATTACTTTGTTGGCCACTAGTTGTTGGGTGTTGACTGCCTTTGTACTTATGGGTAATTAAAGAAAATTCGTTCTATAGATCAGATGCTTCTGCATTTAGAAGTCCTAGTTTTAATGAAAGTGGAAACGCAAAATGTTAATAGCATAAATATATGTTTTGCATTCGTTGTGTTTAGTATTTAGTGATTATGGAGTTTCCTTACTACTTGCTGTCGGGCTGCTTCGCGAATCCTATTGGAATTGATAACAGTGACTTGTGATTTTAGCTTTAGATTCTCAGATAGGATTTATTTATTTTACTATTGTGTTTAGTTGACATTTAATGTTTCGTGTATAGTTTGCCGGAGTTTTAGGAAAATAAGCTGGATGATATTGAGTTTTGGTTTGAAATCATCATTTATTATATATTACCATAAGTCTTTCAATTTGGAATCGGACGCCAATAGAGTTTGATATTCTATGTACTCAAACCAAATTTTAATGAAGTGTGTTTTATATCAGCCGTTCCAAATTCATCGGGCGCTAGTAGAGAGGGTTTGGGTTGTGGTCTGATGTTTTGTAGTTTTAATGGACAGTGGACCTGCTAGTGAGTCACTAACAGGAAGCAAACGGAAGACTGCTTACCTAGCGAGATTGTTCTTCCAACAAATTTCAGCCATGTGTATCAGAGAAGAAATTTCGCTCAGTTCGGCCCAAAATAATTAGATATGAACGCAAATGAGACTGTGTAAACCTAATGACAAAGAACTAGGGCTCTGACGACCCCAAAGACTGAAGAAACTAAGATCATCACACACACATGAAATTATAACTCAATTTTTACATTTATCAAATATTAGATAAAGGTTTCACTCACCCCATGAGCTGCTCCAGATCCCACTCTTCATGTCCACGAAATCTAATCTACTAAATCATACTGTGTAAAGTAAATAGTTCACCAACCAATGTTCTAATACATTGTTGACAAGGTTGAACAGTTAATTGTTGATATAAATTGTTGACAAGGTTGACCAATAAATTGTTCTAATAAATTGTTGACGATGTTGACCAAAAATGTTTTTGATAATTTGTGGACGATGATGAAAAATAAATTTTTGGTAGTGTTGACCAATATATTTTCCAATAAATTACTGACAATGTTGACCAATAAATTGTTTTAATAAATTTTTGACGGTATTGACCAGCAAATTGTTATAATAAATTGTTAACAATGTTGACCAACAATTTGTTCTAATAAATTGATGTAATATATTGTTGAAAATGTTGACCAATTAGGTTTCCAATAAATTACTGACAATGTTGACCAATAAGCTTTCCAATAATTTGTTGACAATGTTGACCAATAAATTAATCTAACAAATGGTTGACGATGTTGACCAAAAATTTTTTATGATAATTTGTGGACGATGATGACAAATAAATTTTTTACAATGTTGACCAATATATTTTCCAATAAATTACTGACAATATTGACCAATAAATTGTTTTAACAAATTGTTGACGATATTGACCAACAAATTGTTATTATAAATTGTAAAAATGTTGACCAATAATTTGTTCTAATAAATTGATATAATAAATTGTTGGCAATGCTGACTAGCTTTCCAATAAATTACTGACAATGTTGACCAACAAGTTTTCCAATAAATTGTTGACAATGTTGACCTATGATTCGAAACTAGGTTTCCAATAAGTTACTGACAATGTTGACCAATAAGTTTTACAATAAATTGTTGACAATGTTGACCAATAAATTGTTCTAATAAATTGTTGACGATGTTACAAAAAAGTTTTTTATAATAATTTGGACGATGATGACAAATAAATTTTTTAAAATGTTGATTAATATATTTTCCAATAAATTATTGACAATGTTGACCAATAAATTGTTTTAATAAATTGTTGACGATATTGACCAACAAACTGTTATAATAAATTGTTAACAATGTTGACCAACAATTTGTTCTAATAAATTGATATAATAAATTGTTGGCAATGTTGACCAATTAGGTTTCCAGTAAATTACTGACAATGTTGACCAATAAGTTTTCCAATAAATTGTTAACAATGTTGACCAATAAATTGTTGACGATGTTGACCAAAAATTTTTATGATGATTTTTGGACGATGATGATAAATAAATTTTTGACAATGTTGACCAATATATTTTCCAATAAATTACTGACAATATTGACCAATAAATTGTTTTAATAAATTGTTGACGATATTAACCAACAAATTGTTGTTATAAATTGTTAACAATGTTGACCACTAATTTGTTTTAATAAATTGATATAATAAATTGTTAGCAATGTTGACCAATTAGGCTTATAATATATTACTGACAATGTTGACGAATAAGTTTTCCAATAAATTGTTGACAGTGTTGACTAATGAATTGTTCTAATAAATTGTTGACGATGTTGACCAAAATTTTTTATGATAATTTGTGGTCGATGATGACAAATAAATTTTTTACAATGTTGACCAATATATTTTCCAATAAATTACTGACAATGTTGACTAATAAATTGTTTTAATAAATTGTTGACGAAATTGCCCAACAAATTGTTATAATAAATTGTAAAAATGTTGACCAATAATTTGTTTTAATAAATTGATATAATAAATTGTTGGCATCGCTGACTAGGTTTCCAATAAATTACGGACAATGTTGACCAACAAGTTTTCCAATAAATTGTTGACTTTGTTGACATTGTTGACCTATGATTGGAAACTAGGTTTCCAATATATTACTGACAATGTTGACCAATAAGTTTTCCAATCAATTGTTTACAATGTTGACCAATAAATTGTTCTAATAAATTGTTGACGATGTTACAAAAAAGTTTTTTATGATAATCTGGACGATGATGACAAATAAATTTTTTACAATGTTGATTAATATATTTTCCAATAAATTATTGACAATATTGACCAATAAATGTTATAACAAATTGTTGACGATATTGACCAACAAATTGTTATAATAAATTGTTAACAATGTTGACTAATAATTTGTTCCAATAAACTGATATAATAAATTGTTGGCAATGTTGACCAATTAGGTTTCCAATAAATTACTGACAATGTTGACCAATAAGTTTTCCAATAAATTGTTGACAAATAAATTGTTATAATAAATTGTTGACGATATTGACCAACAAATTGTTATAATAAATTGTGAACAATGTTGACCAATAATTTGTTCTAATAAATTGATATAATAAATTGCTGGCAATATTGACCAAGTAGGTTTATAATAAATGACTGATTATGTTGACCAATAAGATTTCCAATAAATTGTTGACAATGTTGACCAATAAATTGTTCTAATAAATTGTTGACAATGTTGATCAATAGGTTTTCTTAATAAAATACTGACAATGTTAACCAATAAGTTTTCCAATAAGTTTAACAAATTGTTCCAATACATTGTTGACGATGTTGACCAATAAATGTTATAATAAATTGTTGACAAGACTGACGAATAAATTGTTCAAATAAATTGTTGACAATTTTGACCAATAAGTTTTTATGATAAATTGTTGACGATAAATTGTTCTAATAAATTGTTGACGATGTTGACCAATATATTTTCCAATAAATTGCTGACAATTTTTTTTTTTTTTTTTTATTAATTAGTTAGACATGTTTAGCACACTAAATATGAAATATTCATTATTTAGACTCTTTGAATATCCGAAGATACCATGTCAACTATAAAGGAATGGAAGGAATGGGATATAGGGATAACTATACTAATTTTTTTAAATGAAAATGGACATTTTCTTTAAATGCCTGAGGAGAAAATTCATCGGGAAATACAGAGGAGGGCAATGAGTTCCATAATTTGGCCACTCTATTGAAATAGTCGTTTTGGAAGGACACAGTTCTACAACGAGGTATTTGTACAACAAATGGATGGGATAACTCGGCAGCTCTTGTTTGTCGATTATACTGCGCACACGATGGAAGAATATTTTGAATTTCCTTAGAGGAGAATTCGCTAAAGTTATATTTATAGTATATTGACAATTCAGCCACATTTCCTCTGTGCTGGAGTGAATCAATCTGGTCCGTTAGTTCGGTATTACCAATCAAACGTATTGCTTTTCTCTGTACAGAGTCTAAACAATTTATTGTTGACTGACAAGCACCTCCCCAAACATGACAGCAGTACTCCATACATGGACGAATAAAGGACTTGAAGATTAGCAAAATTTGCTCGGGATTGAAGTACTTTTTACATCGACTCAAGAATCCTAATTTTTGCATTGCAGATTTAGCGAGGTTGAACACATGTTTATTCCATTTCAGGTTATTTTGAATATCCACTCCAAGAAGTCTAACTGATTCAACCTCACGCAATTCCTCTTGGTTTATTTTAATAGGAAAATTTTTATGTCGCTCTATTCGTGAAAGACGGCATAATTTGGTTTTGGTTGGATTAAATGAAACAAGATTACGATCACCCCATTCCATTATACGCTCTAGATCTTTGTTGATGGAATCAATTAGCAACTCTCTATCAATGGTAACTGCAGTATGAGATCGAAATTTAGGAGATGCATGTGATGCATGTAATGTGCTGTCATCAGCAAAACTATGGATTGGGTGCACTGTGGAAATAAGTAAGTCATTAATGTATAGAAGAAACAAGGTTGGTGAGAGTGCAGAACCTTGGGGAACCCCAGCATTGGTTGTGAAAATATTGGATGTGATACCATCTAAATTAACATGAAATTGGCGACCTGTAAGAAAACTATGAATCCATGAGACAGTAAGATGGTCTATGCCATAAGATTTTAATTTAGCTATAAGATTTTTATGCCACACTTTATCAAATGCTTTAGAAATATCAAGTGAAATGCTGAATGTTTCACCATGGTTTTCCAGCGATTTGTTCCAGAGATGGGATACGTAGGCTAACAGATCACCTGTTGCATGACTTCTACGAAAACCATACTGCTTATCATCAATAATTCGGGACATTTCCAAATAATCTATCAAATGTAGTTAACATATTTTTCAAATATTTTAGCTAAAACCGACAGAATTGCAATTGGTCTATAATTGTTAGGGTCTATCTTACTGCCTTTCTTTGATATGGAATGTTGACCAATGACCAATGGAATGTTGACTAATAAATTGTTCAAATAAATTGTTGACGATGTTGACCAACAATTTTTCTCTTGTAAATTAGAGTTATTTGAAATAAAAAATTTTCAGTATATAACAGACCGAAATTTGAAATAAAAAATTTTCAGTATATAACAGAAAACCACTTTCACTAAAAATGGTGATTTTTGTTAAATAAAAGCAAATATGTTTTATGTAGTTGAATCTATGAATCTTACTGACAAAATAAACTCATTTTTCCTATTTAGAACTCCGTACATAATAAGTTTTTGATGTTTCTCCGATCTTGAATATATACGCAGAACTTGTTGCAAAAAAAATTCACTAAACAGTTAATTGGACGACGCTAGATAAATTTATCATTTTTGTAACTATAAATTATTCAATTTAAACTAAATAAATGGGACTAAATTTTTAATTCGTTATAACTATAAGTTTGATAATAAATTTAATTATTAACTATACAAACAAATATAATTTGTTTCTTTCTTCCATTAAACTTTTATGTAATTTAATAATCAAAACTGACTAAAATTGACAGGAAATAAGAAATTCAAAATGTTTTTTTAACAAATGTCCAAGTACATATATAAAAAATCATGAATCAACAACATATCAAAATGCGACAGCAATCGGAAAAGAGAAATATCACTGCAAACAGGGTTGAAAAAAATATGAATAGAAAAACGATAAGTTGTATTCAACAGGCTGATTCATATATAAGAAATCTGTTAAGACAAATAAATTTTTACAAAGTAAACTGCTTCGTAACATAGTGCTCTTGGTCAGGAACGGTTTATTCAAACATTCACAGCTCACCTACATTTCGGTAACAAGAAAGATAAAGTTTCTTTTTAATTGTTAGCAGTAAGACTTTCTTCCTCTTTTTTACTTTTAACTAAAATTGACCTTTTTTGTATCTCGTTGTTTTTTCAGTATCACGCTACTGTTGCATGAAAACTGAGTTGTGATTTTCTGACAGAGGCACCCAGAATCTCTTATATTGTGTTGTAACAAAGCATCAAAACAGGCTTTTTATAAATACCGGATACCTGGTCACGGATTGGAACATTCCTATTACATTCATTTGGTGCTAAAAATTATTTGTTTACCTACTCTGATAATATTGGTTGTTGCTAAGTGGTCTTTCTTTTTTTATACCTTCGTTTATCTGAAAAGATTGGCGATACTCTTACCTTATCGTTTATTGACTCACTGATGTTTTACTTTGTAGTACAACTTTCGATACACCTTGTACGTAATTTAAACGTTTTGTTTTTCAAAAATATATATAAAAATTTATCTTTGTTTATTTCTAAGAACAACTTGTAAGATAGAGATTTAAAAGAAACTTATTATTATCGCCGTTACGGGTAGTAAAGTTTATAAAATTTTAATCAAGGTATTTATGTTATTCGAAACTTTTTCTTCTCCCTTTCATTCACACCTTTAACTTTTCCAGACAAAAATTTTTAAATTTATTAAAATTCATTGTTCAAATATATTCGTTCATTCAATCTTATTTAAACCAAAATCTTTTTTATCAAAGAAAATTTGAAATTGATTTTAAAGTAATTTTATTTAATTTTTCTTAAGAAAAGTTTCTTACAATAGTTAGTTATTAGACATAATAAATTCAATAGATCATCAAAGTTAAATAAAAAAACTGTTTATTTTTGGTTCAAATGAACTAAATTTGATATCTATTTGAGTTTTAATTTTATAAAGTTAAATAAATTTTAAGAAAAGTCAATTGAATGGTTTTAAAAGTAATTTCATAAATTTTTAATTTTTGAGTACACTTCTGTCCGGTCTACCGATGTGGTAGGTCGTCAAACATATATCCCGATAAGTATAAATCTAAAAAATGAAATTATATTAAATTATATTTGTTGATAGTTTTTTAAATGGTTAATTGAAGCTTTTTATTGATAATTGTGATGAATTCTTTCTATTTAACATAATATCAGATAATAATAACATCGGATGGCTATGATTTTTATCAATTTTATACATAGCAAATTTCCATCATGCGGTAATCTATTTTGTAATGGCGATTGAAATCAACCAGACATCTTGAAGACTTAACATCATCGCGTCATATTTCACCATTTGAATAAGATTATTTGGATAAGTGAATTTGATGGAATGTAGTTCATATACAACAATTTTTCATGATAATTCTGCAATCAAAATGGAAATGTCAATTACATCATCAAATCTACAATGTCAACATTTATTCGATATATCACGTCTTCATACTTGTTTCAACATGTTTAAACTTCCATTAAGTAAAACATCATAGGATCAAATTTATAAATATAAATATTATATGTTCATCAATTATAAATCCACATGGAATTTTTACAATCGTTATGCCGCATATATTTTTTAAAGAGGAAACTACGTCATCATCATATGTCAACGCACCCCTTGTATTACATATGTCTCAATATGACGTATTGATGACATTATGTGTTAGTGGTGTGTTATCAAGTGGAGTGAATTTAATTTGTTGGATTTTATTAATCCAATATAATTATTGACACTCTTATTTGAAATTTTATATAAAATCAATTAAATCCATAATTAATTAAATCTATTTTGCTATAAATCATACAAATTTTAATTTGATAACTAAAGTAGAAACACCTAAAATTACATTCAAGTTAAAACAATATTTTATTATTAACTTAACTTTGTTATTGTACAGTGGTTTTGCTTATTACTTGTCACAAAATAATTGTCATTCAATTAATATTTAATCGACTACATCATGGGGTGTTTTGAAGAGATATCGAATTCTTCCAATACTGTCGGACTGACAGATACAATTCATTTTAAATGTTTTGGTCTTGCGCAGGACGGCAGTAGAGGACAGATTTCATATCTCTCAAGACAGGTCATCATGATGTAGTTGATTTCGTCCTTCCTAGGACAATTTGATTTGTATAAATTTGTATTCCAATATAAATATAATGCCTGATTATAGACGGGTAGCTTCTGACTGTTTTCAGTCTCCAATTAAGAACATCGGTAACCACTTGTCTAATTTTCAAGTAAGGTGTACCGAATTCTTATTTGGTCATAGAGACACAGCCAGAATATGCCCACCTATAGATCAGGAGAACTAAAATGTAACCCATTGGCGATATGGGCTCACGCCTCAGCCAACTAATATAAAATAAAAAAAAAAAAAAAAAAAAAAAAAAAATTTTTGAGTAAATGTTAATCTGGAGGTTGATAGTTAGAGTGAATTGTTGACAATTTAAGAATTCAAGAAATGTTGTTTTATTCATAACACTATTCACAAGTGCTTAGTTTCATGTTTCATGTTCTAATGTCTCTCATACGGCATACCCACTAAAACAGGTAGCCACATTGCCGCATCTAAAGCTAAAGTCAGTTGCGGAGATATTATTCAAACCAATTAGGTGTTTGTTCCTAGAGGAGTATGCGATTGATAATTACAATACTTTCCAGCCAAATACCACCAATTACGAGATAATATTTAATGTTGTTGTTGTAAAAGTGTTCAAAAAGGTTAATGCAAACTTGATTTAATCTTACATATGATAGTGGTTGGTTGACAACTTGCCTAGATCAATGTTTCATAACGGATAGAAATTTATGTATCTTTTATGCTTAATAGGGTATATTCCATGCTTAAACTTTATTAATTTTCAACCATGAATAAGCCATGTATGTTATATATTTATGAGCATTTATGTCAAAGTCGTGGCCCGCGGGCTACTTGTGGCCCACTGCATAAACTGTTGTGGCCCACAACACTCTTCCATCTCTACAGTGTTTTAATTAAAAAATTCAAAAATGCATACAACAAAATTAACTTAACAAAATGTACTTATGATTGTTATTAAAAAATATGATCTTACAAGGCATAATCTGGCGTCTTTGGCAACTGATGGGGTCCCTTCTGATGAAAAACATGTGAAACAATCGAAATTTGAACTTGACCATTTTTGATTTTCCTGAAACTTGACATGTAAGTAGTATGGACAAAATTAAAAATACAACTTGTTTTAAAATTTTTTAAAGTGCATAGTTTGAGCACAGGGGGCACCCCAACATGCATGAAAAACGAAAATTCTGCCAATCGGATGTAACTTTGAAATTAAATTGCTCAAGGACGGCTATACCGATTTCATCAAACTTTGTTTTGTTTGATAGATGATTAGTTAGCCCTTTGAAAAAAAATTAATTTATTGTTTTTATAATTAATTTTTAAATAAAAATATTCAAAAATCTTTTTTAAAGATGGCGCTAGGGTCGAAGATCAATTGGAGTTAAATTAATTTTTTTTCTGAATTAGTTCTATCCTTACTCTAAAATATATCAAATTAACTCAGAGGCGTTAATTTTTGTTCTTGAGATATTTAATTTTAAAGATTTTTAGTCCGATTAAAATTCTAATTGTTCATTATTTTTTCGAACAATTTATATCATCAAAAAATTTTAACCACTGAAGTTCGAGAAAATAATGAACAATTAGAATTTTAATCGGACTAAAAATCTTTAAAATTAAATATCTCAAGAACACGTATTAACACCTCATTGTAAATTTGATATATTTTAAAGTAAGGTTAGAGCTATATTTAAAAAAAAAAGTTAAAATTTAATTGATTTTAAAAGTTTTTGTTAATGGAAGTTGGTTGAAAAAATGAAGAAAAATTCGAATTTCATTCGTACTAAAACTCTTTAAAATTAAATATCTCAAGAACAAAAATTAACGCCTCTGAGTTAATTTGATATATTTTAGAGTAAGGATAGAACTATTTTCAGAAAAAAAATTAATTTAATTCCAATTGATCTTCAACCCTAGCGTCATCTTTAAAAAAGTTTTTTTAATATTTTTATTTAAAAATTAATTATAAAAACAATAAATTAATTTTTTTTCAAAGAGCTAACTAATCATCTATCAAACAAAAAAAGTTTGATGAAATCGGTATAGCCGTTCTTGAGCAATTTAATTTCAAAGTTACATCGGATTGGCAGAATTTTCATTTTTCATGCATGTTGGGGTGCCCCCGTGCTCAAACTATGCACTTTAAAAAATTTTTAAAATAAGTGTATTTTTTATTTTGTCCATACTACTTACATGCAAAATTTCAGGAAAATCAAAAATGGTCAAGCTTTCACAACTCTGTCTAGATCACGTTTTTCATCTTCTATGAAAGAAGCAAAACGGAGTGTCGTCGCCAAAATAAAAGGTGAGGTTAAAATCCAATATAATACACATTTTCAACACTTCCATTGCATTATCTACCAGCCAATCTTATGTCCAAAAGTAATTAAAATTGATAAATAATTTAAAAAAGTTGCTAAAATCGTTAAATTTATTAGATCACAAGGATTAAGCCATCGGGAATTTATGTCATTTCTTAAAGATGTAGAATGTGATTACGAAGATTTGCCATATTATACCGAAGTACGTTGACTTTTGAGTCATAAGGTTTTAAGAAGATTTTTACAGCTGTTGGATGAAATCGAATTTTTTTTTTAGAAATTAAAAATTATGACTCTGCTCTGAACTAGAAAAATTGATTAGATACTAGGTTTGGCTTTTTGAATTGACATTACTGATCATCTCAGTCAACTCAATATTTTTCTTCTGAGTAAAATCATGATTTTAACCTCGCTGTATGACCAAATAAATTCATTCAAACAAAATCCAATTGAAAAGAAAAACTTCATGCACTTTTTTGCCAAAAAAACCAAAATTAAAATTTGAAAAATATGAAAAACAACCGAAAAAGTAGACAGATGATTTCAAAAAGAGGGGTGGGTTCAGATTTCCAAAGTTATGAATCTTTTTTCAATATTTTTTGATATCCGATGTCTGTTTACATTAAAAAGATTGACGAAAATTTTCAAATTATGTTTATAGAACTACGATGCAAGATGCTATTGAACCAAAAATATAAGGAAAGTGGTATTCCAGAGTATAACAAGTATTTATCTGCAGACAACTTCCAAGTAGTCACCAGTCCCTCGCTCCTTTCATTTGATGATTACCACATATTTTGTACTCCGTAAGAGACACTTGTCCTTGACAATTTCAACAACTTTTTCATCCAAAATAAGGGCGATTGCCAAGGGTCTTGTAAATTTACTACCACAATTTGGGTTTTTATAATGGGGATGGAAATTTGTTTTAGAAAAGAGGGTAACCTTGTGCGACAAAAATTTGTGATGGCAGATTTTGATGAATTAAAAAATGAAAAGCCATGAATTATATCCATAAAAAACAAAATTAATAAATATATTTCCAAGAACTAATAAATTTCACTTATTTAAGAAACTCAAAATTTTCAATACAACCAAAAAGAAGTGGCACACATTAGGATTTGAAAAATAATTTTCGAAAAATTAGGCCCGTATACCGAAATTACTTTGACATGCATGCTTATAAGGAATATTATTTTCCAAAATCATTTTGAAGGTTATTATTACTATTTTGCAAAGAATTTTATGAATATCAGGTACGTAGCATGACCAATAAGGAACAGAGAAAAACTTTATTGTAAAAATTTTGTATACTTATTAGAGAACAAAATATAACTATTTTTCATAAAATATCATGCCTCTAATTCATAAATTTTTGGCGCTTAGGAATAATAAATTATAAAGCCATTTATATCCCTATTTATATCATATTTATTTATATCTCTAGCATTTGATGAAGTCCAGGTACAGATTATAATCATATACTAATCTTATGTTCATTCGAATATAATTATCATTCGAATGAATGAACACAACATACTTAGTTATTCATTTGTTTTATAGATTATGTTCACAAAACCTACCCAGTGATCACTATCACAAGCTGACTGAATCACGAACAAGCTGAAGCTGATCACGAACTAGCTAATTGAACGTCCGTAATACAAATTTTGTATATATACAACTCACCTTCCCATTTTTACTGTCGAGAAAACAAAAAGTGAAATTCTGTTCTAATAAAGAAAACTTCATGCCTATAAATCATATAAGGAACACTAAATAAATAAAAAATAAAAATTATTATTTAGTGATGATGTAGAATGATACATTCCCGACTAACATTTTAGTCAGACATCCCTATTATGAGCCGAGCCAGATCAAGGTATATTAAGGGAATCCCTAATAGAATTTTCTCATCCGGGCCCTATCATATATGATTTCCATATAAGGGTCTGCCTTATTCATCTAGATCTGAGCCCTGTAATGCCCAATGCATTACGCATTATTCTAATGATTAAGGTAAGAATTCATAAGGTAGATAAAGACTTTGTATTCATATTGATTCTCAAACCTGAAACAAAGCAAACCGAAAAAACATCCAAGTCATACATCATACCATTCATATTTCTAAATGAACTAAATGACATTCATTTAAATAATGAAAATGTATTCAAACAATTTTAATTTGTTACAAAAATTACAAAACAAAACTATTTCGTTAAAGACATAATTTTTGTTATACATATTTTATTATTATTATATAACAATATGTTATGTAATTTAAAATTGTAACAATTAATTTATGCCATCAAAAGAAAAACAAATAATAAATTTGTTATTTTTTTGACGATGAAATGTTTCGCGAAAAATAAAAATTAATGTTGTGTTTATTCTTTCTTTGAGGAAGGAACATTTCGCAAATGATTGAAAACAATTCTTGTTTTGATGTTAGAATGATAATGTTGGGATGATGGTATGATATGAGAAAAACACGGATGCAAGTAAGATAGATATATAACGTAATTTTTAGAATTAATAGGACAGAAAAAAAATAGGATAATACAGAAGAATACAGTACAGATATAATACAGTACAAATTAATATAATATTGTATGGTATTGTTTACCTAGAAAAAATTTTGAATTGAGAGTTCCGAGATAGAACTAAAGTTATAAGAAGAAAATATAAGATTAATTGAATAACGTTTAAAGCTGTTGAATTATTAAGTAGAAACAGAGATCGAAAGGTTCAACTTGCCTAAGATCCGGAATGACCCATCCTGGTCATCGTTTCTATTCCCACCACCACCCTCTATAAAAATTGGATGTGCGAGAGGATATACGTAACAAGATGAGCTTTATTTTATTTGATAAAATTTCATTTGGCTAAAATTCACTAGAGTATAATATCCATTTCAGAAATATATAGTTTCAAAAATTTCTCCTATACTTTAAAGATTGTACTCGACTAGCATTTTATTTAAGCAAACTCTTTCACAACCGTAGTAGTAAATTTCCTATTTAAACTGATCCAGCGCTGCTAGAGATGCCTGATCCAGCGTGAATAGTTTAAGGCGTTACATTCCCTACCAGGATCTGATCAAGCTGCCTAATCCAGCCCGTATCATAGGGAAAACCAAATCCGGCCCGGATCTGAGCAATAATTTAATGCTAGTTGAGATTTAATTCATAAAATTTTATGCTTTCTAGATCTATTCCATGCACATTTTGAAATATAAAATGATTATTAGGCATGAAAAGTTATCATAGTTTTATTTATTTGTTTGTGACTAGTAATCACAGTTTTCTTTCTTTCAATATTTTATGCCAGGATTTTATATTCCACGACTAGATATTAATAAAAATGTATGCCTTAAGGCTGTGGATATTGGAACAATATTATAAAAAGTGCTTGTTAGGAATAAATATTTATAATAATCTTATAAAAACTTATGACATCTAATCATAGCTTCATTTTTATCCGTAATAAAATTAACTACCAATCAATCTTATCAGCGTGTCGATGGAATGATTATAAACTGTAGGGTTTCAGGTCTTTGGATTTCTGCCTTTAAATATGAAAGTTTTCAACTTCTTTCTATGAACTACATGCATTTGAGAGTCAAAAGAAAGTAACCCAGTAACCCAAGTAACCCAATAAGTAAATAAAACAATTTAGATAAAAATCCATGAAATATGCGTTAATGAAAAAAATTGAAATTCATGTTACAAAATTTTCGTGCACAAAATTGTGCATAATATATGATGTGCACCATACCGTGCACATGTCGTAAATGCCTTACCACATATATACACACTAGACCGACCCAAAATCAACATGTTGATATTTATTTACGGCGGCAGTAAAGCAATTTTTATATTTTTACGGCGGCAGTAAAGTAAAATAACATGATATTATTAATTTGTTCAAAACAGAATGCATTTCATTTCATTTTATTGAATTGAAATCAATAAAAATTAATTTCAGAAAATTTATTACCTAAAACATATTTATAAAAAATTTGATGCATTAATTTCATATCTTTAAACAAATTTAAACGTTTTCCGAAAAAATAGTGTATTGAATTCGGAGCTAAAGTGACTTTTTGTGTTTCGTCTATAATTGTCGGCCTCCCTACGGTCGGCCCCCAAACTATAGACTCAACACAAAAAGTACTACTTTAGCTCCTAATTCAATAATATACTATTTTTGTAATTCTGAGAAAAAAAAAATTGTACAAAAAAAGTTAGGCAATCACAATATAACGTGGGTTTGCTCAAACTTTTTTTTCATATCATTAAGCGTTTTTGAGATATAAGTATTTATAGCCGACAACCCTCGGATCTTGTTTTACTATATGTAAAAGGGCTAGCTCTTGGAGTCACCAAGCGACCCAATTTTTTGTGTGGATATTCAGTATGGACCAATAAACAAATTTAGCCCTGAGCGTAACAAAAAAATCAACATTTTACATTTCCTTACATAAATGGGTCGGTCTAATACACACACATGCCGGCGGCATATTTTACGAATAATAAAAATATGAAGCGAAACGAAATTCATTTATAGATAATAATAACAAACAAAAGAATTAAGAATGAAAAAAATTAAAAAGTTTTTTAAAATGACTAATTTTACTAAATTTTTTATGAAAAATACTTCCATAATATAATAATAATATCATGATTGATAAATTTTATCTTATTTTATCTAAAATTTTGTGGAAAAAGAAATTTTATGTGAAAAAAATGAAAACAAATACAAAAAATAAACGGACACTTTGACTAATTAATTTTAGGGTTCTAAAAATATTATTTACTTTTTTAGTATATTTTTTTTGCCTTGTTTCATGTTGGTTTACTTATATTTTAATTTTTTTTTATACAGCTAAGAAAGGTATGAAAGTTTTTCATTTAAGTGGTATCATTAAAAAAATTGCGAGAAATGGACGCATCATTTACAAATGCAATCAGACAAATACATTTTCTATTTACAACTTAAAAATAAGAGCGCTATCTTCTTCTGTCGAAATGACGTTACCCAATATATTAGTCTACAAAAGTCATAACGTATAAGAAAATCCTAGGTAGTCATGAAAGTGAAACATGAAATATTTTTGTAATAACGTCCAAAATTTCTATGCAGATTTAGTACAAATCTTTACATGATTTAAAAATGTTAAATTAAAACAAATATGTATGACGTTAGCACTGAAATACTTTTAAAATTCAACTAAATTTCATAAATAAAGATTAAAATATTTAACAAAAAACATAAAAATTAATAAAAATATACATAAAATTTGTATATACTTGTGGACCATGCGCATTAGGTTTTTCGAGTAAAGGATATGTAGAAAATAATTCAAACCCATACCTAGAGAAAAAAAAATCATGAACCTCAAAACACAAATCTGTCTTAACTCGGCGATTAAATTCGTCTATTTGCCAATTTTTCTAAACAAACCCCTGTTGTTCCATGCAATAATTTTTACCTAAATATTAAATTTATTTAATAATTTATAAATCAAGTAAAAACCGAAATTTAACATTTAAATGTAAATTCATAGACCAAGCTATATCGCAAGCATAACAAAACAAACTTACTGCCCTAATGGTGTTGTTTTACATATAAATTATAGCTTTTATACAGCTTTTTGTTTATTATTTAGTTAAGATAATATCAAATTTACGTCTACGCAAATTATTTATATTAGTTAAACCAATTAATAGTTAATCTTAAAATCTTTAAAGTTTATCTTTAAACTTAAAATCATTCATTTTTGAAAATGTGTTACATCATATATATAATACACTAAAAACGAAAAAGCGTAGCCATATCATAGGAAAGAAGAGTATACGGTAGGGAAAGAATAAAAATAAAAAAAAGAAACATAAACGAAATTTTTTAAATTTCTATTAATCTATTTTCTCTTCAAATTTCAATTTAGTTTATGCTTTGCTTGCGCAGTGGATAGACGTATTATTTTGGATTTAGTTTATTTCAGGCTTTTATAAAAAAACCTAGTTTTTTATGTAATGTTGTAACAACATCAAATAAAAATATTAATAACTGTCATAAACAGTTGTGGACAAGTATCCTCTAACACTGCCAAAATATATATAATAATTGATTCACTAAATTGACTCTAAATAAATATTTCAGCAGCAAAAACAGCAAATGATTGTTTAGAGCATTTGGTTTCTTCTCAGCAGCCTCACAACAGTATATTTTTAAAAAGTAATTCCTGTTTACTAACAATAATTGAAAATAACTTTATTTTTGATAATTCAAGCAATTAAAATAGTATTTTCATACTAAAAATTTTTATTTTATTTGTTGAACATTATTACTAACTAAATGTCGCATTTTTTATATTTCACTGAAAATATTTAATAAAACCTTTGTATTTAACAATTAACATATTTTTTCCGTTGGGTACATGTCATTAAAGTCTTACAATTTATTATTAAAAAAATTTGCATGCGTGTCAAGTTAATAACAACCAAAAAAAAAAATTAAACACAATTAAAAAAAATTAAACCATATTAAATAAATTAAAAAGAAAATTAAATATAAAAACTATAATTATTATTTGAATTTTTATGGTAATTTTTTGTATGTTTTTCGTATAATGTAAAGTTGGATACAATTTTAATTTTACATTTTACGTTATCAATTTTTTGTTTTTCGTTTTGTAATTTTTAAAAACAGAATGATTTTTATTTTTATTATGTTTCTTTTTTTTTTGTGTAATTTAAATGCAATTATAGGACGAGAAGAATCAACTCCTTATAACCAATATTTGGCTTAGTTTGGTAAGTTGACTAACGAAACAAACTATAAAAGAAAACTTTAAATTTAAAATAAAAAACAATTCACACACACACGGCCATAAATTTATTTTGTTTAATTTACAAATTTTTTGTTAGTTTTGTATCTACTATTTGTAATTTTTATTGTTTCTTTGTAAATTTAAAAAAAAAAAATTAGTTTTATATTTAGATAAAAAATTTTATTTGTTTGAATAACTCATTGTATCATGAAAATCATATTGTTATCAGTTTTTGTGGATGTTCATGTTAAGATTTGTTCGTTATTGTTGTTGGTGATCATTGGTGGAAAAAACGATACCGTGGTGGTGGATCAGATGTAGAAACCAGAAATCAAAATTTATATAACGAACAAATCTTTGATCCATTTTAAACTGTTGAATCATCGCATTGTTGCATTTTATTTGTAATTTTCTAACTATTTTTCAAATCTTTATGTATACGTGGTGAAATAATTCTGAACTAACAAACTAAATGTATGAGACCGAAGATCTAGTAATTAGAGATAGAAAAGGATATTATTAAGATTTTCAAGTGGGAAAAAAGGATGTTATCAAAAGCGGTTATTGTTTTTAACAACTTCCCAACACTTTACAAATTAGATAGTTATAATAAAATTTTTGTGATCAGAGATTTTTCACCACATATCTCTCAATAGTTTTTTTTAAACAATAAGACGATG
This sequence comes from Diogma glabrata, assembly GCA_963693315.1. Classification (NCBI taxonomy): domain Eukaryota; kingdom Metazoa; phylum Arthropoda; class Insecta; order Diptera; family Cylindrotomidae; genus Diogma; species Diogma glabrata. The sequence goes on along the minus strand of OY856186.1, from coordinate 21,460,220 downwards.
AATCTGGAGCTCGTATGAGTTATGAAAGCAATTCAAAAATATTTTTTAAAACTTTTTCTTCTTTATAAGTTTATAGTTCTTACATTTTTTTAATTATCCCTCTATCGAAAACTTTTCGTACATTCGTAAGATATTCATTTTCAAGTAGTGGATGATAAAAAAGTAAATAAAAATTTCCTTGTTTATACACGAAATTTAAACACCTTTTTCAATTTTTCAACGATTCATTGCGTTTAAAATTAATCACTATGACAAATATAAAAATTTAACGCCAGTTTGCTCAATTATTTTCTGTTACACTTTTAAAAAAGACAGAACTACATGTTTTATTGTGAACTAACTTACCTACTTCTAGAAATAAAATCTATTGTTATAAACAATTGATATTGAAAACCTCAATTTCGATGTATATGATTCACTTTAATCTCAGACCATTATGTTTTTGACTAAAATTTGATCTTAGTTCTCAATAATATTTATCTGTTCTATTTTGTTAAACTTATTACATTTTACACGAAAAAAAAACAATTTTTTATCTCCTTCCTTTGTAATTATTGCTTGGTCGTTTTTCAGTTACAACACTCCTCAAAACCATTTTCTTTAGAAAAGTCTGAATATGAGGAAGGTTATTTATGCAATGCTTTTTTTCTATTTGCACATTATTTTATTCACTTCACTGGTTCAAAATATTTTTAACACGTTCAAATATGGCTACTCGTATCTCTCTGGCTTTTGTTTAAGTTAGGACCAAAATCATACATAATGAATTGACGGCATCATTTTATCTTCTTGTAAAAATGTGACGTCTGTTTCCAATAAAAGTGGAACTCCTTTGACCACACTCCTTTGCCCAGAACAAATATTTGTTTTAAAAAAACTGCTTTCATATTGAGACTCGATAACTTTCCCTTTTTTAAATATTCTCAACTTATTCTCAAGATTTATTCCTTGATCAAGGTTTTTTGAATTTTCATTGCCGCTTATAGTCATTTTGATGTAGAAACAGACAAGTTTCTATATTTGTACTAACTTCTAATGCCAAATATTCACCTTAGAGAAGCTGAATTAACTAGGCTATCCTAGGTTTTGTTTGCGAGGGTTTTAGAAAAGGTACGAACTATTGTGGCTTCGACTAACCTTAATGTTAGTGTGGTTTCTTCACAAAATCTGAATATCTAGAATGAAATATTTTGCATTTAGTGGACCTGAATTTGTTGAATTTTTCATCTGATATAGGGACAATACGAGTTTAGGCCAACTCTGCACCAATTCACAATGTCTCCTCAATATTCTCTCTGATTTTAATAAGTACGTTATTGGTGTACCAAAATATAGTAATGCCTTGGCTACCGAATGTAGTGTAGTGCTAGGACTTCTTCATGACGGATGATCAAATCTCACTCTGTGGTCGTATTCTGATTCTGGTTTTCGCTATTTTTGAACTCATCATCTCATGTTTTTAATTCTTTGTGATTTAGTCAATGTTTAACAACTGAGCAGCTTTTTGCTTCTGAGTACTTTGCTTCCGACTGCTGCCACCGGTGTAGTAATTTGAATGTCTTAAAACAATGGTTAGGTGGACCATGAGCTCCCTCAATACCTTCACCTCTCTTCCAGTGCTCATGCATGGTGGCTTTGACAAAACATTACAGATCAGACAATTCTCAGTGAGCACGGTAGCAACCTGAGATCCCCCATTTAACCCCTAGTATTGAGGATTGACATTTGTTCTCATTCCGATGATCCTGCATTCTTTAAACAATAATCCTTAATTTGGAAGATCTAGCAATTCGTAATATTTCTTGGCTGTCTAACCAATATTCTAAGTGAGAATGATTTGAATCCTGCTGTATACTTTTATGATAACTTCCATCACTATAAGGGATCAATGAGTAATTTTGTACAAAAAATTACACTTTGTTAGTCTTGATATAACAGATTTAAGCAGTGGTCTACATTCTGTTGCCTGTTATCAGTGTGCTATAGTTGGTCACGATAGTTTCAAGATCCATAAGGTACATCCCACACTCAGGCCCCTACAGTACCGTTGCCCTAGTGGAAATTCCATATAGTAGCTCCCTTTCCTCTGCTGTTTTGAGTAGTTTAGTAGTGAACTTTTTCACATTCTTGGCACCAACTCGAACGTTTTCTGGCTAAATGAACTTACAAGATTGGCGTCAGATAATCATTAAGGTTGTTGTTATTTCCGAGCGGTATTTCTTTAAATAAATAATTTTTATTATGTTTTTAGGAAATTATTAATTTCATTTCCTAAAAACATAAAACCCATAATTGCTCCGTAAAATACTTTACAACATACAATTGTCTATAAAGACGAATTTAAAATTACTAACATTTTTGTTATGTTTGAATCCTTAATTTCAACTGAACTTACTTTAACTTGAGAATTTTTTGGGCAGTTAGTATACGTTTTGATATGAAGTAGTAATGCCACAAAAATATTTGTCAATTCTGTTGAAAATAATGAATTTGTTTCGATTGTAGGGCTTTGCCAATAGTAATTATTAGCTTTTATTTGAAACTGGTGTTATTGCCACAGGACTAATACGTTTTTTTCACAAAATATCAATTACTAGAATATGATGAACATTTTTTCATTTTTTCTATTTTGGCAATGGTCAAAACTCCTCAGCCTTCATACGTTTTAGTTCTATAATGATTGTTCCTGGATATTTATTCTAAGGTAAGGTGTCCTCCAATAATACCAGCATTATTCTTTCAATCTAAACAATCATATATTTCCAGTCATCAGAGCATAAACAATTTATTACTTTAAAATATTCATAGATTTGATACTCTAATTCCTAGCCTTTGTTATAATTTTTCGTAATATGTAGGTAGATTGTTTATACATTTATTAATAGTAATTTTTTGTATCAAAAACTTCTTTTCTAACGTAGTTGTAACAATAAAATAATTTAATACAAATAATTTAGAATTTGTATTATTTGAGTTTTAAAACTAAATAAATTATGTAGAAAATCGTATTAAATTTAACAAATTTATCGTGAAAACACAAAGTTTCAGAATTCAATATATTTATACCTTTAACAATTGAAATTACAAGTTAATTTATTGAAATATTATTTAAAACGTATGATCCTGTATTTTTGAAAATTTTCTCTCCCATCCTTTTGTAGAAATAACTTTTTTTGTTAATAAATCCGTTCCTCATTCTGTTTTTAAAACTAGGTAAGAAGTGGTTTTATTACATTAAATTGATAACATGTTACGTGTTATTTTGAATAATGTTTACCGTTGATGGTTTCATTTTACTCAATACTTTCCAGCTCTAGAAAACAACCAAACTTTCTTCTTACCAATCTTTAAAACCATCTTATGTTGTGGTTTGTAGTTAATATTTGTAACAACTTGAAAGCTTTGATACTGTAGAAGAACTTTAATGATTTATATTTATTCATTTTTCAACCGTATCGTAAATTTAAATTATTTGTTAACTATGATAGTTTAGAAGGTAAGCAAGCGTATGAAATCTACTTGAATTTTCATTTTCAAAAAAAAAATTTCAATTGCTGCTCTTTTTTGTTTATATGGTAGATGATTGGCTATTGAAACTCTTGCATTATTTGAAGTATCATTTGAGTTGAGTTATACTTTTAAATAGTTACAAGTATCATTTTTAAATAAAATTTAAAATAATATCAAAAAATTGGAAAATCAAATCTTCTTATCTTTAAAAGTGTTTAAAAAGAATTTAGGACGAGCTTGTCTCTGTATTCTGAAACTAAATGGATGTTTCTCGTATACGATATACATATAACTAGTCTCTGCTGGAAACAATGTTTTTTTTATTTTGAATATATTTAATATCATATTTTTGCCGTGTGTGTTTAATTTAAAATTAAATAAAATAAAAACAAATTAAATTAATTATTAATTTATAAAATTAGATTTTATTACTGTTTAAGGAATAATAATGGCTTAGAAAAATTTAGTTATAACGCACTAAGTTGGATAAATATTTCATTAGATCAGCAAACATTTGTGGTTTTAAAAATGAAATTTTATTTTTAGCTATTATTAAATCAAATTATTAAATCTTAAGCAATTCTATATATTATGAAACAGTTTGCTGCAAACCTCATACCTCATACCTCATACCTCATACCTCATACCTCATACCTCATACCTCATACCTCATACCTCATACCTCATACCTCATACCTCATACCTCATACCTCATACCTCATACCTCATACCTCATACCTCATACCTCATACCTCATACCTCATACCTCATACCTCATACCTCATACCTCATACCTCATACCTCATACCTCATACCTCATACCTCATACCTCATACCTCATACCTCATACCTCATACCTCATACCTCATACCTCATACCTCATACCTCATACCTCATACCTCATACCTCATACCTCATACCTCATACCTCATACCTCATACCTCATACCTCATACCTCATACCTCATACCTCATACCTCATACCTCATACCTCATACCTCATATCTCATACCTCATACCTCATACCTCATACCTCATAACTCATACCTCATACCTAGTGTGACCAACTGGCCCGGGATACCCGGGACATGGCCCGATCTTTGAGGTGTCCGGATGGCCCAGTTTTTCAATATTGTAATCTCGCTAAATGGAAAGCACAGTTTGAATAAGTACACATTTTCAGTTGGGCCAGACTCAATGTCGTACCGGATTTGAAAGATGTTGAAGCAACAATTAAATATCGTCACTGTTATGCCAGAGTCACGAGCGTGCAAAATTGTAGTTTTGAGATAACAGCATTTAAAAGTTTGCAAACGCTACTAAAATTCAGTTTTTTTTTTTGTTTTTTATTATTCCAGCAAATTGAATAAAAAATTTACTGGAATAATAAAAACAACAAAAAATCTGAATTTTAGTAGCGTTTGCAAACATTAAAATGCAATTATCTCAAAACTACAATTTTGCACATACGTGACTCTGGCATAACAGTGACGATATATGGAAGAGAATAAATGGTTGGAAGCTGAAGAAAACAATGTTGATTTGTTCGATGAGTAACAGCCGATAAAATTGCAAGTTGGAATCAAACGAAAGATACGAATGGAAAGATAGATCCCGTTAAGCCACATCAACGCTGGGTAGAATGCTTCAAACATTTTGAAAATAATAATATTCCATACATGCGCTTTGTGCGAATCATTGCATTCATATTTTGTTTGCCAGCAACATCCGTCAGTGTAGAGCGTGTGTTTTCATTGATCACAAAATTATGGACAAGCGAAAAATCACAACTCAAAATAGATACATTGAAATATATGTTGTTCGTTAAATATAATTTAAAGTATATACATGCGTTGAATTTTATGATTTTTTGAAAGAATCTCCAACATTACTTAAGGAAATTTTATCACAAGATAAATATGATTTCAAAAGTAAAAAAACAGATGACAATGATGAAAATTAGATTTAAGTTTATATTGAATGCAATATCACCATGTAATCACCGTTTAAATGAAGTAATAAAAGTATTTTTTACAACAAAGAAAAATAGCCCGGTTTTTAGTTCAAATGTTCTGGTTTTTAGGTCAAATTTTGGAAAATGTCCCCGTTTCACTCAAAATAGAGTAGGTCACACTACTCATACCTCATACCTCATACCTCATACCTCATACCTCATACCTCATACCTCATACCTCATACCTCATACCTCATACCTCATACCTCATACCTCATACCTCATACCTCATACCTCATACCTCATACCTCATACCTCATACCTCATACCTCATACCTCATACCTCATACCTCATACCTCATACCTCATACCTCATACCTCATACCTCATACCTCATACCTCATACCTCATACCTCATACCTCATACCTTATACCTCATACCTCATACCTCATACCTCATACCTCATACCTCATATCTCATACCTCATACCTCATACCTCATACCTCATACCTCATACCTCATACCTCATACCTCATACCTCATACCTCATACCTCATACCTCATACCTTATACCTCATACCTCATACCTCATACCTCATACCTCATACCTCATATCTCATACCTCATACCTCATACCTCATACCTCATACCTCATACCTCATACCTCCTACCTCATACCTCATACCTCATACCTCATACCTCATACCTCATACCTCATACCTCATACCTCATACCTCATACCTCATACCTCATACCTCATACCTCATACCTCATACCTCATACCTCATACCTCATACCTCATACCTCATACCTCATACCTCATACCTCATACCTCATATCAAGTAATCCTTGAACTCGAAAGACGTTTAATTTGTTCTGCTCATAAAATTAAATTAAATTAATTGAATTTGTTGGCTTACACAAGCCGAGTTGGGCCCTCGTGTGGAAGTGCGGCCTTTAGTTCCCACTAAGAATTGAAATCCAACAAAATCACCCCAAATTTGTCAAAATTTTTGGTCGCCACATTAAACACTTGAAGTATCTCAAACGAATCATCACTTTTGGAATTTCAATTAGCACTCAGAGAAGTAAAATACGATGTCATTGGTCTATCAGAAGTCAAAAGGATTGGTAAAGAGATTATAGGAAAAGAAGTATTGTTCTATCATGGAGTTACAAGAAGAAGAGGATCGGTTGGATTCGTTATCAAAAGAAAATGGAAAAAAAACCATCGAAAACATTTCTGTTCGAGTAGCAGTTGTCAAAATGAGGTTTTCCAAAGGGACTTTGGGCATTGTTCAGTGTTACACCCTAACTGCCTCCAGCAGAGAAGAAGAAGAAGTAAATGACTTTTATGAAAAAGTTCAATTTGCGTGGAAAGAAATTTAAAATGAAACTTGGACTGTTATAGTGGGTGATTTCAACGCAAAAGTTGGAATATCAAATTCAAATGATAATTATGTAATTGGTCGATACGGTTTAAGTCTGAGAAACGAGAGAGGGAAAAAATTGATAAACTTCGCTAAAATCAATGAACTTTTCATATCATATACAATGTTTAAAAAGAGATCGATAAGACGTTGGACTTGGAATCTGGGATCTGGTAGAAATGAAATAGATTACATCATGATCAAGAATTCACAGACGAATTTGGCAAACAATGTTGGAGTTGTGAATGGATTTAACTTTAATTCGGATCATCGTATGGTTCGAATGAAAATTCAGTTGAAAATTAAAGCTATTAAAACTTTTTACCAAGTAACGCAAAGGAAACTAAAAAGCTATTAAGTTCAATCAGAATTTAGAAGAAGCAATTTCAAGAGAAGAAAAGCCAAACAACGTAAAAAAAGCTTATGACATCCTCACTAGATCCTTTGTAAATAGCACTGAGTCATTCCTCTCGAAAACAAAAAGAGAAGTAAACATTTCACAGACGACAAGAAATGAAATTGAAGAAAGAGAATTGATGAAAAAGAGAATATGCGTCGATGAATCGTCTGAAATAAAATTCAAAAAGTAAAGGAAGAAAGCAAACAGATATCAAAGAGTCACAAAACGCAATTGATTCGTCACAAAACGCAATTGATTCAAGAAAGTTTTAAAAAAATTGCACTTTTTCTTCAATCTCTTGGATACCACAGCTTGCTAATAAAAACGGAAACGTAAAATCTAATCGAGACGATGTTTTAGAAGTAGCAACTAGTTTTAATGAAAAGCTTTTTAAAAGCTCTCTCACAGATGAAGAATTGGATGGAGTTAATGATCAAAATGTAGAAAACTTCAAAAAGTATAAACTTAAAATGGCCCTTTACTCAATGAATAAATCAAAAGCAACAGGAGAGGATAAAATATCATCCAATTTATTGAAGATTTTCGATAATAATGGAATCGATCAAATTCTTGAGTTTCATACCTCATACCTCATACCTCATACCTCATACCTCATACCTCATACCTCATACCTCATACCTCATACCTCATACCTCATACCTCATACCTCATACCTCATACCTCATACCTCATACCTCATACCTCATACCTCATATCTCATACCTCATACCTCATACCTCATACCTCATACCTCATACCTCATACCTCATACCTCATACCTCATACCTCATACCTCATACCTCATACCTCATACCTCATACCTCATACCTCATACCTCATACCTCATACCTCATACCTCATACCTGCAGCACCATGGGCCATACCTCATACCTCATATATATTCAATTTGAGTTTCCTTAGAATAAATAAAAGAGTTGGCTGGTTTTATAGTCAGTTAGCTAATGGGTATAGATATATAATCTAATACCTGGAATATAATGAATCCCGAGATTTGTAAACTATAAAAGCAAAGTTTGTATCTACCGATCGATCGTTTTTTTTAATAGTGCAATGGTCATTATAAAATGACAAATTTGGTTACCATTTTAAAATTATAATCCGCTTGTACTTTTATTAGACACGTTTGTTTGATTGCTTAGTTTATAGAAGTTGTTCTTCTCTAGTCTAAAATCTAAGTTAGAAAGAAAGTATTTCCGACCTCTCTTTCCAATGAATATATAGCATTGCTTTCTTAAACTGTTATGTTAAGTAATTTCACAAAAGATGTGTATAATTTTTTGATGTGTTTTAATGCAGATATCACTGTTTTTTGTAATAACACATGTGAAATTACACCTAGACACTTTATCACATCTTGAAGATTTAGGGTGTTTAACAACAATAAAAAGATAGTGAAATTGTTTAGTTTTCTTATGTAGGTGAACGCAATGAGTTGTGTTTTAAAAACAATTATTAGATTATTCTTTTGACATACACTGTTAGCTATGTCCTAGGCTTTATCACTTTTTGTAGAGCTGACTCATATTGATATTTTCAAAATAATATCAACATTAGCCGCAAAACCGTGTGGGGTCAGCTCTTTGTTAAGAAGTGGAATGCAAGTGACCCTGTCAAAACTTCTAAAACTGTTAAAAAACAACAAAAGTGATTGCGTTTTGACAGATAACCTTATCAATGTTAGACAGTTTGTAGTATATTTTTTAACCCCTTCATTTTTCGAAGTAAGGCAATTTCTGAACTCCTACTCTTACTTGCTAATTATATCCAAGTGAGTGATATTCTTTATTGTTTATTTCATTCTTTTTAATTTACTTGTTGGAGCCAGAGGCTCATAGTTACATTATAATATATTTTAAATAATCTAGGACGATTTGTTTTGACAGAATGAAAATTTTCCTTATAACTATTAGTGAGATAGGAAAAACTGGTTGAATGTGTACTTAATTATAACTTCAAAGAAACTGGTTAGTAAAGATAATAGAAATAATTACAAAAACGTAAACGTTCATCTAATTGGCAGAGGATGGAAAACAAAAAAACGTAAACCATTCCGATTATTGTTTACATCTCGTTTATTAAATTTGATTATTACTCCATATGATAAACATCCTTTTGAACAGTGATTTCGCTTTTATTGATTTAATATTTGATTGATTGGTAAAGAATTCCAAGGACGGATCCTACTTACAAACACGGATCTGTTTAATGATAGACATCTATCAAATGATGGAATGAGTCGCATGTTATCAGAAAATTTTTTGGTGAGAGTCAAGATATTGTATAAATATTCAGGAGGCTTTAGTGTGAAGCAAATTAGAGAAGAATGAACAAATTTTGGTATTAATGTAGGTATTTATTCTACATGGTAGGTCGCGGCAAAGAATTTTATCTGCGAGCTCAGATATATGATCGTATTTCTCTAGACAGAAAACATAACGGACACAAGCATTAAAACACAATTTCCTTTTACTCCTACAGCCCGCACTCATACCATAAAGAACAACATCAGCGGATAAAAAAGGTTAATATGTATGCCTTAAAGATTCTGGTGCAAAAAGACGAGTTAGCCCATAGAGTAGTCTTCCAGAGATTACGTATCATGAGGAATATTTTGCTACACATGGAGGAAATTTGGTCCTCCCACGAGAATTCTTTGTTAAATATGTAACCAAGATTTCATACTGTCTCTAGGTATGGAATGGCAAAACCCTGTAACGCAAGATTTGGGAAGGTAAAAGTAACGTAAACCCTGTAACGTAAGATTTGGGAAGGTAAAAGTATCAACTGGAAATTTGTATATTGCAATAGTTTGGGTCTTTTTGCAGTTTAAACTCAAGCCATATGTAGTAGCCCAGTCTGCAGTCATACAGATGGTAGAGAGAATTCATAATACAGTTATTAATGTCAGCGATATAGAAGCAAAATAACAGCGGTCCAAGAACAGACCTCTGAGGAACACCAGAAATGATTCGCAGCTCATCTGAAAACAATTCTCCAACTGCAACTCTTTGAGTCCTTTTGGAAAGATGAGAAAAAAATAAATTGGCTGCAGACAATGAAATTTTAAACTATGTGATTAATTTATTGAATAATATTATTGGACTTATGGTATCGAAGGCCTTAGAGAAATCTAGCAGTGTAAACAATATAATTTTTTTTTAGTCCATATTACAATTTATGTCGTGAGATATTTTAAGGAGAGCAGAAGATGTACTATGTGCAGCTCAAAATCCGGATTGATAGTAATTATGAAGATTATTTGAGGATAAAAACTTTTAAATTTGGAATTTTACAATTTTTTCAAAAACTTTAGATAGTGAAGGCAGAATACTGATAGGGCGGTAATCAGATATGATAGTTGGGGTTTTAACTTTAGCAAAAGGTATAATTTTTTAGATTTTCCATTAAGCTGGGTATTCAGAAGTAGTAAGGATGTGATTAAAAATATGAATCAGTGGACCGGAGATGAAGGGCTGTACAGATTTTACAAATTTAAGATCAATTTGATCCAGGCCAGTAGAATTGGATTTTACAGAAGATATCGTATGAATTAGGTCATTAATAGAAATGTTGTTGAAGTATTAGCAACAGAAATGTTTGAACGGTTTAAATGGACTGAGGCAAAGTATTGATTAAGATTGCTTGGCAGAAAAGAAATAATTTGGTTGCAACGCCCATGATTGTCAATGCCCAGATTAGGTATGTTTTTCCAGAAGATGTTGAAAGGAAGAGATGGGTCAAGCTTGCTGGTTAAGAATTTATTTTTTGCAATTCTTATAAGGTTGTTCACTTTGGTCCGCAGCACTTTGTATGCCTCATGTATTTCGTTAGATAGGGAATTGCGCCATCTAGCAAATAGATCACTTCGAATACATATATATACTAGATTTTATTTCAGTATTAAACCAGGGAGGTTCCTTTGATTTATTTTCAACGCGTTTTAAAGGTACACAAGAGTCATATAGGTATCGCATATGGCTATTAAATATTTCTATTTATTAGTAGAAGATGGTGACGAATAAATACTATTCCAAGGGAGGCTTAAAAAACAAAATCTCGAAAGAAAAAAAACTTTTCTGATGGAGTGTAAGATCAATAGACCAAAAGAGTAGATCATGATTTGTAGCAGTACCTAGTACAATTTGGTTAAAAAAATTATTGTGGCTGCGATCGTTTACAATAAGGTGGTCAATTGTTGATGAGAAATGACTTGGGAGAGTTTTATTGAAAACAAACAACAGGTTAAGGGAGTTTAATATTTGTGTATATGATAGTGCAAATGGTTAAAATCACCCGCAGTTAAAATATCACTATAAGGAATTGTAATGTACTAAGTATGCGCCCGATATCAACAATATATTTCTTGAGCTTGCGATACGATCTTTTATTTGTAATAAAGGGATTATGCCTATAAGTACTCTACGTGAGGGTAGGGAAAATTCAACAAAAACGTAGTTCATATCGGAATCTGTGGGGTTTGTAATATTACTGCTTAGTGACAGAACTTTGTATTTAATATTTTTACGTATATATACACAAACACCTCCACCGCATTTAAGGGAGCTAGTTTTTGCATCATTTTTTACAATATTGAAACCATCAATATTTATCACCTGGTCAGAAATATTATCTTTGGCCCAGATTTTGGAGAGGCATATATAGTCCAGAGATGAGGAAATTACAACGAGTCTGAGTTCATCAATATTCCGGAACAAGCTTTGAATATTTATGTGACATCCATTGAGAATATGTGATCTGTTAGCAATAGCAGAGTTCAGAACCGTGCCTGGAGTGATAGCCAAAATTTGGTCGGTATCTAACAGGTTTTTTAACTCAAAGGAGCAAAAAGACATGGAACGGAATGCCCAATCATAAAGTTTCTTATGTCATAATACAGTACATTCGAATTTTTTCTTGGTGTTTCTGTAGCCTCATCTTACTAAGTTATTTTTAATGAACACTTAGGAAAGTGATGCTGGAGCTTTGAATTAATTAAACTTAAGTTTTCTTTATAACAAGCCAATTTTTAGTTCTCAAACCCTCGTTAGGTTACTTGATTGTAAATAAATGTACCAGTTGTCGCTCACCTTCAATGGTCGATACCTTCTAAAAGCCATAATGCCATTACAATATATATGCTGTAATCCATGTTCAAATAGCTTAAATGTTATCTAGGACCCGTTTGTTATTTATGTTTTCCCATGTAGTCAAAAAAAACAGACGGTCTAAACAGATCCCTCTTGCTAGGACAAAACCTAATACTGAAGAAGAAAACTTAGCATTCAAAGAAGATGTTCCGTTAGTATTTTGTAGCAGTCACAGACAGTCTATTGAAATAATACACGTTTGAGCTCGTTATCTCTGTTAGACATTGATTAACATTGATTTCTTAAACTATTATTCGATATAATTTCACAAAAGACATATTTACGTTTCTGATGTTTTTTTACGCAGATATCACTGTTTTTTGTAGTAACACTTATTAAATTCAGCTCTTCATTGTTGTTCATTTATCACAAACAAATCATTTATGAATTTATCACACTTAAAGTATAAATTCTTTAACAAGCACAAGAATTTACAAAAATCACTTTGTAATTTCTTGAGGGGAGGGGGGTTGAAGAACAATAAAAAGAGAGCAAAATTATTCGTTTTTTTTCTATTGAGTTGTGTTTTACAAACAATTATCATTATAGATTGTTCTTCTAGCATAAACTGTTTGTCATATCCTAGCCCTGGACAAACTCATTTCTTGTGGAGTTGTTCCTCGACGATTGCTCATTCTATTATATCTATAATTTTAGTTCGTTTTATTTACCAATCATAAACTCAGTTCTATATAAAACGTGTCTTCTCCTATGACCATTCTTCCTTTGTTAGTGTTAGACTAGTTCTGTTATATTCAATAAGGAAAAGTGCTATTGAGAATGAATGGGTCTACACTCAATAGAACTTCTCCATGAAACCATATCGTTTAAATTTTAAATAACAAATATTTTCTCGAAGCCATTATTATTCATTTTATTTTATTTAAATTTTGTTTTTATTTTTAAAAATTACAAAAACTTAACACTTAAGTACCAGGTAAAATTTGTTTTCATTTATTTTTAATTTTAAATAAACAAAAAATAAAAATTCAAAAAGGAAAGTAAAAATAAAATTAAAAAGAACACCTATAAATAATGAACTTAACAAAAATATAATTATTACAGAAAAAAAATCTACAACATTTTCCTGTTTTTTTTCTTCATATAAAAGGAAAAATAATAAAATCCTTCATAATCCTTTATTTTAAAAATCCTTTAGTTCTCTTTGGAAAATTTATAAATCATTTTGTTTTAAATGAAAAAATTAAATTTTAATATCTTTTTTTTAATATTTTTTTTTTGTTTGGACGTAACCAGGGTGTGTATGTAAGTAGATAGTCTGATAGTGGTGGGATATGTAAAACATATATCTTCAGGATTTTAAGTTGATAAACAATATTTAGCTTGGCTGTATTGATTGATCCATTAAGAAGCTATCTACTTACCATCATTCATCCATAAATTAAATAAACGTTCATTTCGGCATGATTTTTTTTTATCATTATTTTTATTAATATTAAGTAATAAAATTACTTATGTTTAAAAATTATTTTTTTTTTTGTTTTTTATAATTTTTTTATAATAAAAAAATTACAGATTCAAATTGTTGGTGAGGAGCCATTAGACATTAGATATTTATTTTAACTATTATAATTATAATTTTCTTGTTTCATTAATTTCAATAAAATTTTATTTTAATATTATTTTTTCATAACAAACAAATTAAATCAAATATATTAAATATTGAACTATAATAAAATAAGAGCTGAAAAAGAATAAAAAACAAAAAAAAACATATATTTGATGTTAAGTGTAACACGATTTTGTTTGGACTTATGTTATGCACTTTTTTTGTTGTATATTAATAAAAGGTTCCTTTTATAATAAAGGTTCCGGATTGATTAAAATATATTAGTAAGCATGATATATATAAAAATAAATGTGATGCATGCTATGTTGACTATATGTTTTTTTTTTCAGATCCATGTAGATATTTAACACAATTTGGACAGACTTTAATTTGTTCTCATTATTGAGTAATGTTCGAAGTACATACATGCAACGAATGTACACATATTTAGTATGGCAAATAAATATATTTAGGGCTAAATTTTTTTGGAAACATACCCGCTCCCTTAAAACGATTCCTAAAATATTTTAATTACAAGTCCCTAGACCTTCATTATTTCATTTGAATTAAATGAAATGCATTTACTATGAACATCAAAATCAGTCTGTTGAAAAAAATTACATATTCAAATTTTTTCTTGTACTTCTAACAATATAAAGAAATATTAAATTTTAGAGACAGCGAGCATTTTTTGATTTTTTTTTACAATATAAAATTGAAAACATACAAAAAATTTAAAAAGAAAATTTGGTTTTGTTCGACAGATATGAATTTCTAAAGATGTGCATCTGAAGTCAAAAATTTTACTTTTATGCTAAATTCGATTTCATACTTGGTATACAAGTAGTCTAGATGGAATTAATTTTTATTTACTTTTTGTCTGTCTAATTTGAGCACAGGGAGGTTCGAAAGATTTCTGAAAATCAAATTCAAGTTGAAACATTTAAATTTAAATTTAGGGTAACTTTGAAATAAAATTGCAAGCAAACGACACTCATGATATTAATGATTTTATGTTTGTTGGAATGGTAATTGACTGATATATCACCGAATTTAAAAAATCCATAGGAAGGTGTTTGTTTATACTGTTAATTTTATGAAATAAAAGTTTTTAAATATGGCTTTCATGGCATTTTTAATTTTTTGTTCACATTATGAAAGTTACAACCTTACTCTAAAATATTCCCACATTTAATGAATTTGCTGTTATTCCAAGGCCCGTTGCTCGATTAAGCTCAAAATTCAGCACAGTACATGTTTTGGGCCCATCTTTCAGTTTATATGTCACTCGCCAAAATTTGCAACCACTCACTTTTCTCGATTATAAAAAGAGCATACTAACACCTTGCATATTTTACAAAATTTTTGTTCTAAAAAAAAAAATAAAAAAATATGCTGGCAGAAAGCTTTAGATATCCATGTAATCGAAATTAGTCAAATTAGTCCGCTTGCTACGTTAAACTGGTCATAAATCGAAAATCTTGAATTTTACATACAAAACCAAAATTTGCTACCATGCATTAACCCCTTACTCGATTAAACTCAAACTTAAGCACAGTGCATGTTTTGGGCCCACCTTTCAGTTTATATGTCATTCGCCAAGATTTGTGACTTCTCATTTTTCTCGATTATAAAACCCACTATGCCATACTACTAATGCATATTTTGTAAAATTTTTGTTAAAAAAAATGTGAAGATATATGCTGGCAGGAAGCTTTAGATATCCATGTAATCGAAATATGTCAAAATACTCCGTTTTCTACGTAAAACTAGCCAAAAAAAGAAACTCTCAAATTTTACATACAAAACGAAAATTTGGTCTCATTCCTACACCCGCTGCTCGAATAAGCTCAAACTTATGCACAGTACATGTTTTTGACTCACCTTTCAGTTACCGTTCAGTATGCTATTTCTTTAATCGAAAAAAATGAGTGACCGCAAATCATGTGACAACTCATTTTTCTCGACTTTAAAAACGGCCTACTAACCACTTGCATATTTTGCAAAATTTTTGTTCAAAAAAAAAATCAAAAAATATGCTGGTATGAAGCTCTAGATAGTCAAAATACTCCGCATGCTACGTTAAACTGGCCATAAATTGTACATATAAAATTTTACTCTTTGTTTAAGTTTTAGCACGTTTTAGTGTAAGGATGAAAATTTCAATCTAAAGAGAGATTAAATAATGTTTGACCTTAGGGATCATATATAAATTTTATTCCTTTATATTTTTAGCAGTGTAAGTAAAACATTTTTTTAAATACATTTCCAACGCATAAAAAATATTTGATATCGGTTGAACTGTTCTCTTGCAATTTTATTCAAAGACCCTGAATTTAGATTTCTAGAAATTTTTAAAATCACATGTCACCTAACTTAACCCCGCCATTTTGGAAAAAATGAAAAACAAAGATTATGCTGTATTGTGCTACAGTTGTGCTGAATGTGCTACTCAGAAAGAACGCCATATCACCAATGAAAAAAAGTTGGCACGCTAAAACAATTTTTCGAGCAGAAGCTAGCCCGCTATTTTGAAACAAATGAACAGCAAAGGTTGTGCTGTATTGTGCTCGAGTTGTGCTGGTTGTGCTACTTAGACAAAAATTTCGTAACCCTAACAAAAACTTTTTATAAAGTAAGCATCATTTTTTTCGAATAGAATTTAGCCCCGCCATTTTGGGAAAAATCAAAAACAAAAGAAGTGTTGTATTGTGTTAAAGTTGTGCTCGTTGTGCTACTGAAAAAAATATCGTATCACTAACAAAATAATTTAAACCACGCTAAAACAAAACATTTTTCGAATGAAAGTTAGCCCCGCCATTTTTCAAAAAACAAAGAAAAAAGGTTGTGCTACAGTTGTGCTGGATGTGCCACTCAAAAAGAATCCCATATCAACAATGAATAAAAGTTGGCACGTTAAAACGATTTTTCGAGCAGAAGGATATTTTCAAGCAGGAAGCTTTCGAGCAGAAGGTTAAGCAGAAGTTAGCCCCGGCTCCATGAAATAGCGCCGACTGTCATAGTGCCGATGACATAGCGCCGAGAAAATTCTCGGCACTGATTCATTTTTTTTTGAATTCGTGAAAATTTTTCTAAACTGACATAGCGCAGACATTTTTAAACTGACATAGGGCCGAGATTTAATTTTCTAAAAAATCTCGGCATTAATTCAATTTTTTATGAATTAGTGCCGAGATTGAATTCATAAAGTATTTGACTTAGTGCCGAGATTAGACTCCCGGCACTAATTCATGAGATAGTGAATTAGAACGAATAGGATTAAGTTTTTAAGAAATCTCATCCCTTATTCAATACTATTTTAATAAGCAGTTTAGCTTAAATTGGCATTTGTTAAATTCTTTTTAGCTAGACCGACGCAGACTCGTTTTTCATCAGAAAAACTAAATCTTTTAAAAACCTCTGTTTTTGTAATAATAGAAATAAAAAAAATAATGAAAAACTTAATACCAAAAATGCTATGAAAAGAATCCCCACTGCTGATTGGGACCGGATTAGAATCTAATACGGCGTGTTACACAAGTATCCAGGTCGAATCAGACAACCGGCTCAGAGGACAAACTTACTGAACCAGGATAAATAGAGAAAACATGTTTGATTTCTGATAGGTGCCAGCTGTGAAATGCCCTGCTATGTAGGACTTGTTCTAGTTTACCGTGATCCGTCTTGGTCGACAAAAGCACAGGCCAGAACCAGGACCGAAAACCGAATTTACAATCTTGGCCGCCTGGATCAACCAAGATCTGCCTCCTCCTTAATAAAAAAAAAGCTGCAATGCATCTATGTATCGCTGTGTGCGAAACAACGAAATAATGACGGATCGAATTGTCATAATTTTGCATAACATTTGCTTAACATTTTTAAATCACTTATTACCGTTTTCGTATATTCGATATGGATAATCAAAAACTGATTAAATTCGCCCATTGGACAAACTTTGAATGTCGCATCAATCAAATAATTACGTCGATTTAAAGCAATGTGAGCAGTAATGTTGCGAATTATCGATTCTGATGCAAAGATGCAATACGAGAATGCATCACATGTGTAAGTAGTGCGATAAAATTTTAAAGGCGTCTTGCCGTCTTGAAACTAAAAAATACTTAAACATCAATTGTTGGCCATTTAGTGGCAGTTGATAATTTTACCTGTGAGATTCCATATGTGCGCATAATTTCTTCGTTCAAAAATTCTAGTTCAACTTCGCGAGCTGTTTTCGGTGATGCCGGCATTGATATTTGCCCTCAACGATTCAAATTGCGCTCCATTTTCGTCAAATTCAATTGAACGTGTTGGTTTCTACCAAAACAAAATAATATGAATTTGTTTTTATAAATAAAAATCAATCGGATCGAAAAAACACTTACTCAAGAGAATGGCGATTGAATATTTGTGAAACATTCTCTGAGGCACTCCTCCACCCCACTGCTTTGCAATCGTTTTTTATTAATGTTTTCACCACGATTTCGTCATACATGGCTTTCTGGTCAAATTCATGACTATGTAAACTTTTCACAAAACACTTCTGAGTCTTGAAATCCAGAAAAACACGTGCGCCACACGATGTGGTACGGCAACGATAGCAATATCCTTTGTCCTTATATTTGATGCACTTTTGAAATAATTGATTATCGGTTGACGTGAACATCAACTTTGAATCGGAACGTAAACCACTAATTATTTTATATGGTATTTCATCATTTTGCGTTAATTAGTCTTGCGTTAATTGACGGTCGTCTGATTCATCTGACGACATTTTGAATTAATATAAATAACGCAAAAAAACAATAATTATTTGATGTACATGCAAAAGGAAATAATCCGGAACTGATTTGAATTAGTGATGAGCGTTACCGTTTGCAAAGAAGTACACGTAATTTTTGATAGTCGAAAGTATTTTATATTTTGATTCAGTTCGTTTCATTTAAAAATACTATTTATCTTTTTCTATCTTCCCCAAATAACTCGTAAAAGGAAAAAATGTCAACACTTTTTAATATATGTGTGCACCGTTTGGTTATTGTTTCTTCTATCATTTTCATATTTTTACATACAATGCATGCAACCATTCTGAGAATTATTCGTTTCATATCTTTGGAGGAATTACAGACATATACACTAAAGCTCTATACGCAGCTGAAAATGAAGATTCAGTTCTATGCTTATGTTTTTCTGTGTACGTTCATCCTCATACGTATATGTAAAAACTAACCTTAAAAACGTTTTATAGACACCTATCAATGTGTCAATGTGATCAAAATTCTTGTTCAAACATGATTTTCGCCTTACGGCACTAATTCAGTTTAAATTGAAATAGCGCCGAGAACTCAATTTAAACAATTTCTGTAATAGCGCCGAGATTTTAACCCTCTGCACTAATTTATCTCAAACTGAATTAGCACCGAGATATTCAATTTTGAATTTTTCTGACATAACGCCGAGGTTTTTGATTCTCGGCATTATGTCAGTGTGATCAAATTGAAAATCTTTATCTTTGCGCTATTTCAGTTTGAATTGAATTAGTGCCGAGACTCCATGCAAAATTTTCTCGGCGCTATGTCAGTATTTTTCTCGGCGCTATTACAGTCGGCACTAAGTCAGTACACCGTTAGCCCCACCATTTTGGAAAAAAATGAAAAACAAAGGATGTTTTGTATTGTGCTTGAGTTGAGATGGTTGTGCTACTCAGACAAAAATTTTGTATTCCTAACAGAAAAATTTTATAACGCTAACATCATTTCTTCAAATAGAAGTTAGCCCCGCCATTTTGGAAAAAAAATTGAGTACTGTATTGTGTTAAAGTTGTGCGGGTTGTGATACTCCAAAACCAATTCGTACCCACCAACGGAAAAATTTAAACACGCTAAAACGATTTTTCGAGTAGAAGTAAGCCCCGCCATTTCACAAAACATAAAAAAAAAAGGTTGTGCTGTATTGTATCATAGTTGGGCTGAATGTGCTACTCAAGAAAAACTCCATATCACCAATAAATAAATGTTGATGTAAAACGATTTTTTCGAGCAGAAAGCATTCGAGCAGAAGGCTAAGCAAAAAACTAGCCCCGCCATTTTACAAAAAAAGAAAACAAAGGTTGAGCTGTATTGTTATTACTGTATTACAGTATTACTATTATTTATATTACTATTACTATTATTTTATATTATTAAGTAAAGCCTTAAGTAAAGTAAAACCAGTAATTAAATCACTTACCTAAAATTTAATTTTTTTTTCAAATTTAGTAAATTCTTATAAAATGTGCCATATTCGTTCCACTGCATAAACACAAACAACAAACGTTTGCTATAATGTTTACTTACGTTTGCTAACAATCAGGTATGGTGTGATTGAATTTGATCGGAAATAATTTTTATACGAATCGAAAATACAACGACAAATTTTTTCCGACGTACAATTGAAATGCTTCGTAATGTTTTAGATTCTCATATAAACGCACCCATTTAGTACAGAATTTAAAAATGTCAAAATCTTTTAATATTCGTATTTATCATTTGTTTCGTGTTGATATTGATAGAATATATAGTTTAAATGGCGAGTTAAGTTTTTTTTTATGATTATGGATAGTTTTTCCATTGTAAAATGTTTATTAAACAAATGCAAAATTGATATTTAAAAAAACTTAACGTATGACTTAATATAATTTACAACTAAACGTCAAATATAATTTTCCGACAAACAAAATGGATTCGAAAATTTTTCCGACAGGAATGTTCGAAAAACACTTTCAATCAGATGCCATTTTAAATTTCGGAATAGTTATAATATTTCCGAGTCGGATTTTTATTCAATCATACCACCACAGACTTCACCAACCAAACATTTTCTAAAAAGTAAAAACAAATGTTTGCTAACATTTGTTGAAGTTCCGAAAATTTGCGGTGTTTGCGATGTAAACTGGAACAGTAAATTCTTTTTATACAAATTTCAAAACTCTCAAGCCTGATTATTGACTTCATATGCAAAATACAATGAAACTTCCATATGCTGAACCTCTAAATTTGTTTAATATTGTATATTGTTTATGGTTCACGGTTTTTCTGTGCTAAAAAACAATCAGGCTTAGCATAATGAGGGTTTTGACAAATACAATACAAATTTTCTTTTGACTTGCTGCGATAGACTTTTTTTTCGAAAAAAAAAACATGACAGTTGTGATCATCTGATTTGTATTTCGAAAACTTCAAATAATTGTTATTTCTTTCAAATCAAGATTGTTTTACTACAGTTGCTTTATTATTATTTTTGCAATAAAATTTAATACATAATTACTGATTTCTAATTATCATTGCAGTATGTAATCTGTCAAATACATACACCAATATAACGATTATAAGTTTAATAAAAAAGGTCTATATAAGCTTTGAAATCACAACTATATGTCATGCTTTGATTTTTTGTTATGTTCATTATTATTAATGTAACGCCACTTATCCATATAAAAATGAGACAAACATGTCCTTGATTATAATGATATACACAGTATTACCAAAATTCCTACGCTCAAAATGGATCAACCAGATTATGAGGATTTTAGTACTATTGTTTAAGGTCTTTTGGAATGAAGAAAAATTTGAATTTTATTTTTCAGTTTTATAAAGTTTTTTGCCTTAAAATTTTTAGAAACACGTACTGACTACTTCTTCAAACTTGTCTTTTAAACTTGGGACTAATCACATAATGGGAAGTTACTGAAAAGCTGATCACAAAAGAGTAACCAACCAACACAACTGTCAAAACTCAAGTTAAATAAAAGTGTGTAAAAACATTTGTTTTTTATGTTTTCGTACATGGCGGAGCCAACTTCTAATCGAAAAAAAGATGATAGCTTTACACAATTTTTCCATGGGTGATATGAAATTTTTTCTAAATAGCACAACTCGAGCACGACCTCTGTTTACATATTTTTTTTTTCAAATGGCTGGGCTAACTTCTGCTTGAAAAGTCGTTTTAGCCTGCCAAACTTTTTTCATTGATAATATGGAATTATTTCTGAGTACCACAACCAGCACAACCTTAGCACAATACAGCACAACCTTTGCTTTTGATTTTTTTCAAAATGGCGGGGGTAACTTCAACTTGAAAAATCGTTTTAGCGTGTTTAAATTATTCTACTGGTTTTAAAATTTTTTTTTGAGTAGCACAACCAGCACAACTCTAACACCGTACAGCACATCCTTTGTTTTTCTTTTTTTCCGAAATGGCGGGGCTAACTTTTACTCGAAAAAATGATTTTAGTGTTATAAAATTTTTCCACTAGGGATATGTAATTTTTTTCTAAATAGCACAACCAGCACAACTCAAGCACAATACAGGGTAGCCTTTGTTTTTCACTTTTTTTTTCAAAATGGCGGGGCTAACTTCTGCTCCAAAAATTGTTCCAGCGTGCCAACTTTTTTTCATTGGTGATATGGCATTTTTTCTGAGTAGCACAACTGTAGCACAATACAGTACAATCTTTGTTTTTAATTTTTTTAAAATGGCGGTGCTGAGCTAGGTGACATTCAAATCACCCTGTTCTCAAATTAAAAATTTTAAAATTTTTCTACATGACTCTTATTTTGTATTTTAGTCATTCAGAACATGAATTTCATCGAATTTAAGGTGAAATAATCTCCTGAACTTGAATGCCACATTAGCATAAATGGTGACAGATCATTTGAATAAAGTGTTTTGAATATCTTTGAGGGCTCCAACGCTCTCACCATATTATTATCTCGCATCATCGATTGTTAGTTTTCAATTTGTGTCTTGTTTGTTTTTAGATGTTCAGTGAAGCCTTTTTAGTTGGCCGTTAGCATGCCATTGAATGGTATTACAACATTGCCTGTTCGTTGACGTTCAAAAGCCATTTAATAGTTTCAAAAGACATTGTGCCGTTGAAGTGATTTATGTAGACGATGAATCATAAAGTATGCCTATTCACAACTCAACCATCCAAGCAATGACTCTTCCGCATTTCACAGATTCACACTGTGTTTGCATAGAGGTCAAATATCCACGGGAAACCCTTAACATTGTGAGTGTTTATTGCAAGTTTCTTGAACCTATCAAAGACCACTTCATTAAACTTCATGCAATTTTAAACAAGTTAAAGGGTCCAGTAATCAATCTAGGTGACTTCACCGCTCGTTCAGTTACATGGTTCGATCCTCTCACCGATAGCAGAGGTTACAAGTTATAAGACTTCATCTCGCGATAGGAGCTTTTTGTGGCTAACACACCTGGGATCCTAAGCATGTTGGCACACAATGGTGAATCCTCTGTGGACGTTACCATTGTGTAAAAAAATATGGTAAAGCGTATAAAAAACTGAAAAGTGAATGAAGGTTGGACCTAGAGTGACCACCGGGCTATCTCTTTCGGATATTAAGCGAACAGAACTGTTATGATGGCGTGTCTTGTGATGATTATAACAAAAATAATTTTAAAATAAATGCTACCAACTAGGAATTACTTACTCTTAATCTGCAACTTAATTTTCGAGCCGATAAGATTGACTATTCTGCGGACTGCAAATCGGTTATGTCCTCCCTTACCGATGTCATACAAAAATCTCGTGAAGACGCCATACCATGAAAATCTAAATGCATAAAAACAAATGGGGCAAACTGGTCCAATGATCTAGGTCAGCTCAAAAGTAAGGTAAGCCGGTCAAAAAAGAAATAACAAAAAGAAGGATATTTATTTCTGAGGTTGCAAAAACAGCATACCGTAACCTTCATAGCACATACACATGGAAGGTTAAAACAACTAAAGCAGAAAGCTTCAGGAAAGTTGTAACGGAAGTCAACAACAAGGATCCATGGGGCTTTATATACAAATATCAGACACAGAAGCTTACTCAACGTAGAGTGTATGGTACCATCTCTTCGAACGGAAATAACATGCACTCATGAAGTGACTCATTTGCTGACATCCTCCAAGCAACCATTGAAAAGTATTCTCTGGACATTTTCATTGATAAATCGGCGCTTTCGATAATCTTTGGTGGATTAGTGTTATGAGCTACCTTAGATCGATAAATTGTCCCGGAAATCTCTACAGACAGCTAGATAATTATCTATACAAACGAAAGGCAATTATAAAGGATGACCACGAGTCTTGGTCCAACTCTTTGGAACATGGTTTTTGACACTACCATGATGGACGGTATTTTGGAAGCTGCGTACGCTGATGATAAAGTAATTGTAATAACCGGAAACTCAAGAAAGCAATTATAAGAGGTCAACGAGCACTAGACAATATGATGTCATGGTGCAATTTGAACAAACTAAACCTTTCAACGCAGAAAACTGTTATGCTTCAGCTAAAGGGAAAATATGAATCGAGCAAGACCACCTTAAATAAAAACAACGGGAGCACCAATCAAAATGGTAAGCATAGTAAGATATCTTGGTGTCAAGTTGGATGAGATCCTGGGGGTGTTAAGTCATGTTACCCGTATATGCGACAGTTAAAAGTGCCTCTTCCACAGCTTTACAAGGTTATCACATGAATGCTGGGATCTTGACAAACACACTATAACTAACATATAGAACTGTACTATAATCAATTTTAACGAACTGCTTGCCTGGTTGGTATGGGCACCAACGTAAGCATCAACAGTTATTTGGTGCTCAAAGGAATATGTTGCTCCATATGATCCGAGGCTATAAAACCATGTCTACAGCTTCATCTCAGGTCATTGCGGGTTCAATCCGTATCGACCTTCTCTTTAAGAAAAATGTCAGCATATATAACCAGTTTCTCAGTTCAAGCTAGGCAAATGATAGAAAATTAAAAAAACAGGGAGCGCGCCTATAGACGCTTAGTAGCTGGAAAGCACGCTGGACAGTCTCAGACACAGGAAGGCATACGTATCACTTCATCAGCGACGCAACTTTCTTTCTCCGAAATCTAAAGAGAGCTATAACCAGTCCCATGGTTCAGTTCATTACTGGACATGGCAAATTTAGAGAGTACCTAAAACTTTTCCCTGCGGGGTAAGTCATACAGGAAAACGTTGACTTAATTTTGAGCTAAGGAATGCTATAATAGCAAATCAAAAACGAAACTAATTTTATTATACGAAGAACAAGCTATAACGAAAAACCGAAGGATACGATATAACCATTAAACTTGACTGAGTCTACTAATTAATGGTGAAATACAATTGTTTTTAGGGTCTATTGTTCTTGTAATCAGAGTATATATAAAAAGGAAATTTTTATAACCAAGATTATAAGAGGGAACGCTTAAAAAAGTCGCGCGATCAAGCACCTCTCCGGGGTCGCAGGGAGATAACGAAGTGAAGGTAACGCTTTCGGGACGCAATAAAAATCCGTTGTACGGCTAATACTTGGTCGGACTTATTTTTAAGAGATGGCTGCAAGTAGCGGGAAAAGGCACAGAAACGAGGAGCCGGAATTTGAAATTTCTGAGGAAATAGGTCTAAAGCGTGCTAAATCAAACAGAAGTGAGGAAAATAATGACAATGAGGTACTCCTCAATACTAGCGAAAATATTTATGTTGTTGACTCAGTTCAACAAGGTCTGGCTGACATAATGCTCGAACTAGTCGGGTTAACCACTATGACGAAAGATCCTCCAAAGGAGAATTTGAATAATATGATCCGAGTGGTTAACGCAACACAATTGGCTTATACGAATATGTTGATCCGTGTTCCGATAACGAGTCGTTGAAAAATGCTGGTTTCCTGATAAGTCAGCCCAAAAAACCGCTGTCACGACTTATAATAAAGGAGGTCAGAGCTGGCCTAACTGAAGCAGAAGTAGCATCTGCTATCATAAGGCAAAATGGTCTCGATAGCGAAACAACAGTGATCAAACCTGTCTTTAAGATTGGTGCGAGAACTGGAGTAGACATAAACGAGGTGGTGGAGATAAACGCTGAAAGTAAGAATTAACTTCTTAACAAAAAAAGAGTTTACGTAGAGTGGGCATCTTGTGTAGTTCAGGAATATGTCAGGCCTCTTCGCTGTTATAAGTGTCAGTGCTTTCGACATTGTTCAAATCTTGCACAAAAGCTGATGTGACATGTGGCCATTGTTTCATACACAGGTCACAAAGAAGCGGAATGCTCAAACAAAGCATCTCCAGCGGAATGTGCACCGTGTAAAACAAATGGGAAACCACATGTTCACAAGGTAGGAGGTAGAACCTGCCACAGCTATAATCATGAATTGGAGCGCATGAAACATAGAAATCTCTATGGATAGACACACCAATACAGCGTTGAGGTCGGGCATGGGTCTGAAATTTGCACAATCTAATTTGCAACATTCGGTGCTGGCAGTGCATGAGATGCGTGAATGCGTCTCTACTCACAATTTGAACATCCTGTGTGCACAGGAGGTCTACGGAGTGAACGGAGTCGTGTTTGGTCTGGGAGTCAACACGCACTATGCCTCCAGCGCTAAAAACGGGGATAATTGCATACCTGCCCACATAATTTTCCACAACACCAGTATAAGAGCTATAACTCTCACGCAATTTACGGATTCTCACTGTGTTTGTAAAGAGGTTAGATACCCTGGTGGAGCGTTTCACCTAGTAAATGTCTACTCTCAGTTTCGGGAGCCCATCGAGGAACATTTTAATAAGCTAGATAAGATCTTTAGCTATATACAAGGTCCAGTTGTCATTGTCGGTGACTTTAACGCTCGTTCCAAATTGTGGTTCGATCGTATCACTGACAGCAGAGGTCACAGGCTTGAAGATTTCATCTCGCGATGGAGTCTGTTTGTGGCGAATGAGTCTGGGAATCTAAGCACATATGCACACAACAGTGAATCGTCAGTAGACGTCACTCTAGTGTCGCAAAGTATGATAAGGCGTATTAAGTGTGGAAAGTACATGAGGGCTGGACTTCCAGTGATCATCGTGCCATCTCTTTCGAGATAATTGATTCTAAGAATCGTTCTGCTTGCGTTTCTCTTGATAAAAATTATAATACCAATAGGCTCAACAGGAACCTTAGAAACATATACATGCAAAAGGTCAGTACAACGAAAAGGCAAAGCTTCATGAAACTTGTTACGGAAGTAGGCAACAAGGACCCATGGGGCTTCATTTATAAATACCAGACCGGTAAGCTTGCACAACGTAGAGTGCATAAAACCGTCTCTTCGAACGGAAACAACATGCACTCTTGGAGTACCTCTAGCAAGGTGCTGCTTGACACCTTGCTTCCGGACGATACAGAGGACTCACCTGAGCATACTGAGACCAGAAGGATAGCGCAGCTACCGTATGTATCGTAGGATATCTCGGACTTCACAGTCAATGACCTTGAGGAGGCTGTGATTAGTATGAAACGTGGCAAAGCTCCTGGTCTGGATTTAATAGAAGTTGTAATTGTACAGCAGTCCTGGAAGGTTTTAGCTCCTACTTGCTTAAGACTCTTCAATGGCTGCCTCAGGTATGGTATCTTTCCGAAAGGGTGGAAGATTGGTCAGGTTATTGTTATTCCAAAAGCCGGAGATAGGGACTACAGCGACCCCAAATCTTATCGACCAATCATGCTTCTTTCAGTTCTGGGAAAAAATTTTCGAGAAAATAGTTAACAAGAAACTATTAAGTTGCATCGATTTGTGTGGTGGGATATCGGATAAGCAGTATGGCTTTAGAAAGGGTCACTCTACCAAGGATGCGGTCTGCAAGCTAATAGATATTGTCCAATCAACCGCGGAAAAGTACTGTCTTGGCATTTTCGTAGATATATCAGGAGCTTTCGATAACTAATCTATGGTGGACAAGTGTCATGAGCTACCTAACTGAACTCGGCTGCCCAGCTAATCTCCTGAGATTGCTGGACAACTACCTTAATTCGAGAAAGGCAATAATTTGGGATGAGCTTGATTCGGTCATGTCATGTTACACGAATATGCAAGAAATTCAAGTCCCTCTTCCACAGCTTCACAAGTTTATCTCATGAATGGTGGGGTATCGATAGAAATATACTGCATCTTATTTATAAGATTGTGGTGGAATCTATCATGTCGTACTGCTCAGCTGGTTGGTATGGGCGGACCAATGTTAATCATAATAAACAATTACTTGGAGCGCAGAGAAATATGTTGCTCCGCATGATCCGAGGTTATAGATCCATTTCTACAACCGCGACTCAGGTCATTGCGGGCACAGTCCGTTTAGACCTTCTCTTAAAAGAGAAGGTCAAACTATACAACCGCGCGAACAGCTGAGTTGAACGGAAGCAAATTAAAAAGAATGGAAGGCACGTTGGGAGGTTTCAGATACGGGTAGGCATACGTATCTTTTTATCAGCGATGCAACTCTTGCTTTGGCACAAATAAGGTGGCTCTGACAGGTCCGATGGTCCAGTTTATAACTGGACACGGCAAATTTAAACAATTTTGTACTAAAGCTCATGAACTGATGCGAGAAAGGAATCAGGTCTAACCGGTTAGGTTCGATCACTTTCTGACATAGTTTTTGATAGTAGAACATACAGTTACTTTGTATGTAAACCATCAACCTCCACGAGGTTAGGGATGGAAACGAGCAACTAAATAAATTTGACTGAGGTGAAATATAACAATTTACTCGATCGATGGTTGAGTTTATGATAAACCCTGTAAAAGTTTTTGAACTAGGAACAGACGTACGTGCAATTAATGGGTTATGGTGGTAAGTACCTAAAACGTGTTGTAGTAACAAAAGATGAAAATTTCAGTACATGCGAGACGGACTGCACGTTCTTCTGAACTGTTCCGATTACGAAAACTTACGGTGCGATCGTAGATCGTAGTCGATAAATGATAGTAGAGCATGCTTACTAGATACGCATGTACACTATTAACCGACTTGAGCTTAGGAATGGCAACGAGCGACTTATAAATCTTTGACTGAGATAATATAATATTTTTTCTAATAGATACACAGCGTTAACCAGACACAGTTACGAATTGTAATTGGTTGTTGTTCTGTTGTCTATACTAACAAGCTCATATTATTTCATGTTAAGATGTTTAAATAAAACACACTTTTAATTAGACAGACTGACATTTTTATTTAGACGACCATTGATTGTGACAAAATTAGTTTATATCTTTTTGACATGAAGTTGGTTATAATTATATTATTATATGAAACTAAAAGTAAAACGCCATCTATTATTGAGACTATATAATATTAATATAAGACTATGTTTCCATAATATTTTATTATACAACATTATTATACAACACGCCCTTTTCTTTAAAGAAAATTTATATATTTGAATTTAGTTTTAACTTCAATTATCTGAAAACAATTTACAATGTTTTTACTTGAACTACAAATTAAGTTTCATAGGTTTTTTTATATTTCTTTTTTGGCGTGTTTCTTTACTAATCGGATTTTTTTTTTTTTTTTTTTTTTTAATAAAATGTGATGTGT
The DNA here is from genome assembly GCA_963693315.1 of Diogma glabrata. Taxonomy (NCBI): domain Eukaryota; kingdom Metazoa; phylum Arthropoda; class Insecta; order Diptera; family Cylindrotomidae; genus Diogma; species Diogma glabrata. Next base: position 21,430,753 of record OY856186.1, on the reverse strand, counting down.
AGTAGGCATTACAATATGTGTCACAACACCACATAAAAACCTTTTAAGACCAAGGTCCCACAACAACATGCGTTCAAAGGATGTTAATGGACGCAAATCTGTTTTTTTTTTTTTAAATATTTTTTTGTTAATTAATGGATAACTAAACCATAAATCCTATCACATATAAAATATGACATAGGCCAATATTTCGTGATAGGATAGGGAAAATAAAAATAAAATAAGAGATAAAAAGCAAATTTGTTTTAAAAATTTGCAGGAACAAAACTAAAATTGGTTTGCCAATAGTCCAGCTAATGGCATAATCCTTGACTATGGGACGCAGTATATTTTTCAATGATTAAAGCTCAGATATATAATTATATTAAGGCTCGTTTCTTCGAGCAAGCTACAGCGTTCCAGTATCAAGGAATATTCATTAGCTAAAATTGAGAGTGCTACCGTTGACTGAATACAGTTCATCCGCCAGCAGCCCTAAGATATCACCTTGGCTAGTGATATCTCACTGCTATTGCCAGTGGTATGCGATATCTCACGTTAACTCATATGCCAATAGCAGGGACTGGAGTACGCGGGGTTGTCACACCCGTGGATCAAAAAATAGAAAAAAATTAACAAATTAATAAAAACTGATCCCCCCATGCGTATAGAATTAGATTATCGAATTTTTTAGAATTTAATTCAATGCTAGGATCTTGTATTTTTTCTGGATTTTTTTCTTTAATGTGAATTCTATTTCTACGGTATATTACATTACTCTCAGACATAACACGATATGATCTTGGTTCATTAAGTATTTCTACAATTTTTCCTTTTGTCCCAACTGAATTCGGTTCTTTCTTAAAATAAATTTCTTGGTTTAGTTTTAAGTCTGATAGCAAACCCCTTGCGTTTTTGTCATGGTGGCTTTTCATTTTATCTTGCATACATTCTACCCTTTCTTTATACTGTTTAGGATCGACTAATTTTGGTTTCAATTTATCAATATGACTAGGTAATTTAGTTCGAAGAAGTCTTGACATAAGTAATTCCGATGGAGCATATAAATCTTTCTTTGGTGTTGTTCTCCAATGAAGTAAAGCTAAATATGGATCTTTACCTTCTTCATCGCATTTATACAACAAATTCTTCATTGTTTTAACAGCATTTTCTACTAAACCATTACTTTTGGAATGATGGGGACTTGACGTTATATGTTCTATTTCCCATTCACTAAAGAAATTAGAAAATTCTTTCGAATTAAACGGTGGACCGTTATCGGACATTAGAATCTGTGGAATACCGAATCTAGCAAAAATAGATTTTAATTTTGTAATGACTTGAGACGCAGAATATCCAGATGATAATTCTGATAGTTCAACAAATTTTGAATAGTAATCAATTAGAATTAAGAATGTTTTAGTTTTATACGTGAAGAAATCAATTGCTACTTTAGAAAAAGGTAAGTCAATTATTTCATGTGGTAATAATGGTTGCTTGGCATTATTTTTCGAATATGTCATACATGTTTCACACCGTTCTACTAAATTTTTTATATCAGTTGACATATTTGACCAATATACAAATTCTAACACATTTTTCAACTTCCAGATGACTCTCGTGTATTTTATTTAGCATTTCTTTGCGTAAACTTTTCGGTACTATAATATTATCATTCTTTAAGACTAGGTCATCTATTGTATGAATATCATGACGTAAGTTATAGTATGACTTGACTATTTCTGGAACTTTATTTTTTGAATTCGGCCAATTTGACATATAGAATTGTTTCAGTAATTGTAATTCCTCATCTTGCCCAGTATGTATTTTTAATCTATTAATTTGCTCTTGTGACAAGCATAAATTTTTGTGTATGATTAAGCTGATACACAATTTTATATCATCATCTAGCTCCTCAGTGTTCGAATCAGCTATTGGGGCCCTTGATAATGTATCGGCCAGTATCATTAGTTTGCCTGGTTTGTAATGAACCTTCAAATCATATTTCTGGATTCTAAGCATCATTCTCTGAAGTCGTATCGGTACTTCTGACAATGCTTTTTTAAATAGTGTGACCAATGGTTGATGGTCTGTTTCAACCTGTACCTGTCTTTTCCATATAAGTATTAGTGGAACTTCTCACACCCAAAGACGATTGCAAGAAGCTCTTTCTCAATCTGAGCGTATCTTTGTTGAGTTTCAGTTAAACATTTCGATGCATAAGCTAAAGGTTTATTGTTTTGCATAATTACAGCACCTAAAGCAAACTGTGATGCATCTACTGATAATGTTATTTCTTCATGGACATTATAATATGACAAAATCGATACATCCATTATGCTTTTCTTTAGCTCGTTGAATGCTTTTTCATAGTTCTCGTTCCAATCATACATATTTTCATTTTTTAACAATAGACGTAGTATAGTCGTTTTTTAAGATAAATCTTGTACATAAACTCCCAAATAATTAACCATGCCTAAGAATCTCTGTAATTCTTTTTTGTTCTTAGGACTTGGCATTTTAGCTATCGCTTCTATCTTTTTTGTATCAGCTGTCATTCCATTCTCATTGAATGTATGCCCAACGTATATAATTTCTTTTTGTGCAAACTTACATTTGTCTTTATTGAATTTTAATCCCACGGCAAAAGCCTTCTCAAATACTAATTTAAGATTATTATAATGATCCTCATTATTTTTACCATAAACTAGTATATCATCAATATAAATGATAACACCCGGTATATAAATATTTCGCACATGATTCTGTGAAAAATCTCAGGTGCTGACGATATGCCATAAGGTAATTTAAGAAATCGGTAGCGAACAAAAGGAGTATTAAATGTACATAATTTTGAACTTTCTTCCTCTAAAGGAACCATCCAGAATCCTGAATACGCATCTAATGTACTAAATACTTGAGCTCCATTTAATTTACTGCGTATGTATTCAATATCTGGAATTGGATAGTGAGACCTTAAAATGGCTTTGTTTAGATTCCTTGGATCTAAACATACCCGTAATTTATTTTCAGATTTACAGACTAGAACCAATAAATTACACCACTGTGTAGGTTCTGTGACTGGAATTATTACATTATTTTTGCACATTTGATCTAACTCATCTTTAAGTTGATCATATAGACTAAAAGGAATTTTTCTTGGTGCTTCTATAACCGGTGGAATTTCTTTATTTATCACTATTTTTGCCTTTATAGGTAGGGAACCTAAACCAGAAAATAAATCTTTATTTTGATTTACTAGTTCATTCACACTTGGTACATTATTAATTTGAAAAGCCTTCATTACTAAGCCCAATTCAACGCTTGTTTGCAGACCTAATACAGTTTGACAATTACCATGAGTAACTATAAATTTTATGACACATTTCTTCGAATTAATTTCACAATTCAAAATACAATATCCTACCACTGAAATCTGTTCGCCCGTTACAGTAAAAAATTTTATATCTGTATATTTAATTATTGACTGACAAAGATTTAATTTATAAAAATTCTGTATTGATATAATATTAACCTGAGCACCAGTATCAACTTGAGCCTCTATTTTTATTTTATTTATTATTATTTCTAATAACCACGAATTGTTTGTATTTTGCGTTTCAAGAACCCCTACAAAATAACTACATTGTGGTTTTTGGTCACCATCTTGATTCGTTTGATTGACTTCAACTATATTAACTTTTCTTATAATTTTATAACAATATTTGACAAAATGTCCCTTTTTTTTACAGTAATTACATATTACATTTTTTGCTGGACAATTATAAAAGTGAATTTGTCCGCATCGACTACAAGGTTTTTCATTACTAGGTTTTACATTTCTATTTTCTGAATTAAACTGACTAAAATTTCTATTTTTTGAATAATAATCGTGACTATTTTTATTTAAAAACTTTCTCGAATCAAGTTGGTGACTATTTTTATTTAAAAACTTATAATTAAAACTTCTAGTATTTTTACTTATAGCGTATACCTGTTCATGTCCCTCGTTTAATTCACCTCCTGCCATGATAACTTTCCTCGCCAATTGTAGTAAATTTTTTGAATCCAACTCCTCTTGCTTCTCATATAGTAGTAAAGCTTCTTTTACTTTAATATATTTTTTGCTCAATCCAGCGATGAATATATCTTTGATTAGCGCCTTTTCCAGTTCACCAAACTCGCACATTTTTGCTATATTTGTTATAGTTGTTAAAAAATCTTCTAGGTTTTCATCAATTTTTTGTGTTCTTGTGAAGAATTTTTGACGCTCAATTGTTATATTTTTTTTCGGTAGAAAATGATCATTGAACCTTTGGATCAATACTTCCGTTGTGACTTCATCCTCGTTTATACCAAATGTGTTGAAAATTTCAATAAATTTTGTACCAATGCACCTTAAGAGTATTGCATTCTTTCTTTTGTCCGAATAATTATTGTAGTTATTACTTTTTAAGTAATAATTGAACATTTGGATCCACGTTTTAAATTCGTTTTAAATTCTTAGACAGACTGACATTTTTATTTAGACGACCATTGATTGTGACAAAATTAGTTTATATCTTTTTGACATGAAGTTGGTTATAATTATATTATTATATGAAACTAAAAGTAAAACGCCATCTATTATTGAGACTATATAATATTAATATAAGACTATGTTTCCATAATATTTTATTATACAACATTATTATACAACAGCTCAGACTTCAATGTTGTGACACTGGTATATGTGAACCTTGATTATATCTGATATGATCTTAAGCACGGGTAAGATAGTTTTGCTATCTTTAATTGCCTTTCGTTTGTAAATATGTTGCTTTCCTTAATTGTAAATATGTTGCTGTTTTGAGGAAATCTGTTCACGGTTTTGATTGGATTTATTTACCATAACAAATTAATGTGAATTCTCTCTCATTAACTAAGTGTTTAAATCAGTACGAAAAATAAAATATATATAAGTTAGCAATACTTAATTTAATATTCGGTGTAACAAAAAACTGCAAATCACCCTAAATTTTAAAAATCATCGCGTAAACAGTCAATTTTATATCAAATTTATCAAAAGTTTTGTGACAAAAGCTTTTTTTTCGTATTGAAAGTTTACTAAAATGTTATTAACGTTATAGTGATGATTTATTTAAATTCGTCATTCATTGGAAACAGTTATATTATTTTACTTTCTGTAGTTTGAAAAATGGGTCTTTCCTTATAGATTTACATGAATACATACACAAACATACATTCATACATTTTACACTTTATTTATTTTGGCATGAACAAAATCATAATAGAAATAATTATAAATTGATGAATTGCTGTAGCATAACATTTATTACTATTGTTGTAGCCATTGTAGCTGGTAGTTGTAAACATTTTAATTTCGAATAGTCATCTATTTTGATTCCGAATTTTCATTTTTTTTTTGTTACGATTATTATTATTTATTACAATTTTTAAAATGTGTTGTTTCGATTTATATGATTTTTGTACCCTCAACAAACACAAATTTATACGTAAAATTTTTTCTAGTTTCGCTTAAATAAAACAAGAAAAAAATTCTAAGCTTTTCTTATAAGCAAGTTTAGAACTTTTTTTTTTTCGTAAATAATTAAAATCTAGTACAGTGGATAATATTAGAGATGAACTCATACACTGTAGTAGAACTTTTAAAAATCTTTATTGATCATTTAGTAAAAAGATTCCCTAATTTTTTTAAAATTAAATATAAAAAACTCATTTGAGTCTTTTTATTCCCAAGGAATCCGACCACAAATTCTTAAATTAACTTTAAATCGAATATAAAATTTCAGACAACATAAATCTAATCTAACTATTTTTATTTATTTCTTTATTTTTCTATAAAAATAAAAAAATAACAATAATAGGAATGGAACGATTATAATCTACGATGGAACGACTCAGAGTATGGTGGTGTAAAAGATTTAAGGATAACACCAACAAAATTATGGAAGCCTGATGTTCTTATGTATAATAGGTAAGATTATTTACACTAAAGTAATAAGGAAATTTCTCATAAAAAAATATATATATTAATAAAAAACTATTTTATTAAAAGTAGGATTTATTTTTTATACATTTTTTTTTGCAAAACTATTTTATATATTTTTTATTGTTTTCACGAGACGCGCAACGTTTTAATTTCCATTTTGTTTGATAAATGTTGAAATAGTTATTTTTAGTTTATTCTAGTCTTTCTATGAAAATGAAAAAACATAAAACAAAACGGAGAGTAAGAAAAAGGCATAGGAATAAGCGGTCCATAGCCACACCATGGAAAGAACTTTTGCTGTTTAAGCAATAGCTTTTGGAAATCATTTGAAAATTCTTAAGAAACAAATGTCTCTGACGTTTATTCACAGAGATCCAGAATACGAGCAGAGAAGGTAGGGAGCCATTTTCTTCTACGCCTCATAATTACATCTACCACATTAGTGATGCGAGAAGATATTCATTTTGCTCGCTTGTTTCCCGACAAGATAGCTATGCTGATATCTCTGCAATTTTTTTATATTAGTTGATTAGACCTGGAACGGTTAAATACAGACCGGATCTGCCTGGCAATCATCCATATGGAACTCTCTGACCATTTTATATATGGGTAATTCTTTTATAAACCGAACACCTTTCTGAACGACTCATTTTTGATTTGGCTGAAATTTTTTTTAGGGGTTTTTTATCGAAAAAAAAGATATACGTGTTCGAGGATTTTTTTTTTTTTGGAAAATAGAGCTGTTCTAGATTTCGAGAATTTCGTGATTTTCGGCTTGAAGACTTATTTTCAAAAATTTATAACTTCGGTTTTATAGAAGATAGATAGTTTTTCTTTTCTTTATTTGAAAGATAAAAAATGGAATTTTTTAAAAATAAATATTTTCAACCAAAGTTATTAACAAATTCCTATTGTTATAAACAAATAAAATGTTAAAACTAAATTTTAACCATTGCCCCACCCATAAAATTTGTTTTTAATATAATCATCGTATTCATCGTTCAATTTCCTATAAAAAAAGTATTTTTTTTAATGGAGAAATGATATTTACTGTTAGAAATAAATTAATTTATCGAGCGCGGAACGACAAAAAATTCAATATATGGGTCATTCTTTTACATACCGAACAGATTAGGACAAAATGTGACTAAGGCATTTTTGATTCAGCTAAAATTTTTTTAGGGGTTCTATATAAACATAACGATATACTTGTTTGAGAATTTTTTCTTTTTTTTGTTTTTTAGGGGAAATAGAGCGGTTCTAAATTCCAAGATTGATCAAAAATTCCAAGATCTTGTGATTTTTGGCTTGAAGACTTGTTTTCAAAGACTTATTACTTCGGTTCTGGTAAAGATAGACAGTTTTTGTTTGTTTGAATTTAAAGAATAGAGATGCAATTTAAAAAAAAAATTGTTAATCATAAAAATTATTAACAAATTCCTATTGTTATAAACAAAAAAAATTTTAAAATCAGTTTTTAGTAATTATCTAAAAAAAATAAAGAGTTTTTAATGTAATCATCGTGTTTTACGTTCAATTTTCAATAAGAAACGTATATTTAATTAGTGGAGAAATGAGTTTTACTGCTAGAAATGAACTAATTTATCGAGCGCGAGACGATAACAAATTTTATAAATTTTTGCCGTCCGGCGCTGGAAAAATTAACTTATTTGTAACAGTAAAACTCATTTTTTCATTAATTAAATATACGTTTCTTATTGAAAATTGAACGTAGAACACGATGATTACATTAAAAACTCTTTATTTTTTTTAGATAATTACTAAAAACTGATTTTAAAATTTTATTTGTTTATAACAATAGGAATTTGTTAATAATTTTTATAATTAACAACTTTTTTTTTAAATTGCATCTCTATTCTTTAAAATAAAACAAACAAAAAGTGTTTATCTCTACCAGAACCGAAGTTATAAGTCTTTGAAAACAAGTCTTCAAGCCAAAAATCACAAAATTCTCGGAATTTAGAACCGCTCTATTTCCCCTAAAAACCAAAAAAAAGAAAAAATTCTCAAACAAGTATATTGTTATGTTTATATAAAACCCGCAAAAAAATTTCAGCTGAATCAAAAATGCCTTAGTCACATTTTGTCCTAATCTGTTCGGTATGTAAAAGAATGACCCATATACTGAATTTTTTGTCGTCCCGCGCTCGATAAATTAATTTATTTCTAACAGTAAATATCATTTCTCCATTAAAAAAAATACAATTTTTATAGGAAATTGAACGATGAATACGATGATTACATTAAAAACAAATTTTATGGGTGGGGCAATGGTTAAAATTTAGTTTTAACATTTTATTTGTTTATAACAATAGGAATTTGTTAATAACTTTAGTTGAAAATATTTATTTTTAAAAAATTCCATTTTTTATCTTTCAAATAAAGAAAAGAAAAACTATCTATCTTCTATAAAACCGAGGTTATGAATTTTTGAAAATAAGTCTTCAAGCCGAAAATCACGAAATTCTCGAAATTTAGAACAGCTCTACTTTCCAAAAAAAAAAAAAAAATCCTCGAACACGTATATCTTTTTTTTCGACAAAAAACCCCTAAAAAAAATTTCAGCCAAATCAAAAATGGGTCGGTCAGATTTTGTCCAAATCTGTTCGGTTTATAAAAGAATTACCCATATGTACGCGTTTGTGCAATATTACTATTCTTGGTGACACATAGCAGGATGAGCTATGTATATCCAACCCAGTTTTAGAACTGCTTATATCTGTTGAAAAGAGAAAGATACTATTTATCGGACCCTCTCATTATACGATAGCTGAGTAGTATGGTATACCTGGAGATAATTTTTTTGGTAGTTTTATTCCTAACTTGGTACTAATATTTTATACTACTTTGCACTAGATCTAGATTGCCCTAACTTCAGGTTTTGTTTAGGGAACGTTAACTTAGACCTTAAGTTTTTTTGGCATCTCCATTCAGGATCGCATAAGAGGCAACTTTGTAATATTGTAAAATAGAAAACTCGTTAAATTTTTCCAATCTGGGTTTAATAAAATAAGTGACGGTAGCTAGGTACCAGCTTTAACTTCCTCATTTACCTACTTGCAATTTTGTCTGTCAAAACGGATGGTCCAGCCTTAGTTTGAGTACTTTAGAATCAGTTGCCAATACTCAGTGGGTTTACTCAATTGCGCTGAGACTATCGCCGATAAAGTTGTATCGAACTATTGGTTTATGGTGTTTTCCTTCTCTTAAAGTACTTGTAGAGAGCGAGATTGTTGCATTATATGTGAAAGAACTTTCATATTTTTCCCCCGACATAAATATCTACTTTTCTTTTCCATTTATCTAATTACTTGCATTTCTGTTTTCTGTTTGCATTCGCCTTCATGTACTCTCTAATTTGCTCTCTGGATGGTGCCATGTTTTTCTTCCAAGTTAGCGTCTTGGTTTGCGAATTCTTGGTCGTCAATCCTTCCAAGAAAAATATATAGCACAATTTCATATTTGATCCGAATCAACGGATGGCTTGTAATTCAGAAAGTGAGTATAGGTCAAAGCGGTTTTCCTTTTTCTTTATATATAAAAATTCTTTTTAATGCCGAAAGTACCTTTCCAAGATCTCATTAATTCTAGTCTGTAAAGGCTCTTTTGACCGTTCATTTTACTTCCAATGTATCCTGTGATTACCCTCCGATTTATTATATGCTTTGAACATAGTGTTCCTCTATATGGTTTTCTTTAACCTGGATTACACAATACCTAGATCCTGTAATGTTTTTTGGTAGATTTTATCGTGATCTTTTTTTCACAGTCAATATAATGTACGCATCTTTTCATGAAAAATTCTGATTCGAGTATGAAACAAACAGAATTCATTTGACGTTTGTCAATTATCCTCAAAAATTTAATTCTATGGAAAGTCCAAATATGTTTCATAGATATGCTCGTAACTCTTAAGAAAATTTTTTTTTCAAAGCTCCCAAATTTTACTAGCAGTTGTCACAACAGTTCTCCTCCACCAATAGCATTGTCGGTGTTAACAATTTTTCTAATTAAGTTCGATACCTTCAACTGATATTTTTAATCTACTTATGATTTTATTTTGATTTATTTGTAGTTGTTTTTTTAGCTATAATTTATACAAAAACAAAACAGCTCTTAATTTAAAATTATTACATAACCAGTAAACGTAAATGTTACTCATACATAACCATAAACTATGTGCTTTTGTTATCGTAATTAAATTTTTTTTATTTAAACACAATATTAATTTTTAATAGTTAATCTATGTGCTTCCAATTTTATTTAAAGATTATAATTTTCTTATTATAATTTTCAATAATTGCTTAGTAATTTTACATCAAATTTAAAAACTATATAAAATACAAGAAAACAAAAATATTTAAATATAAAATAAAAAATAAAAGATAAAACTTTTATTAAAATAAAAACAAAAAAAAATTATTAATAAATATTAATTAAATAATTTAATCAAAAAAAAAAAAGGTAAGATAATTTTCTTCATAATTTGTAAGTTATTCACAGTTTTAGTCTACAAAATTTTTAAAACGAGTGTTTCTATTTGAAATGCAATTTTTATTTAATTAAATTTTTAATATTGTTTACTTTATGAACGAAGATTTTTTATTAACAATATAATATTCTTCTTTTTGTTGTTAATATTAGATTTTATAATTATATAGAAGATTTTATTTTTTATTTTGGTTAAATTGAAATTTTTATGAATAAAGAAGTTGGTAATTTTATGAGCAAAATTGAATTATAAATCTACATGATAATAATTATATATATTAATTGACATAATTCATGTCTCATCTACGTTTTTTTTTTCAAGTGGGATCAAGCTATTTTTCACAAGACTTTTGTTTTGTAGTTTTATATTTATTTCTCTGTATTGAACAACTGAGTCTGATTATGTCCATTGGGACTTAATTTACTTAATTTATTGGATTTATAAGTGTAATTGTTTTTGTCTATTATTAATTAACCAGTAAAGCACACATGTTAGTTCCATAAAATAAATATAATTAACGTTGTTAAATGTACAACATGCAATATTATGCCAAATAATTTCGATATTTTTGTTTCTTTACCCGGCTCAAAGGACCATATTTTCAATAAATATGTGCTCTTCTAATTCTATTTTCACTTGTTTGCATTCATTGTACTCATGGAATTATGTCATTTCTGAACGATAGTATAACATACACCCAATATTTATCTCTTGAAATTTGTTTTTCGATTTAGCTTAAACTTCACTTCACTTCAGTGCATGTTTAGATCTCATATTTCAATTGATCTGTTATTCACCAAGAATCATGACCTGACTTTCAAAAAGCATAGAAGATCCGCTTACCAGTTTTATAAACTTTGGTTGAGATTTTCGTCCAAAATGAAATTTGAATTATTATGCTAGAAGCTCTGGACATCTATATAATCAAAACTAGTCAAAAAGATGACATTACTATATAAGGCAAGTTAAATAAATCAACAAAACTCTTAAAGGGGTGGGGGGGGGGGAGGGGTGTATGGTTTTAAAACTATTTTTTTTTAATTTTTTTTCTGAATGAACAATACGTCGAGAATATTGTGTACAAATTTTAGGTCAATCCGAATAAAACTAACGGAGCTACAGCGTTTCAACAGGGGTGGGAGGTATGGTTTTGAAATTATTTTATTTGCATTTTTTTTTAATTTTTTTTCGGAATGAACAATACATCGAGAATATTTTGTGCAAATTTTAAGTCAATCCGAGTTAAACTAACGGAGTTACAGCGTTTCAACAGGGTTGCCGTTTGACCCCATTTTCACGAAAACGGCACTTTTGAAGTTCGTGAACATTAGAACTCAAAATCTATTGAACCAATCCTTTTGAAAATTTGAACATTACTTCTTCACATTAATCAACAGGTAATCATCACCAAGAGTTTTTTTTTTCATTTTTTTCTATTTTTTAATAACAAATTAACTGCGGTTTTTTGAGCTAAAATCGCATTTTTCACTTCGCTGCAAAAATAGAAAAAAAACTCTTCGTGATTACCTCGAGAACACTTGCTTAATTTTTTGTTTCACATGATCCGGTAGCGGGTTGTAATGTTCACCGCAAAACCACTTTTTTTCAAGGCGCCTCTGGAGATTTAACGTCACCGGCTTATTTATCAATATTTTTAATTGAAAATTTTTTCTGACATACTTCAAAAGTTGTTCAATAACATGTAATTAAATTTAATAAAATTGTATTACTCATGTCGCCGCAAAAAAATCTTTAAAACCATACCCCCCCCCCCCCCCCCCCCAATGGAGCCTTTTAGTTTCCAATGCTACATCCTGGTAATTGATCGGTCGTAATTCGTCATTCACAGCAAAGGCACCAATTAGATTTATGAAAATATCCACTACTTTCTTCCTCAAGCGGCATTCTTATATCTGATTGTATAATTATAGCCGGATAAAATTATTGCCCATCGTTGAAGGCGGTGTGCTGCTGTAATTAATATACCTTTATTATTTCCAAATAACGACACAAGTGCTTAGTGATCTGTAATTAAATTAAAAGTTCTCCCCAACAAAATTTATTGAACTTAGGAACACCAAAAATAATGGCTAATGCCTCTTTATCAGTTTGCGAGTAGTTTTTTTCTGCCGGTGAAAGGCTGACTAATGCAAACATTACCGTTTGACGTTCGTCGTTTGACAACTTTTAGCTTAAAAGAGCCCCAACTCCTGTCGAACTTGACTCGCAACTTAGAAATAGTTCTTTCATTGGATCATAATGAACCACTAAATTTTACCCCAATAAAGCCTCCTTAAATTCATTACTACATTCTTCTCCATATAAATGGGCTTTCTTTTTGTGTTAATTTATAAAGTGAGGATAATTGAGAAGCCATCATGGGTACAAATTTCCTATAGAAATTTACAAGACCCACAAATGCTTTTAATTCAGTAACATTTTTCGGTTCTCTAGCACATTTGATAGCCTCAACTTTTTGTAAACTAAGAAAAATTCTTTCACTATTTAATCTCTGACCCAGATACTCAACTTCTTTTTGAAAAAATAAGCTTTTTCTTTCATTTATTCGGCTATTGTGCTCTGCTAATCGTCTTAAAACTTCTTCGACGTTTTCCTTACACTGCTCTATATATTTCCCTGATGAAAGTATTTCATCCAGATACCAGACAGGGTTTTTATTCCTCGAAGAATTTTGTTCATGACACTTTGAAAAATCGATGGAGCACTGGAGATTCCAAAAGTTAATCTATTATACCTAAATAATCCCAAAGGTGTATTAATGGTAAATAATTCTTTCGAGTTTTCTGCGATCTCCAACTGCTAATAAGCTCCAGTCAGATCCAGTACTGTAAATTTACTACATCCTGACAAACTTGCCAATATATCTTCTATATTTTGTAGAGGATAGGGCTCAAACCCAAGCCATTTGTTAACTGTGACCTTGAAATGTACACACACTCTTAATTCTTGTTTTTTCTTTAGTACTATAACGATAGGACTGGCCCAGTCACTGTATTTTACTGGGAAGATGATATCATTTTTACACATCAGTGTTAAAATGTCCGTAACTTTATTTTTAAGTGCATAAGCTACCCCATATGCTTTGCAAAAAATTGGCATAGCTCCGGGTTTTAATACAATAGTAGCAATAAAGCCTTTAATAGGTAAGTTATGATCGGAAAATTCAGTAGGAAATTTTGCTTAAAATACATTAAAGCATCTTTTTCTGTTAATCTATCTGACTCAACTCCTTTCGTTACAAGAATCAGAATAACATTTGGTTTGAAAATCTTTCTCCAATTTGGTATTAACTCATCTAGCCATATTCTTCCCATTAGGGTAATAAATTTCCTGGGTGATTGGCTAACAATAAGATCTAAAACAGCACGTCTAAGTCCAAGCTCTACTGTAACCTGAACTCTTCCCAAAGTTTGTAGGACATAACCAGTAACGGATATAAACCTTCGACTTCTTCCTCTAGTTGCAATCTAGGGAACTTTTCAAGGAATTTTTTTGATGGCATGACGCTGGCAGAAGCCCCGCTATCTACTTCGACCTTGAATTCCACGGAACTGATTAATAGAGAGAGTTCCAGAGGTGGTGATTTTTCAACGGTCTAATTGACGAAACTACATTAATACTATTCAAAATTTGCTCCTCTAACACATCTTCATCATCATTATCTAGTTCATAATCTTCAAACGAAACCATGTTACTACAATTTGCTTCACTTAAAATGTCACTATCGAACTCAGTATCCACCTCCATATGCGAAGTTACCATACAATTATATACATAATATAGTTCAACCCCTCTAATATGTCTTCATCATCAGAATCCGTAATTATTTTATCATCTACTGATGACAACAAATTAATCTTATTTAGACCCATCTAACACGTCATCATAATCACACGAATCCGTGTCATTCTCGACAGCATGAATTGATTTATTTTTTGGACAAAAGAATTTGGAATGCCCCCTTTGGTTGCAACAAAAACATCTCCACTTTTTTTCTGGACAAACATTTGGAGCATGTATCCTTCCGCATTTTGAACGCGAGGGACCACTGGTACTTTTTGTAGATTTTTTTCTACCCGAATCGATATGTTTCGTCATTTTTCTCGGCGAAACAGAAAATTTCTTGATTGAATTTTGAATATGTGTACTTGAATTTTCACATATTGCCCTGGACTCTACATTAGCAAATTCATTACTTATTGCTTTTGTACACGCGTCCTCAAACGTAATATCTCCTTCCGATGATAATTTTTTTTGAATTGACACGTCCTTAACACCGCAAATTAATTTATCGCGATGAGCATCATTCAAAAATGCTCCGAAATTGTATGTTCGCGTTATTCGTTTCAGTTCCACAATATATTCTGAAATTGACTCACTACTTTTTGATCCCGTTTGGGATCCACAATTTTTTTCTTTTTAATAGATATTTATAAATAATATTGTTCAATTGTTTTACTTTTTTACCTCAATCGTCAAAATATTATATATGAAAAGTCCAGAATTCAATTTATAATATTTATTCCACGTGATCGCTTCGACTGCCGGAATATAAAGAAGGAAAATATAATAATTTTAACCTGACATCTACATATATAATTATTTCGTTAATACATGATCTAATTAAAAGCAACATCAGGGTTGTGAAAACATAGCAATCTGGTTGACTATTTTAAACAAAGAACGCAATTCCTAATAATGAAAGATCAGGATGCCGATTATGGAATGCGATTTAACCAAAATCGCAATCGCTTTTAAAAAAATTTGTGTACAAACACAAAATTTTTCATAATTGTATTAGTAATTAAAGTAAAAAATAATAAAATGAAAGTAGACCAATTTTTTCTGGATATTTTTATTTAGGCAATAATTTTCACTGCACGCTGTCAAATAAACATTACCTTTTGAGGTAGTATTTTCATATTGCTTATATGAGAAAAGTGCATAAGATGTGACAAATCTTGAAGGATTTGATCATTTATTGTAATTATAACTTTTAGGTTAAAAAAATTAAGAAAACGAATTTAAAAGCTTATATATTTATTTTAATTTATTTGTTGATTGTTTCATAATCATTTTGGAAATTGTCCAGACTCTAAATGATATCGTAGATGTAGAATATGTTCATAGTATGGTTAGTGGGGAGGGTTACTACTTAAAAGGAGATTAATTCATTGTTTTGATTAATGAAATAAGTGAAGTCTTATTTAGTTTTGAGGGCATAAAAGTTTTTTACGTTAAAATTTTTTGAAAAAATGAGTTTGAAAATCTGGGATACAAATAAGGACAAATTGTACGCTAGAGTACTTATGTAGGATACGATGGGTCTTATCGGTATTTTAGATGCGTGTATTTTGGAGAGACCGTTTGGCTGGTTACTTTATGTTTTTAGTTCGGACGCTGATGCATTATTTTTAATTTTGTTCTTTTATAATACTGAATTGTTTTTAGTTTGTAATGAGTTTGTTAAGTCACGTTTTAGAACTGTGTGTGCTAGAATTCCTGAGTAAGAGGTTTAATTTATTAATATACTATGTTTTTGACATTGCTATTTGTGGACTCGACAGGTTTCATTTGTGGACTCAACAGGTACAATGATCATATTGGGTTCGGATCGTTTTCGGGAAACTTATTGTTAATATTAAATATTGGTTATGAGAATCTTAGCTGTGGATTGATGGTTACAGTGGAAGAGTTGGTGGTCCTTGATAAAGGACCTATGTCTATCTTTTTAGTTCAGTTTGCCGATATGGATTGCTTGTTCTGGGTCGGCTATAGATCAAAACATAGAAGATGTATAGAAAATAGAGGAGTAAGAACGAATAGAGAATTAAGTTTTGTGTTGAGAAATAAAATTGTTTATTTGAACTTGTTAGATAATAAAAAAGAAAGGGGTCGTGCTTGACTGCTTCGTTTAAACGAACGATTAAAAAATAATTCGCTAGATTTTTCAGCCTTCTGCTGATTTGCTGCTAAGTGTGTTACTCTGCAATAAATTTAAAGTTTTTCTATATTAAATATATGATTTAGTTTGGCAAAATTTTCACGCTATGGTAATATTTACAGATGCAATTTGTAGATGTGTTCATGAGTTTAGCATTAATCACGTTTTTATTACATCGAGTGGCCACACATTTTTGAATTGGTTTAAATTTTTTACTGTTGAAGAGAGAATAAAAAAAACATTTCGTAGAAGACAATTTTTTTGTCGCGAGTTCTCTCTTTATATCTCGGAGCAGTTTTGAAAACCCACGGGTTTCGTATATGTTCAATTCAACGTGTCTTATGAACTGCTTGACAGATTTTTAATTTTTTTTTATGTTTAAAGGTAAAAGTAGGTCCTTTTTGGTAAAAATAGTAATTTGGTAAAATAATATCTTTTGATAATTTATTATAAAAATATAATGCGGGTTTGGATAGTTGATATTCCCCTTGTTTTTATATTTTCCCCCCATAGTTTTATAATATCATTATTTTTCCACATAATGCCAAATAATTGGGGACTATGGTTTTTGAAAAAGCAGAGAAATTTAAAAAAAAAATTCACCTTACAAAATTTATTAAAATATTTCTATAATATATATATGACAAGGTAAAAGTTTTAGATAACCCCAAGGCGGGTTCTGAGCCTGAATATTTCATGACCACTCCAGCCCTTGCAAGCTAATCCGCTTTTATGTTGCCTGAAATGCCATTATAGCTTGGAATCCACCGTAGTGCGATGTTGTTGAGTTGCGCTATCTTACAAAGATTTTTCCAATACTCATTGTAGAGGTTGAAAGTAGTAACAACTCTATACAATCAAAATTAGTCAAAAAGATGACATTACTATATAAGGCCAGTTGAATAAATCGACAAAACACTTTAAGGAGTGGGGCGGGGGGTAAGCTTTTAAAATTATTTTTTTTTAATTTTTTTTCTGAATGAACGATACGTCGAAAATATTGTGTACAAATTTTAGGTCAATCCGAGTAAAACTAACGGAGCTACAGGGTTTCAACAGGGGGTATGGTTTTGAAATTATTTTATTTGCATTTTTTTTTAATTTTTTTTTCGGAATGAACAATACATCGAGAATATTTTGTGCAAATTTCAAGTCAATCCGAGTTTAACTAACGGAGTTACAGCGTTTCAACAGGGTTGCCGTTTGACACCATTTTCCCGAAAACGTCACTTTTGAAATTCGTGAACATTAGAACTCAAAATCTACTGAGCTGATCCTTTTGAAAACTTGAACATTACTTCTTCACATAAATCAACAGGCAATCACGAAGAGTTTTTTCTTTCATTTTTTTCTATTTTTTACCAACAAATTAACACCGCGATTTTTTGAGCTAAAATCGCGTTTTTCACTTCCAAGTGCTGCAAAAAATAGACAAAAAAAAACTCTTCGTGATTACCTTGAGAAATACATCACTTGCTCAATTTTTTTGTTTCACATGATCCGGTAACGGGTTATAATGTTCACCGCAAAACCACTTTTTTTCAAGGCGCCTCTGGAGATTCAACGTCACCGGCTTATTTATCAATATTTTTAATTGAAAAATTTTTCTGACATACTTCAACAGTTGTACAATAATATGTAATTAAATTTAATAAAATTATATTACTCATGTTGCCGCTAAAAAATCACAAATATTTTTTCGTCTTTAAAACCATTGCCTAATAATTTCACGAGACGATTTATATCAAATATTGCGATTGACGGCTTACAACTTTAAACCCAGTGGAACAGACGAACGATTTAATAGACAGCTTAAATTTTATCTAAAAGCTCTTGGAGTGATGTTACGAATTCGCACCCAATCGTTATGTTAGACATTCGGAATTCAGTTAAAACTGACCTAAAATGTACTCCTGTGGATCTTGTCTACGGACAAAACCTTGTAGCCCGGTAGAGCTGCTTTTTTACATATATAGGATTCGCATTCAACCGAACCATCAGATCTAGTTGACTATTTTAAACAAAGGACGCAATTTCTAATAATGAAAAATACTCAGAAGGTTTCTCAAAAACCATTTACATTTCGAAATATATAACAAAGAGTGACTTTATATTCATCAGGGTGCATATAGTTTTGATCAAAGTAATCATGTGCTTCTGGAAAAGTTTTATTACTGAGATAAAAAGAAAGAGTATTTCGATTTCGATTGACAGACTCATACCAGCTTACGACTTGATCAACAGTTTTCAAAACTATGTTTTGAAGCTTCTCAGTCGTTTGCCTGAGTTTGACTCTGTTTTTGTTTAATCATACTGCTTTGTATGCACCAATTTGCCTCGTTTCTGGGCACGAACTTTTAACTGCCTAGAAAAATAGGGTTTCAAGCTGGTCGACATCCCAATCTGTCAATATCCTCTACAACAAAAGCAATGTATATCGGTGATTAATCACGAATAATTTATTGACACTCCCTTCTTTTAATGCGGAAGAGAATAATCATATGCTACTGAATTGATAAGAGTTTGGAAGAAGTATCCTTGATAGCGTACTGGAATAGTTATACAGATTATCTACTAATACCAACACTTTCATAAAAAGGAAGCATATTCCACGCTCTTGCAACACAATTTTCTCTACTACGTATTTCGGGTGATCGCTTGGAAGATAGCTTCAAAAAACAAGTAAAATACACAAAAAAGTTAATGGCTTAGGACTATGTCTTGGATGGTTATCAAATTGTTTTAGTCTTACAAATTTTGCAGTATATCGACAGTTTTGAATATCCCAACTAATCATCTCTTACCAGTGTTCGATTAGAACTCGTGTTTTTTGTCAATATCGATGAAGCTTATAAAGCATTTGCACACAAAGTGTCTCCACTTCTTTGTTTTAGAATCGCACTGCTTAAAAGAGCAGCTTGCTCTGTATTCGTCCCTAAAGCCTGCTTCTCGAAAAATCGGAGTTGGCGGTAGATAACACTAGGAGTTCCTGATGAAATATCTCTAGAAACCTGTTTCAATCCCCAAGAGTCATGTGTTAGACGGACAAAGATTTCAGATGTATGTGAAGTTAGCCCGTTTTTCATCCCGTAAAAATGCGATGGCAACACTAAACATTTATATCGTGACACTTTCTACTGTCATAATAAAAAATCAACTCTCAGCCCAGAAAATTGACTGTCGCAATAGTTTTTTGTAAAATTAGCCCAACTGTAGCCCAACTATAACCAAAACAAAATTTGAAACGATTCGTAAAATGTTGTCGTATATTTTAGCTTTATATAAAAATTTAGTTTTGTTAATGTGAAATACATTTTATAAATGATTGATGTTATACAATAATTTACGACATTTTACCTGATAAATTAAACTCATCATAACGAAAATTAAGTTCAGAAACTGAGACAAAATTTTGAAAAATTTGAAACATCTTGTTATCCGATTCTGAAGATTTTTTAGTGATGTAATTAGATGGCTGTAGACTAAAAACTAGTTTCAGGTAGGGTATTCAATGTCAATTATCGAGTACCCGAGTAACCGGATATTTTAGTTTTTTTCAACAAACTCGACCAACCGGGTATTTCGATTAACTACCCGGGTAATTTGATCGACTATAAAATATTAATTTTCAACAAGCAGTTAAAAGATCCCTAAGCTTGAATTTATATTAATTGGGACATAGAACCTAGGACTTTTTGAGACTTAGTGAAACCTAGGTCTTAAGAAGGCTCTATGAGTTGTGGTCTATTACACGTACAGTTCATGCCGACTGATCAGCATTTCGGAAATAAAAATAAACTAAATTTTATTCTTTTCAACCAAAATCTTGTACCTACGTGTCTGATATTGTAAAGCACTACATAATCTGTTGTTTAGAATATTGAACGGAATGATAAAAGTGATTATGGAGAAAATGCTGATAGACAAAACTGTGTGAAATTATCGTTAATGAGAATTTTTCCCAGACACCTGCTAACGGTAGCTCAGATTTGTATGAAAAATAGAATAAAAGAATTACTTTAATGATGAAATTTCTTTAATTTACCAATTTTCCATAGTTTCGAGTGCCTTTATTCCACAAACATTTAAAAAAGCGTCCACCATCACCTCAGAACGCATGTGGTTGTGGGACCTAGGTTTTAAAAGTATCGTTGTGTTGTTGTGATACATTTTGTAAATCCTACCATACAACACTTTTTATTAAAAAATTATTGCGACGCTGATGCATAGGCTGACTTCACCACAGCTCTGGAAACATAGTGTTCTGGATTTATAATGAGCTAATATCCATAAAATACTTTAAATTAAAGCTAACCAATATTATGGACTTCGTAGTTCTAATAATAAAAATATTAAAGCAGGCAGTAGTATCCCAACAAACATAAATTCTGTTGTACGAGAAAAAGCAAACAAAATTTTATCGGAAGTGACAAAGCGGAAGTTAGGATGCAGAACTGTTGTAAACTGTACTAAATGTGTATGTACCGAATTTCATCCAACTCGATTATCAGGTACAGAAGTTATTGAGCTTCCAAAATAACAGATGCTTGGAGGACCCCCAACCACTTTGTTCACTATCGCTAAAAAAAACTAATCAGTTTCTTGCCATACATATTTGCATCTTTTTGCAAAGTGTAATCAAAATTACTTAACGAACGAATGTTGTATGCTTCCAACAAACATGGAAACAATAAAAGGTGTTCGGGAGGACCCCCACCACTTATCCCAATATTGTCCAAAAACTAGTCAATTCTTTGTCAATAAAGTCTTTATCTTTTTTCAAAGTGCCATTAAAATTGATTAATGAATGAAATCTGTATGCTCCAAACAAACTTTAAAAACAAAGTGTGAAAAGTCAGCAGTTGTATGGTAGAACTCTCGCCACTTTGATCAATGTGTCCCAAAAGATGATAATTATCTTCTTACACTAATTGGAACCCTATTCCATAGGTTTCATCATAATCACTTCATTATTGTAGGCTGTAGTGTGCATAAAGACACTGAAAAAACTTCAAAAAGTACAAAAAAATTTTTTTTACCGGAAGTGAAAAACCGGAAGTTGGGATGCAGAACTATTTTAAACCGTACTACATACGCATGTACAAAGTTTCATCCAATTCGCTTATCAGGTACAGAAGTTATAGAGCTTTCAAAAAAACAGGTGCTCCAGGGACCCCCCACCACTTTGTTCACTATCGCTCAAAAACTAATCAGTTCTTTGCCATACATGTTTGTATCTTTTTCCAAAGTGTCATCAAAATTCGTTCCCGAACGAATGCTGTGTGCTCCCAACAAACATTGAAAAAAGTGTGACACATTAAACAGGTGTTCGGGAGGACCCCCACCACTTATTCCAATATTATCCAAAAACTAATCAGTTTTTTGTTACTTAAGTCTCCATCTTTTTTCAAAGTTTCATTAAAATAAATTAATGAATGAAGTCTGTATGCTCCCAACAAACTTTAAAAACAAAGTGTGAAAAGTCAGCATTTGTATGGTAGACCCCCCACCACTTTGATCAATGTGTCCCAAAACATGATAATTATCTTTTCACACTAATTGGAACCCTATTCCATAAGTTTCATCATAATCACTTCATTATTGTGGGCTGTAGTGTGCATAAAGATACTGAAAAAACTTCAAAAAAGTACAAAAAAATTTTTTTTACCGGAAGTGAAAAACCGGAAGTTATGATGCAGAACTATTGTAAACCGTACTACATACGCATGTACCAAGTTTCATCCAATTCGCTTATCAGGTACAGAAGTTATAGAGCTTTCAAAAAAACAGGTGCTCCAGGGACCCCCCACCACTTTGTTCACTATCGCTCAAAAACTAATCAGTTCTTTGTCATACATGTTTGCGTCTTTTTCCAAAGTGTCATCAAAATTCATTCACGAATGAATGTTTTATGCTCCCAACAACCTTAAAAACTTTGTGGAAAAAAACCACCTGTTGTATGGTAGACCCCCCAACCCTTTATCCAATGTGCTCCAAAAGCTGATAAAATCTTTATCATATTATTTAAAAGCTTTTCGCAACGTTTCATGAAAATCGATCGGTAATTGTAGGGTACAGTAGGGATAAACACCTGAAAAAAAAACTTTTTAACCGGAAGTGACAAACCGGAAGTTGGTATGCAGAAATATTGGAAACAGTACTAAAACCTTATATACTAAGTTTCAATAAGATCATAGCCCGGGATCAGAAGTTATTTAAGATTTAAACTTAGAGGTGTTCCGGAGACCCCCCTGCCATTTTGTCCAAATTTAATATGAATCCAGATCTTCCATTTTCGAGTGAACCTGTATCATTTGCCAAAGTTTCATCAAGATCCTATGCAGAAAACTCACCCACCCACCCACCCACCCATCCACGCACACACAGACGTACACCAATTTTTTTTTTTGCTATTTAGATAGAGGATGGTTCAAAACAAAAGAAAAAATAAAATTTGGGGTATGTAAGATTTTTTTTTTTCACGATAGATTGCATTACTTCACACAATTTAAAATTGTGGTGAAGTAAAAATCTAAAGAAATTGAAATTATGGCTATTGATGATTGGCCATTGGTGAAAATTTTTAATAGCTTCTTTACATGGAAAAACGTATTTTAAAAAGAAGTTATGGCATTTTCTTTTGCTGGCGTTATAAAAGTTAGAATATTCAATACCATTCTGTTGCTAGTGTGAAAAACATTGGTATTGAATGCTCTAGTCTCTGTCATGGCTGACATTCAGTTAATTATAAAACACATTTCCCACACTAATTTTTGCGTTGAACAAGCTTCAATTTATTAAAAATGGCTTCGTAAAAGCTTATTAACAAAAGAGACTTAAATATATCAACCCTACACGTATGCACCCCCACCATACCCTAACTTTTCTAGATATATTTTATTACTATTTCGAATGAAATTGATTTACTGCCCGAGAATTCTGATTAATACACGTAATTGATATAAGTTCAATGTACTTTCTCTAATTTTTCTAAAATGTTTGCATGTGGATAAATTGAGATAACTAAAACAAAAACAAAAGAGAATTTAATAATTTTCTTCTTGGTAATCAATGGCTTGAGATTTTTTGTGCATTAGGTTTAGTAAAATGCTTATAAAACGGGAACCTTTTGGTGGGTGGGTGAGTTTTCTGCATAGGATCTTGATGAAACTTTGGCAAATGATACAGGTTCACTTGAAAATAGAAGATCTGGATTTATTTTAAATTTGGACAAAATGGCGGGGGGTCTCCCGAACACCTCTAAGTTTAAATCTTGAATACCTTCTGATCCCGAGCTATGATCTTATTGAAACTTAGTATATAAGGTTTTAATACTGTTTCCAATACTTCTGCATACCAACTTCCGGTTTGTCACTTCCGGTTAAAAAGTTTTTTTTCAGGTGTTTATCCCTACTGTAGCCTACAATTACCAATCGATTTCCATGAAACGTTGCGAAAAGCTTTTAAATAACATGAGAAAGATTTTGTCAGCTTTTGGAGCACATTGGATAAAGGGTTGGGGGGTCCACCATGCCACAGGTGGTTTTTTCCACAAAGTTTTTATGCTTGTTCTGAGCATAAAACAGTCATTCGTGAATGAATTTTGATGATACTTTGGAAAAAGATGCAAACATGTATGACAAAGAACTGATTAGTTTTTGAGCGATAGTGAACAAAGTGGTGGGGGGTCCCTGGAGCACCTGTTTTTTTGAAAGCTCTATAACTTCTGTACCCGATTAGCGAATTGGATGAAACTTGGTACATGAGTATGTAGTACGGTTTACAATAGTTCTGCATCCCAACTTCCGGTTTTTCACTTCCGGTAAAAAAAATTTTTTGTACTTTTTTGAAGTTTTTTCAGTGTCTTTATGCACACTACAGCCTACAATAATGAAGTGATTATGATGAAACTTATGGAATAGGGTTTCAATTAGTGTAAAAAGATAATTGTCATGTTTTGGGACACATTGATCAAAGTGGTGGGGGGTCTACCATACAAATGCTGACTTTTCACACTTTGTTTTTTAAGTTTGTTGGGAGCATACAGACGTCATTCATTATTCAATTTTAATGAAACTTTGGAAAATGATGGAGACTTAAGTAACAAAGAACTGATTAGTTTTTGGATAATATTGGAATAAGTGGTGGGGGTCCTCCCGAACACCTGTTTAATGTGTCATACTTTTTTCAATGTTTGTTGGGAGCACACAGCATTCGTTCGGGAACGAATTTTGATGACACTTTGGAAAAAGATGCAAACATGTATGGCAAAGAACTGATTAGTCTTAGAGCGATAGTGAACAAAGTGGTGGGGGGTCCCTGGAGCACCTGTTTTTTTGAAAGCTCTATAACTTCTGTACGTGATAAGCGAATTGGATGAAACTTGGTACATGAGTATGTAGTACGGTTTACAATAGTTCTGCATCCCAACTTCCGGTTTTTCACTTCCGGTAAAAAAAATTTTTTTGTACTTTTTTGAAGTTTTGTCAGTGTCTTTATGCACACTACAGCCTACAATAATGAAGTGATTATGATGAAACTTATGGAATAGGGTTTCAATTACTGTGAAAAGATAATTATCATCTTTTGGGACACATTGATCAAAGTGGCGGGGGGTCTACCATACAACTGCTGACTTTTCACACTTTGTTTTTTAAGTTTGTTGGGAACATACAGACTTCGTTCATTAATTTATTTTAATGACACTTTGGAAAATGATGGAGACTTAAGTAACAAAGAACTGATTAGTTTTTGGATAATATTGGAATAAGTGGTGGGGGTCCTTCCGAACACCTGTTTAATGTGTCACACTTTTTTCAATGTTTGTTGGGAGCACACAGCATTCGTTCGTAAACGAATTTTGATGACACTTTGGAAAAAGACGCAAACATGTCTGACAAAGAACTGATTAGTTTTTGAGCGATAGTGAACAAAGTGGTGGGGGGTCCCTGGAGCACCTGTTTCTTTTAAAGCTCAATAACTTCTGTACCTGATAAGCGAATTGGATGAAACTTGGTACATGAGTATGTAGTACGGTTTAAAATAGTTCTGCATCCCAACTTCCGGTTTTTTACTTCCGGTAAAAAAAATTTTTTTGTACTTTTTTAAAGTTTTGTCAGTGTCTTTATGCACACTGCAGCCTACAATAATGAAGTGATTATGATGAAACTTATGGAATAGGGTTCCAATTAGTGTGAAAAGATAATTATCATCTTTTGGGACACATTGATCAAAGTGGTGGGGGGTCTACCATACAACTGCTGACTTTTCACACTTTGTTTTTAAAGTTTGTTGGGAGCATACAGATTTCATTCAATAATCAATTTTAATGGCACTTTGAAAAAAGATAAAGACTTTATTGACAAAGAATTGACTAGTTTTTAGACAATATTGGGATAAGTGGTGGGGTCCTCCCGAACACCTGTTTATTGTTTCAATGTTTGTTGGAAGCATACAACATTCGTTCGTTAAGTAATTTTGATTACACTTTGCAAAAAGATGCAAATATGTATGGCAAGGAACTGATTAGTTTTTTTTAGTGATAGTGAACAAAGTGGTAAGGGGTCCTCCAAGCACCTGTTATTTTGGAAGCTCAATAGCTTCTGTACCTGATAATCGAGTTGGATGAAATTTGGTACATACACATTTAGTACGGTTTACAACAGTTCTGCATCCTAACTTCCGCTTTGTCACTTCTGATAAAAATTTTTTTACTTTTTCTCGTACAACAGAATTTATGTTTGTTGGGATACTACTGCCTGCTTTAATATTTTTATTATTAGAACTACGAAGTCCATAATATTGGTTAGCTTTTAATTAAAGTATTTTATGGATATTAGCTCATTATATATCCAGAACACTATGTTTCCAGAGCTGTGGTGAAGTCAGCCTATGCATCAGCGTCGCAATATTTTTGTTTGTAATTTTAAATTAATGATATTTACTATAAGACTTCTTTTAAAGTAGGATATTTCAATATTAAGGTTTTTATCCGAAAATAAAAATCAATTAATTAGAAAGTAAAATAATTTACAGAAAAAAATATAAAATAAAATGTCATGATAGTATAAAATTTTGTAGTATTACCATATGCAACTTTTCTTGATTTACGGAATAGAATTTCGGGCTAACTTCACAAAAGTAGATTTCAGTGGTTTCCAAAGGAAAATGTTTCCAAATTTTCTCTCTGGGAATATCTCAACTTCATCTGCTGATTACCTTTTAGTGTTTCTGCTCTGGTTTTTTTTTTTGTTTAATGTTGATCCCAAGTTAATGGTCAGGATAACATTGCGTTTGAGGATGACCGAATGATAAAAATCACCCCCCCAAATCGATCTCCATAATCGACCCCAAAACAAACTCAAAAACCAGGTATAACAAGATATTAGTAATAGTATTGATTAAACTGTTGGTCTAACCCCTACCTGAGTAAGCTTAGTTTGGTTGGCTAGTCGATGCTTATATTTTACTGATTTCCATCGTCATCAGGTAAATATAAGAATGTAAGAACTGTTTTGGATAAATTGGCTGCTTTCAAGACTGATCTGTAAAGATTAATTTGAACGCAGCGTAGTTCTTTTTTTTGTAGAATTTTGATTTGATCTTTTCCTGATTGTTAAGGAAATTGGTGGCCTTACTAATATATTTGAATTGCTGCATATACTCTTACAATCGATTGTAGATGCCACAAAGTAGTTAGGTTCCATATATGCTAGAATCCTCAGTTTTCTATGGTTCGTGGTTTAATGTTTCTTATATGATCATAGAGCCGGGTCAGATTGTTTACTATCGTTAACTCTCATTTGTGTGTTTTCTAACTAAACGTTGGCTGAAAAGTCAGATATAATTCTGGCACTCTCGTAATAAATTCGTAGTGTTGAGTTTACAAAAATTTGATATCAATGTACTTATATGTTCTGATCTTATAATCTTCCGTGAGGCAAATGAGATATTCTGAACAGAATTTTCTGAAAATTTCTTTTCGAAAAAGGTACAGCAACCGAACTTCAACCAAACACCCAAATAAATTTGATAATCGCTGTAATCTCCAAACAGTAAATGATGCAATTGTGCCTCTTTTCAAAGACATTATAATTCTAGCATTTATGCTAATTTCAAGACCTTGTTTGATAGAACTCGACTTTTTCTTTATAATTTGCATTGATTTGTATTGACTTGGTTATCACAAACCGAACCAAGAACTTCAGCAAGTTGTCTTTCCTATGTTTCTCTTCCAAACCAAACAAACGAAACAATTTAATATTTAAAAATAGATTTTACTGGTATATATGCAGGGAATGATCCTGTTCCTCTAATCCAAATGAAAATAATTCTAATTTTTTATCCTATCCGATACCATCCCTTACAAGTTTTCTGTGTATATTTCTACTAATTCGTGCCTTAGCTAAAAATGCCGAATGAACTTCGGATGGACCAATTAAATTTTAATTTTTCAATTATACGTGAATTGAAAATGTTTCTGCTATTTCAAGTTTTAAATCAAATGCGACTGGTCATGTTAACATATCTCTCCCATTTCTAAAAATTGAACTTCCAATAACCGCGTTAGCGATCTTCCATCGTTCTTAATCATACAACAATTATTTCTAGTTTTTCTTACAAGGGTTACTCCATTTCCTAAAAACTCTTCAATCCATAAGGATCTTACCAGCTCTTTTGAAGCCATTCGATTCAATTATTGAATTGAAATTAAGATCACATGCCAAATTCAATCGACTGGTTTTGAATGTTTGGCTGTCAAGGTTATGTTATTAGATAAATTAGGGTTTCGATAGTATTAAAATTGCCAATAGTATTTCCTTGTTATTGTGTCTTGCTTTACCAGTGCCTTATCATTATTTTAAATGGTCACAGTTTTGCTGTAGTTTTTGAGAATTTGCCTCTGAAACAGACTTTTCTGTTTTTGTGTTATGTTGTTCTTAATTACACAAAGTTTGTTTCAATCACCAATGGTTAGTTGTTATTTTCTATGATTTCTTACAATATTTCGAACTAATATATTCTTTATTTAAATAACTTTGCTTCCTTTTAAAAATTTAATTTTTTTATTATTCGATAAATTAAACTTATAAACGAGCTATTTGGTTGTTGATTTTATTCGCATTATAATAATAACAGACAAACATAAAATGCTGATTTCCATTACAGCATTCATGCTTTTGTGTATACCAACATAAATTTTCCTCTCTAAAAATTACACATTATTTTTTCGAACATTAATAAAACCATTAAATTAATTCATTTTGCTCATAAAATGTAATACCCTAATTGGATATGTTTATAAAGGGTACAAAAACAGGAAATAAAAATTCAATTTAATTTAAAATCTTAATATTATCAAAGTAAAAATATTATTTTTTTTTTCATCTTTTTTACTATACATAAATTTATTCCATTTTTCCTTTTTCTTTTTAATATGCAAACTTTTCCTTTTTAATATTTCTTATATCTAAATATTTTTTTTTTATATCATAAAATAAGAGATTTAAAGAGTAGTTCACGTGCATTTTAAAATAAAATAAAGAAAAAAAAAAAATACTAAAAATAAACTAAATAATAAAACAAAATATCACATCCACTAACAGTGGGCTAGTGGGAAGGTACATTGTCAGCTTGCCGTTATTGTTGGACCGACAGCTATATTTGTATAGCTATAAGTAATATTTTATCATTTTATGAGATATTTTTTTTTTTGCTTGTTATTGGATTTGAAAATTGAAAATAAATTTATTTAAAAAAAAAAATTGTTGTTAACAAAATATCTCGTACTCATGATGAAGATACGAAAACATTGATTTTTTCACATTCAAATCCCTCACAAGAACAAAATACTAAAATTATAATAATTAAAATAAAAACTAAACGGAAAAAAAATTAAATAATTAAATTTATTATCAACAGTAATAATTAAATTGGAAATATATACAATTAGCTTTTTTTTTTCCAAAACAAAAAGTGAAAATCAAATATTTAATTTATTTTTAAAAATTAAATTTTATTTTTCAAACAACATTCTATGCACACAATTACACATATCCTGAATTGCTACTGATACACGCCTATCACCAACGATTACAGAAAAGGTGTTATTTTAAATCCTAACCCCAATAACATTTATATTTGCAATCAAATAAATTAGGATTACTTGCATATGAGTATTCACAGGAGATGGTGTACACACATTGTGATAAAAGCTTTATAATTTATATGAGTTTTATTGTTATTATGTTGTGAATAAACTTGTTGAAATAAATTTAATAAGGAACTGATTAGTTTTTTTTAGTGATAGTGAACAAAGTGGTAAGGGGTCCTCCAAGCACCTGTTATTTTGGAAGCTCAATAGCTTCTGTACCTGATAATCGAGTTGGATGAAATTTGGTACATACACATTTAGTACGGTTTACAACAGTTCTGCATCCTAACTTCCGCTTTGTCACTTCTGATAAAAATTTTTTTACTTTTTCTCGTACAACAGAATTTATGTTTGTTGGGATACTACTGCCTGCTTTAATATTTTTATTATTAGAACTACGAAGTCCATAATATTGGTTAGCTTTTAATTAAAGTATTTTATGGATATTAGCTCATTATATATCCAGAACACTATGTTTCCAGAGCTGTGGTGAAGTCAGCCTATGCATCAGCGTCGCAATATTTTTGTTTGTAATTTTAAATTAATGATATTTACTATAAGACTTCTTTTAAAGTAGGATATTTCAATATTAAGGTTTTTATCCGAAAATAAAAATCAATTAATTAGAAAGTAAAATAATTTACAGAAAAAAATATAAAATAAAATGTCATGATAGTATAAAATTTTGTAGTATTACCATATGCAACTTTTCTTGATTTACGGAATAGAATTTCGGGCTAACTTCACAAAAGTAGATTTCAGTGGTTTCCAAAGGAAAATGTTTCCAAATTTTCTCTCTGGGAATATCTCAACTTCATCTGCTGATTACCTTTTAGTGTTTCTGCTCTGGTTTTTTTTTTTGTTTAATGTTGATCCCAAGTTAATGGTCAGGATAACATTGCGTTTGAGGATGACCGAATGATAAAAATCACCCCCCCAAATCGATCTCCATAATCGACCCCAAAACAAACTCAAAAACCAGGTATAACAAGATATTAGTAATAGTATTGATTAAACTGTTGGTCTAACCCCTACCTGAGTAAGCTTAGTTTGGTTGGCTAGTCGATGCTTATATTTTACTGATTTCCATCGTCATCAGGTAAATATAAGAATGTAAGAACTGTTTTGGATAAATTGGCTGCTTTCAAGACTGATCTGTAAAGATTAATTTGAACGCAGCGTAGTTCTTTTTTTTGTAGAATTTTGATTTGATCTTTTCCTGATTGTTAAGGAAATTGGTGGCCTTACTAATATATTTGAATTGCTGCATATACTCTTACAATCGATTGTAGATGCCACAAAGTAGTTAGGTTCCATATATGCTAGAATCCTCAGTTTTCTATGGTTCGTGGTTTAATGTTTCTTATATGATCATAGAGCCGGGTCAGATTGTTTACTATCGTTAACTCTCATTTGTGTGTTTTCTAACTAAACGTTGGCTGAAAAGTCAGATATAATTCTGGCACTCTCGTAATAAATTCGTAGTGTTGAGTTTACAAAAATTTGATATCAATGTACTTATATGTTCTGATCTTATAATCTTCCGTGAGGCAAATGAGATATTCTGAACAGAATTTTCTGAAAATTTCTTTTCGAAAAAGGTACAGCAACCGAACTTCAACCAAACACCCAAATAAATTTGATAATCGCTGTAATCTCCAAACAGTAAATGATGCAATTGTGCCTCTTTTCAAAGACATTATAATTCTAGCATTTATGCTAATTTCAAGACCTTGTTTGATAGAACTCGACTTTTTCTTTATAATTTGCATTGATTTGTATTGACTTGGTTATCACAAACCGAACCAAGAACTTCAGCAAGTTGTCTTTCCTATGTTTCTCTTCCAAACCAAACAAACGAAACAATTTAATATTTAAAAATAGATTTTACTGGTATATATGCAGGGAATGATCCTGTTCCTCTAATCCAAATGAAAATAATTCTAATTTTTTATCCTATCCGATACCATCCCTTACAAGTTTTCTGTGTATATTTCTACTAATTCGTGCCTTAGCTAAAAATGCCGAATGAACTTCGGATGGACCAATTAAATTTTAATTTTTCAATTATACGTGAATTGAAAATGTTTCTGCTATTTCAAGTTTTAAATCAAATGCGACTGGTCATGTTAACATATCTCTCCCATTTCTAAAAATTGAACTTCCAATAACCGCGTTAGCGATCTTCCATCGTTCTTAATCATACAACAATTATTTCTAGTTTTTCTTACAAGGGTTACTCCATTTCCTAAAAACTCTTCAATCCATAAGGATCTTACCAGCTCTTTTGAAGCCATTCGATTCAATTATTGAATTGAAATTAAGATCACATGCCAAATTCAATCGACTGGTTTTGAATGTTTGGCTGTCAAGGTTATGTTATTAGATAAATTAGGGTTTCGATAGTATTAAAATTGCCAATAGTATTTCCTTGTTATTGTGTCTTGCTTTACCAGTGCCTTATCATTATTTTAAATGGTCACAGTTTTGCTGTAGTTTTTGAGAATTTGCCTCTGAAACAGACTTTTCTGTTTTTGTGTTATGTTGTTCTTAATTACACAAAGTTTGTTTCAATCACCAATGGTTAGTTGTTATTTTCTATGATTTCTTACAATATTTCGAACTAATATATTCTTTATTTAAATAACTTTGCTTCCTTTTAAAAATTTAATTTTTTTATTATTCGATAAATTAAACTTATAAACGAGCTATTTGGTTGTTGATTTTATTCGCATTATAATAATAACAGACAAACATAAAATGCTGATTTCCATTACAGCATTCATGCTTTTGTGTATACCAACATAAATTTTCCTCTCTAAAAATTACACATTATTTTTTCGAACATTAATAAAACCATTAAATTAATTCATTTTGCTCATAAAATGTAATACCCTAATTGGATATGTTTATAAAGGGTACAAAAACAGGAAATAAAAATTCAATTTAATTTAAAATCTTAATATTATCAAAGTAAAAATATTATTTTTTTTTTCATCTTTTTTACTATACATAAATTTATTCCATTTTTCCTTTTTCTTTTTAATATGCAAACTTTTCCTTTTTAATATTTCTTATATCTAAATATTTTTTTTTTATATCATAAAATAAGAGATTTAAAGAGTAGTTCACGTGCATTTTAAAATAAAATAAAGAAAAAAAAAAAATACTAAAAATAAACTAAATAATAAAACAAAATATCACATCCACTAACAGTGGGCTAGTGGGAAGGTACATTGTCAGCTTGCCGTTATTGTTGGACCGACAGCTATATTTGTATAGCTATAAGTAATATTTTATCATTTTATGAGATATTTTTTTTTTTGCTTGTTATTGGATTTGAAAATTGAAAATAAATTTATTTAAAAAAAAAAATTGTTGTTAACAAAATATCTCGTACTCATGATGAAGATACGAAAACATTGATTTTTTCACATTCAAATCCCTCACAAGAACAAAATACTAAAATTATAATAATTAAAATAAAAACTAAACGGAAAAAAAATTAAATAATTAAATTTATTATCAACAGTAATAATTAAATTGGAAATATATACAATTAGCTTTTTTTTTTCAAAACAAAAAGTGAAAATCAAATATTTATTTTATTTTTAAAAATTAAATTTTATTTTTCAAACAACATTCTATGCACACAATTACACATATCCTGAATTGCTACTGATACACGCCTATCACCAACGATTACAGAAAAGGTGTTATTTTAAATCCTAACCCCAATAACATTTATATTTGCAATCAAATAAATTAGGATTACTTGCATATGAGTATTCACAGGAGATGGTGTACACACATTGTGATAAAAGCTTTATAATTTATATGAGTTTTATTGTTATTATGTTGTGAATAAACTTGTTGAAATAAATTTAATGATAATTGAAGATTAGAAGGAATTAGAATCGTAAAACTACTTTTAATACAAGTTCAAAACTGTATTTGAGGTGAGAATTGATTATTGAGCTATACAGAAACTGAGTTTTATATGTTTACAGAGCTTTTAGAAAAAG
Source organism: Diogma glabrata (assembly GCA_963693315.1). Lineage (NCBI taxonomy): Eukaryota > Metazoa > Arthropoda > Insecta > Diptera > Cylindrotomidae > Diogma > Diogma glabrata. Next base: position 21,397,105 of record OY856186.1, on the reverse strand, counting down.
TTTTACAATTAATGATGTTTATGTGTAAACCATTTTCGGTAGGTGCTAACACAAGGAGAACTAATCAAAGGAAATCTCTCGTATACTGGTATTGCTATTTGGAAAAACATTGCGTCCAGATGGTGCAGTTTGTAAGCTGGAAAAATTTAAATTGTTTAATATCAAAACAGGGTGATCCGAAATATTTCTAGGAATTAATGGAGAATAAATTTGAAAGAAAATTGCAAGAGAATTGCTTATACGATATTCACTGTTTTATACGCATTGAAAATATTATTACTGGCCTATTAAGAAAAATACACAGTACACCTTCCTTACCCTGTTAAAAATATTAAAAATTAAAATTTTTAAAGATGAAGCTGATGGCGTACGTCAAGCATTTTTTTTTTGCACAATATAAAAGTTCCAACCTTACCCTAAAACAGACTAGAATCTAAAGATAGCATTTTTGGTTGTTTTAAAGATATTAATTTTTCAAGATGAGCATTTCAGGTCGAAAATTTTAGTTTTGATGAAACTCGTGTGCTGGACGACCGTCGTTGAACCGGACCATTTTTGATCGACTTGATACTTGAAAAACAAATTTTTAACAAATAATAAAAGTGTCAGTGCCAATAGATTTCTTTAAATTCAAACTCAGGGGTACTTTCAAATCAAATTCAAAAGTTACAGCTCACCTAATAACAACGAATTTATGTAAGTTGGAAAGGTGAAACACTGGTCTAACGATATTAAAATAAACAGTAAATTCGTTGCCTAAACTGCTAAAAATAATAAAAATCAACATTTTTAAGGGTGGCGTTGATACCATAGGTCACACATTTTTCTCGCAACATGCCAAATACCCTGGAAGATGCCAAAACTTGAGAAAAAATTCTGTTTTTGTTCTAGAGATATTAATTTTCAAAGATTTGCATCTGATATCAAAAGTATTCGTTGTAACACTAAACTTTTTGACTTTGTGAAGAACATTTTTAACAATTCGTATCTTTAGAATAAAAATAAATAATTTCTTCAAATTTTAGCATGTTTCAAAGTAAAGTTGAAAGTTTCATATTGTAATTTTTTTTTTAAATGCTTGAACTTTTGCATCAGCGCTATCTTTAAACAGTGCTACCTTAAAGATTCCTGTGTATTTTATAGACATAAAACCCTTGATATAAGGTGGATTTTTTCTCTTGCCATTTGATTTTTTCGGACCACCCTATAGTCAATTTATAGTCAATGATCTAGATAAAAAATTATCGGGCTAAGAAGACGTTGTCCAGATCACGAATTTCATTCCTCAGGATAAGACACAACCAGTCCGTATAGCCATTCCATGAAAAAGTTCTGTTGCTGTTCAATCACAGCTTTATTGAACTTCTCAAGAATCAAATAGTATTTCTGACCTTCATCTCACTGTGGTTCATTAGGGCATATAAGGTGTGCGCACCTGAATTTTCCCAGTGTCTCCTGTATTAAATGATAACACATACAACCGTGCTGAAATTTTTTCAGTTTTTAGATTTTATTTGGTCAGATTTGGAACAGGTTCAAATAGGATCAGATATACTTGATGCACGTGGTATACGTGGCGCTATCTGGTCATCTTTCATTTATGCGAGACTACGGTTTATTTTCATGCAAACTAAGCGTTATTGCCAAACTTTCTATGGCTGGTATCAAAATAAAAGAAGCGTCTTGTATACCGAGCTCAACGGTTCTTAGATTCTTTTTTACGCTTCGTAGAGAAATAAACTCCATCTTTTGTGAATTTACACTGAATTCACAACTATCAGTTGATTCAGCGAGAATGCAACGAATGCTTTGAATTAAATCCTTGAAAGTACCGAGATATCTACAGTAGACGGAAACAGTTAAATTATCTACATTAGCGATTACTTTAAACTCTGTTTAAGGTTTAGCAACAGAACATTTATGAGCTTTAAAAGAATAAAAAGCTTATTAATTTAAATAATATATGGGGCAAACGAAATCATTAAAAACCATTAAATATTCATTAGAATTAGGGTTGATGGATTTTTCAATTCGTTGTAGAAGGTCATATGCAGTTGTTGCAAAAATTTTAAGCTTGTAGTATACATGCACGCCCTCTGACAAGCTTGTAGGCTCAATTAAACTTCTTGTATTGTCTACCAAGAAGTTTCCAGTGTTTTCAAGAGAAAATAAGTTAGAGTGATTAGTTATAGGTTGTGTGATATGCTATGAGAGCTGACTTAAGCACTAATTGTTTAGCTGACTTAAGCACTAAGTGCTAGAACCGGCCCTGTTGTTATGCATTATGAATAGAGATTCTTATGACGCCGCACAAAAGGTTAACTGACCGTTGGTCGTTGGAAATATATCAGCATGGTGGGACTGGTTGCTTGCTACTGCTATATGAATTATAGAATTAGATGACTTGAAGGAAACAATTCATGTATATTCTTTGCGTTTTTGAAGTTTTCTTACATTTCAGGAGGGTTGCTTGAAATTTTACGCTTCACAGAGTTATACTCTGTACGCTTCAAAATTTAGTGCTCTATTTGACGTAAGTCAGAGTCAAATGTGACATGCAATACTTCTTTTCAATTATTAGTGAAAAAGTGCGGTTGTTCCCTACAATTCTGATAGACAATTTTTTACCAACAATCAAAAAGTATCTCACTTTGTTTATTGGTTTCGATGCAAATTTATATCGTATGGAGTCCGTTGGAGTCCTCTTTATGTGTCCAATAATCACACATCTTGTCCAACCAGGAATTATGACCCTGTCATACGGTTAGTAAACTAAAATCAGTAACAAATTTTCGGTTAAACCTCCAGGCTCGCTGATGTTATGTCGACATTTCTTTAGCATGTAAGTAGAAAAGGTTTAGTTGGCGTTTAGGAGAGATATACAAAAGTTTTTGATTTTTTCACGAACACCAATCTATCGCTTTTTAACTTTCGCTCAATGTGAGATATACTCAAACGAGTCAGAAACCGGTCCTGAAAATGCTGAAATACAGTTTTCAACTGGGATTAGGGATTGAGGATGACATAACTGTATTATTTCAACTCATCTCCATAGATATAAATAGCTCTGTATCTACGGATAGAGCTCCATTCTGGAAAGTTTCAATTTATGGCGATAACTTTCTAGACAATTTCAATTTATGGCAAGTTGGTATTATAACACCCCTCTCCAGTTGACTGTCCTAGCATAGCGAAAGTATTTGTATTGTATTGTATTTTCTATACATTCTGACGGTTATGACTTAGCTTCCAAAGGTGTCTGCTACTACTATTACTGCTTTTTACCGTATTACAAATTACAGACGTGATGCTTCCACCATCTGACACTCCATCTGTCACAGTCACAACTAACCGATTCCTCCCTCCAAAAATCACAAACATACCTGATTTAACCTTAGAATTTTATTTTATATATGTCTTTTTGCATTCCGCCATGATAAAATCATAATCAATCGCAACCACCTCATCATGAGCTAATGAAACGTTTTATGCCTATTTCTCAGTCAGTCTTTAGTGGAACTTCATTTACATCCATTGACAATTTTCAAACCAAACAATTAAGGTTTCAGCTAAGACTTTCTTTCACTGTTTCAATAATGTAAGAATCTAAAATTATTTTATACAAAATTTGTATTGAAAAGAAAGCCATAGCCTTAAAATTAAAATTAATGTTACAATTACATAAAAATAACACCACCAATAATTAAACTCTAATAAGTGTTAAATATTTATATTTAATTGCATTCAACAAAATAACCTTTATCCCCTATTTATTACCTTCAACCACAAAATGTATAACACATTCATCACACATTCACTATGTGATGAATTACAATCACTACCATAACTAAACCCATAAACCAAAAACAAAACACCAATATCAAAACACAAAATTATTTCATATAATTTAAATTCAATAAAATATTTTAACAAAAAAAAGATTAAATAAAAAATTTAAAAAAAATTATGCTAAATAATTCGAAATAGAATAAAACAATAACTTAAAATCATTTCAAATCACCAATAATATAATTAAATATCTAATTGCTTTTTTATTATAATTTTACAATATATCATTTCAAAATACAATTTTTTTTATTTTTATGTTGGTATAATTGTTCGCTTATTTTGTGAAGCAATGTTCGCTTTTAATTAATATGTTAGATAATTATTTAATATGCTATTATATATCTATATCAATATCACATAATATTTTATGTTTTGATGTTTAATTTAATCATAATATTTCATGTTAAAATATAAATATAATAATAGACATATTTAAATGGTTTAACGAAATCGATTTTGATTGCAAACTAAAATTAGCAAAACTAAAATAAATTAAAACGCTTTTATGTAGATATTGGATTGTGTGGTTAAACTTACACAAATTGGAACGAAAAAAAAAATTTCTATTATATATGTATGCATATATATGTATGTATGTATATATGTATGTATGTATGTATATGTATGTATATATATATATATATATATATATATATATATATATATATATATATATATATATATATATATATATATATATATATATATATATATATATATATATATATATATTTATATATATGGGGCATTCTTTGCAACTCGGAGACCCCCTGCTATCTAGAATTGGTTAAAGATTTTCGAATTTTTTATGGGCAGAAATTGTAGCCTACTGTTTCTTGTTTCTAATGCCGTGTGCCCCTTTTTGAAATTCAAAATGGCGAAATCAATATGGTGGCTGGAAGCCACGAAGAACAGTGATATTAATGTAAGAAGCATGATAACAGCAACATTTGTCTTGGTATGATATTGTTTTATGTACACCCGATAGCTTTGATGCACGCTTAACACGAATCCACTGTTAGATTTTCGAAATTTAAAATGGCGGATCCAAGATGGCCGACCGGAAAATTGAAAAAAAATTTTTATTAAATTTAGTTCGTTTGACTTTTGGAGGTGTCAGTGACGAACCTAGTGTCATATTTTATGATTTTAAAATGGCGGATAAAAAGTGGCCCTCAGTGGCGTCAGTGACGCTCACAAAATTCGATTTTTTGTCTCGCCCACAAACTTGTGAATTTTGTAGGAAAATGGGTGCGGTGCCACTGAAAAAAAAATATGATTTTGTTAGAATTTTTACCATAGATTATAATAACAATATTTTAAAAATTTTTGGTGGTGGTTCTCACCCTAATTTTAAGGGTTAAAACTTTAAAATCAGGATTTCAAGAAATATGCCAATATTTTTTTTTAATTTTTTTTTAAACTTTTTCTCTCTTTTATCTACTTTCGATAAACTTTTGTTTTGTAATTGGCATCGACCAGGAACTGGCCCAAAACAAGACGAAAACGGGAAAAGGCGTAGTTTTAGCGTATTTTCTCTTTCTATGCGCTAATGAATGGTAAAAGAATAGTATATTCTAAGATTGTTAGGCTCGCAGATTACGAATCTAATTTTAAAAAAGAAAATTTTTTTTGAACAAAATAGCGGATCAAATATGGCGACCAACTTTACAAAATTCGTTTAATTGTGAAAATTAAAAAATATCATCGTATTCTACATAAAATTTTAAGTCGAAAATGTATGTGATAAAAAGTTTTTTTAAGATCTTCTGTTATCGAGATAGAAATTCATGTTTCGTGTTAGTTTTGTAATAAACTTCTAAACAAAGATAAAATACTTGTACTTTTACATAGAATTTTTTGTTCAATATACAATACATTTAATATACATCATTATTCTGTTCTAGATTGATGATTAATTTACATACCAATATATTTTTCATCTTTTTACAATTATCTTACATAAAATTATAGTGACTTTTGAAGTCAATTTTATTCTATTTTATTTTATATGAAAGGTGATGTCCAGTTGTAGCTTTTGAATACCTTTTGATGAGTAGATCGTTTTTTCCGATAATGTAAAGCTGTGGCATTTTAGAATTTGTGGAGCTGCTAGAGCTTTGCTGAATCTTTTTCGAAGTGATCTACTAATTTTATCATGTTCGACTTTACTGTAAAATAACGTTTTTATTGTTTTAAAGTGTTTTTGCCCCCAATCCAGAAGTTTTTCGGGCTATAAAAAAGCATTACATGCATTCTGTTTTGAGCAAATTAATAATATCATGTTATTTTACTTTGCTGCCGCCGTAAAAATATGAAAATTACTTTACAGCCGCCGTAAAAATATGAAAATTACTTTACAGCCGCCGTAAAAATATGAAACTTACTTAACAGCCTCCGGCAGATAAAATAAAAATGGCGATACTTTTGCAGCCGCTAGGGCATGGTCGATTAATCGATTGGGACTAAATATCGATTAACGATTAATTTGAAAATTTTAACACCGATTAATCGATTAATCAATTAAATAAAATTTTCACTAATTCTAATATTTTTAATTTTTATTAAATTTTTTTAAACAAATACGCGCGGTATATCATATTTAAAAGTTCAACTTTTACAATGACATAAGAAAAAATTCAAATTTAATGGCTATCTATGTATTAATGGCGTAAAGTAGGTCTTTTTTTGCATAAGAGTGAAATTGTTGCTCTATGCGAAAGCAAAAAAGATACTTTGTACTCCGAATTACATACAAGATTTTTGTCTTGTTTCATTAATAGGATCTGTATCTCGCTCTGTCAGTGGAATTTTCAGACCTTACAAAATTATGTGTTTAAAAATATACTGTACTAATTGAAAATGATAAGAAACTATCCAAGCTGTATCCTTCATAATGGAAAGTATACTTCAAACCATAGTTTACTGGTTGGATTAATAATAAAAATATTACTTAAGGCAAAGTAAAGATTTTTTTTTAAAATAAATTTGTAAATTTTAAACATTTAGTAAATTGAGATTAATCGATTAATAATTTTTTTGTTCGATTAATCGAACAATTTGCGAAATGATCAATTAATCGAACAATCGATTAATCTAACCATGCCCTAGCAGCCGCCTGATAAAAAGTAAGACTTTAGCTACCCCCCAGCTGCAGTAAAGTTAAACTTTACAGCCGTTTGCCGCAAAAATAGTTTTTTTAGTAATTGATAAAAAATTTTTATTTTCAAGCTTGTTAGAATCACAATAAATCATTTTCTGAGCTTCTGGGCTTCTTATTGGTGTATAATTCTGAAAATTCACCGTATAGAGTTAGCATGTCTGAACAAAAGATAGAGAGCAGAAATAGATGCTGCAATCCTTACGAGAATGAAGGTCATGCTGGGAAAGACTTAAAGCGTCTTTCAAAAACCCTCAAGAGAAAATTTCCTAATGTATCCAGAAAGTCAAAAATGTGTTGGGACTGCAGGCATTACAATGATGAAAACTTTGATACGATTGTATCGCATTTCTCTAAAACTATATCTGAAGAAAGTCAAAGTGACATTAGTATTGAAGATATTTCTAATCCTGAAGTAGATCGACCACCTTCCGTTGAGGCAGTTAAATCTACAAGAGAAAAAGAATTAGAAGAAATGCTTGATGAATTAAAAGACAAGTTTAGAAACTTATCGAGACAAAATCCATTAAGGTTAAGTATTCTTACAATTGCTCCACAGTCATGGACTGTACAACAAATTGCAAAGGAATTCGACTGTAGTTGGCAGCTAGCAAGCAAATCCAAAGAACTAAAAGAAGCAGAAGGTGTTTTAGGAAGCCCCGCTCCTGTAATTATTCGGCCACTTTCCCAAAAAACGGTTGAAAAAGTAGATAATTTTTTTAATAGTGATGAAAATAGCAGGCTCATGTCAGGAAAAAAGATACTATTTCAGTAAAAAACGACTTAGGTCGCTGTATAAAGCAGAAACTATTATTGTTAATGGATTTAAGAGGACTTTTTTTTAGAATATAGGGAAAAAAATCAGGATTATCCATTAAGCTTCAGTAAATTTGCTATGCTTCGTCCAAAACACTGTGTTTTAGCAGGTGCCAGTGGAACACATTCTGTTTGTGTTTGTACAATTCATAAAAATTGTAAGTTAGCATTGGATGCTTAAATATTGGAAAACTGACTACGGATTCACAAACAGTAATCAAAAATTATAAAGATTGTCTAAGCTTGATGTGCTGTGAGAATCCAACTGATAATTGTCTCTTAAATGAATGTTGCAATTGCCCATGTATTGAAAAACTGTTACAATTTTTACAAAAGTTATTGGATGAGCAAGGCACGTGTGAAGTACGATTCAGCGCATGGACTGGAACTGACCGATCAACTTTATTAACACAAATTCTACCTACAAAAGATTTTCTAGACGCACTAGGAACAAAATTATTGCTTTTGAAACCTCATAGTTTTATAGCTAAATCCCAATCTCAATATTTTGAAGAAAAAAAACAAAATCTTGTCCATGGAGAGGTGTTAGTTGTGTTAGACTTCTCAGAAAATTATAAGTTCATAGTTCAGGATGCATCACAAGCCTTTCATTTCAACAACACACAATGCACAGTATTTCCTGTGGTTTGCTATTACAAGCTTAAGTCACAAATTTGTCATGAAAGTATTGTATTTTTATCGGACAGCACACGGCATGACACAGCAGCTGTATATACGATGCAGATAATGCTTATTCCCCACATTAAGAAAATAATCAAGTTTAAAAATATTATTTACTTTAGTGATGGGGCTAAACAACATTTTAAAAATAAATACCAAATGATAAATTTAGTATGTCATGAGAAGGATTTTGGTATAACAGCCGAATGGCACTGTCACGCAACTGCTCACGGTAAAGCCGCATCAGACAGACTTGGAGCATTATTTAAAAGAGAAGCTGCTCGGAATAGCCTTTTATGTAAACCATGTGATGCTATTTTATCGCCCGAAAAACTTCTGGATTGGGGGCAAAAACACTTTAAAACAATAAAAACGTTATTTTACAGTAAAGTCGAACATGATAAAGTTAGTAGATCACTTCGAAAAAGATTCAGCAAAGCTCTAGCAGCTCCACAAATTCTAAAATGCCACAGCTTTACATTATCGGAAAAAAACGATCTACTCATCAAAAGGTATTCAAAAGCAACAACTGGACATCACCTTTCATATACAATAAAATAGAATAAAATTGACTTCAAAAGTCACTATAATTTTATGTAAGATAATTGTAAAAAGATGAAAAATATATTGGTATGTAAATTAATCATCAATCTGGAACAGAATAATGATGTATATTATGTATATTGAACAAAAAATTCTATGTAAAAGTACAAGTATTTTATCTTTGTTTAGAAGTTTATTACAAAACTAACACGAAACATGAATTTCTATCTCGATAACAGAAGATCTTAAAAAAACTTTGTATCACATACATTTTCGACTTAAAATTTTATGTAGAATACGATGATATTTTTTAATTTTCACAATTAAACGAATTTTGTAAAGTTGGCCGCCATATTTGCTCCGCCATTTTGTTTGAAAAAAATTTTCTTTTTTGAAATTAGATTCGTAATCTGCGAGCCTAACAATCTTAGAATATACAATCTTAGAATATACTATTCTTTTACCATTTATTAGCGCATAGAAAGAGAAAATACGCTAAAACTACGCCTTTTCCCGTTTTCGTCTTGTTTTGGGCCAGTTCCTGGTCGATGCCAATTACAAAACAAAAGTTTATCGAAAGTAGATAAAAGAATGAAAAAGTTTAAAAAAAAATAAAAAAAAAATATTGGTATATTTCTTGAAATCCTGATTTTAAAGTTTTAACCCTTAAAATTAGGGTGAGAACCACCACCAAAAATTTTTAAAATATTGTTATGATAATCTATAGTAAAAATTCTAACAAAATCATATTTTTTTTTCAGTGGCACCGCACCCATTTTCCTACAAAATTCACAAGTTTGTGGGTGAGACAAAAAATCGAATTTTGTGAGCGTCACTGACGCCACTGAGAGCCACATTTTATCCGCCATTTTAAAATCATAAAATATGACACTAGATTCGTCACTGACACCTCCAAAAGCCAAACGAATTAAATTTATTAAAAAATTTTTTTCAATTTTCCGGTCGGCCATCTTGCATCCGCCATTTTAAATTTCGAAAATCTAACAGTGGATTCGTGTTAAGCGTGCATCAAAGCTATCGGGTGTACATAAAACAATATCATACCAAGACAAATGTTGCTGTTATCATGCTTCTTACATTAATATCACTGTTCTTCGTGGCTTCCAGCCACCATATTGATTTCGCCATTTTGAATTTCAAAAAGGGGCACACGGCATTAGAAACAAGAAACAGTAGGCTACAATTTCTGCCCATAAAAAATTCGAAAATCTTTAACCAATTCTGGATAGCAGGCGGTCTTTACAGTGGCAAAGAATGCCCCATATATATATATATATATATATATATATATATATATATATATATATATATATATATATATATATATATATATATATATATATATATATATATATATATATATATATATATATATATATATATATATATATATATATATATATATATATATATATATATATATATATATATATATATATATATATATATATATATATATATATATATATATATATATATATATATATATATATATATATATATATATATATATATATATTAGGGAGGGTCGAATTATAAGACCACATTTTCTCATGTATTTTCGAAATCTACAGATTATTCCAAGAAAAAGTGCCCATGGGACCATGGGTCTACGATGCATTTTGACTAGCCGACATTTTGATTATATATTTTTGAATTTAATAAAAATCCATGCAATTGTCAATTTATTTTATATAAAAAGTTAGCCGAAAAATGTTGTATAAAGGGTTTTTGGGGACAAGGAATCCATTTTTGCTATTAATTTTGTTGAAAAATTGCACGACAGAGGACGCCACTTACAGTTTTTCTTTAATTTTAGCTATTACTACTTATAGTCTATTTTTAATGTCGAAAGGGTGTTTCTAAATTATTTTTAAGACTTTGTTAAGTAAACAAGAGAAAAAATTACAAAAAGAAAGTATTTACAAAAAAACAATTTTTTTAAATTAAAATATAAAAATGTCAGTGCTTTGTTTATTTTATCTACAAAAATGCTGAAAATATGATTACTGATAGTCCTTTTTACTATCAAATTTTGCCCGTTTCTTCCTAGTTCCTAAAGTAGCTGCTATGAATCCCGGTCTATTTTGTTCGTGCACCCGTGTTGATGCTGTAGTTATGACCTGCACATGCCGTTCTGTTGCTTGTTTGTGGCACGGTATTTGTGGATCAGCAATGGGTTCGTCGAAATCTTTGTATTTGGAAAGGGCTTCATACACAAATTCTTTTGTATATGGTGGTTCAAATAGTATTTCATCATCACTTAAATCAATTAGCTTTGTGTACTCACAGTACATTCGAAGTTTATTTTCACTTTTTGTACTGTCTCAAGTAACCCATTTCTTGTAAATTGTTTCGAATATATAAATTTTTTTTGTATCCCATTTGCCGTATTTCTTTGGTTTTGTCGAAAATCATTTTTTTTTTTTTTTTTTTATTCAAAATTAGGCATGTTTAGTGTTAATTATAATAAATTATAAATTAACGTCTCTGAATATCCGAAGATACCATGCCCAACTAGGGATTGGGATTAAGTTTGAATATTTATTCAGTTTCTTTAAGAAACTTATGGACGCAAACTTTGAAATTTTGAGTATTAAAGCTATCAGGGAAAACCCATGAGGGTAAGGCATTCCATAAATGAGAGACTCTGTTGAAAAAATCATGTTGAAAGGCAACAGTTCTGCACTTTTTTATATGAACTGAAAAAGGATGGGCCACAACATTTGCTCTGGTGTTACGTGATAGGTTTGCTAGTACAGGTAAAATAGATTTGATCTCTTCGGAAGTTTGTTCATCCATAACGTACTTATAGAAAATTGTCAGATCAGCAACATTTCGTCTGTGTTGCAAGGAATCAAGCTCATTAGTAAGAGTTGAGTTGCCAATCAGTTTAACAGCTCTACGCTGAACAGAGTCAAGACACTTTAAACTACTAATATATGCGCCACCCCAGATGTGAGAGCAGTACTCCATACATGGACGTATAAATGATTTATATATTAATAGAAGCTGTTCGCTATTGAAAAATTTACGACATCGTCCCAAAAAACCCAATTTTTGAACAGCGTTCTTAGCTAGGTTAAAAATATGAGAATTCCATTTCATATTGTTTTCAACTTCTACTCCTAGAAGTCTTACAGATTCTTTCTCCACAAGATCTTTGGAGTCAAACTTTAAAGGAAACGGATTAGGTGCGGACAGTCTAGAAAAATGGCAAACCTGTGTTTTACTCGTATTAAATTCAACACTGTTAATAAAACCCCAATCGTTGATTGTCGTTAGATCATCGTTTAAGGATTTTATCAAATTTGACCTACAGTTATTAAGCGCTGATGGAGAATGTATATTAGACATTTCATGTGATGCATGAAGTGTGCTATCATCAGCAAAACTGTGAATAGGATTAACAGTTGAATTCAACAAATCGTTAATATAAATAAGAAAAAGAGTTGGTGATAAGGCAGAACCCTGAGGAACGCCTGCATTAGTTGAAAAAATTTCTGATGAGAAACCATCAACATTGACCCGAAATTTTCGTTCTGAAATAAAGCTCTGTACCCAAGTAATAAGTTGGTCGTCCAAACCATAGCAACTTAATTTGCAAATAAGATTGTTGTGCCATACTTTGTCAAATGCTTTAGATATATCAAGAGCAACACCGAAAGTTTCACCATGGTTTTCAAGAGATTTATTCCATACATGAGTGACAAAAGAGAGTAAATCTCCTGTCGCCCTTCCTTTACGGAACCCGTATTGTCTTTCATTAAGCAATTTTGAGGACTCTAAGAAGGTCATTATATTAAAATTAATGTATTTCTCAAAAATTTTTGCAACAACGGACAAAATTGAAATGGGTCTGTAATTAGTTGGATCAGTTTTACTGCCCTTTTTTGAAACTGGTTGCACAGCTGCCATTTTCCAGATTTCAGGAAAAACGCCTTTCTTATACGACAAATAGAAAATTTTAGTGAGGATCGGTGATAGCTCTTTTGCAAATGTTTTAAGAATAATCGGCGGAACAAAAAAGTAAAATACTTTCAGAATGAGCATAATATGAACTGTCGGAAATTACGTTATGTACTATTTTACGCAAATTTGGGGGCAAATGATCGCAATTCCTTATAAATTTGTACAATAATTGACTACCATGTACGATTGAATTGTAGTATTTGATGTTGAACCACATTGGTACGTATACCTTTATGACGTAATTTGTGAGAATGCGTAAATTCTGTGATGGATTATTTCTTGTAACGTAAAGCCGTAAAATTCTACTGGTTTTCGTTAACCATCGAGCGTAGGGTTTCATAATGGCCAAATCAGGCGCGACAAACCCATCAGATATAGCGTTTGCCATTTGATACAAGTATTTTGCGTCTGTTGATAAGTCTCTCAAATTTTCCAATTGTGGCGGTATACCTTCCAATGGAATTGCTTCGAAATTACTTACAATCTAAATGAAAAAAGATAATAATATATGTCAGGAATGTGAACGAAACTGAAAATATAACAAACCTCCAATGATTCACAATTATCAAGTAGCTTTGCTATTGTTCCAGTACTTGTTTTAGGTCCAGTGGTTGTAGCTTTCTCCAATGTGGTATACAAATGTCTGAAGGGTAATTCATTGAAATGTAGGAGGCAAACGAACCAGTGTTATGGTCTGTTTAATGGCTCCCCATCACGAGAAATTCCAATCAAATTTCCAAGTGAAATATCTTTGTCCTCGAAGAACTTTATCAGTTGATTCTTTTTATATTGCGCATTTTCTTCCTGCAATGCTGCGTATCCTATATACTCCAAAAAGAGCTCTTTAAGGATCACCATATGACTTTCTTTAATAGTTCGTGGATGTTGCTTGTTGTCTATCGTTATTGCTGCAATTGTTGTGTCCTTTCTGCTATCGAAAGAGAACACCAATATTGACGAATTATCCCATCGATTTTGTAACAGCTCACTTCTGCATTTCTGTCTTTCTCTTTTAATTTTATTTGAATCAATTACTCTTATTTGCTCGTTGCTCTCTTTAAGCTGTATATCTTTAATGTATGCTGAAAGCAAAGCTGCCGTAGCTACATTTAAAATACCATATCAATCACATTCTATAGCGCAGCTATTTGCCTTACAGTTTGCATTACAGTTGCAGTTTGCGTTACAACGGTCTCAATACTTTTATCTATTTCCATTACCTCAGAAATTTCAACCTTATACGTTACATCTGAAGAAGTAACAGTAAGTTTTGCTGCTGTTGTTGCAGTGGTTTCTGTTACTGACTGTATATATTCGAAGATTTGTTGATGTCTGCCACGCTTATCTATCATAAATGGTTTAAAATTGTTTGGAATTACAGCGTTTTCCCGGCATGTAAATGTAGAATATGCTATAGCGCATTTGCATCTCGCAATGTCGAATAAATTTTTCATAGAGTCAACAAACACGGCAAACGCTTTTTTTGGCGACTTTTTGTTTTCTCTTTATATATTTCTCTAAAGCGATTAAGTTTTTGTTATAACTGACGTCATTTGCATTATTGGAATTCGCAATTTCTGCCAAATTCCAACTAATTTCTCCATCACTAATGGGGCAAAATCTTTCCAAGGCTTCCGTTTTTTGAAATACTCTAACTCCTCCATTAAAAAGTGATAATGCCTAACTATATCACCATTTGTAGGTAGCGTAACGTCATTGCCTAGTTCTGAAAGTATGTCAAACGTAACAAAATCCGGATTAAGAATTCTTTGTTCTAAATCCGATGCTGTGGAAGTGGGTACATCGTAAGCACCAGAAGACGTTAATGGCACAGGTTCCATTTCTTGTATTTCGCTATACAACTTCACTTCCTAAAGTTTTTACTAAAAAAAAAACTAATTAACACCTTTAAGATATATTTGATTAAAAATTAAGTTCTTTTTTCTTTGAAAGTAACACTAGAACTAACTTAAGTATATAAAAAAAATCTTTAAAATCTTCTTCTAAAAACTAACTAAAATTTCTGACTATCCTTAAGTCCGCCTACTTAAATTAATACTTAAGCTCTCCTACTTTTTATTCATCCTATCCCATTCATTGTAACATTTCCAACATTTCTTAAACATCTGTTGGAAATTCCCAAACCCGTAACGATGAATTGGAAAGGATAATCAAACAAAAACTTAATAATAATAAAAATATAAAATAATGTAGAGAAATTTAATTTAAATTTAAATTGAGGTAAAAAAAAGGATGAGACCGTTTATGATCGAAAAATTGATCACATTGACGCCACTAAGAAATTATACACTAGGTGCGTAAACTGCTAAGTGTAACTGTTTGGTTTGAAGAACCAAGCCAGTAGTCTCTAGGATTCGGTTTGTGTATCGTGATTACAACAGTATTGTGTGAATAATTTTGGCCTACATGAAAACAGGAGAATGTAAGAATGCAGTGAAATGAAGAAATTTCTAAAATTCAAATCATTGTTAAAGCAAAGTACATACCAAAAATTTAAATATTTGGTTTGATGTGAAATAAATGGAAATATTTGTTATGCGAAAATTTTAGACCATAGTAATGTTTATAAATGTTTTTTATAATTACTCCCCTTCAATTGTAAACCAGGCTTTCTCTTCTTCTTTTATTTAAACAAAATCTTAAAAATAATTTAGAAACACCCTTTCGACATTAAAAATAGGTTATAAGTAGTGATAGCTAAAATTAAAGAAAACACTGTAAGTGGCGCCGTCTATCGTGCGATCTTTCAACAAAATGAATAGCAAAAATGGATTCCTTGCCCCCAAAAACCCCTTATATAATATTTTTTGGCTAACTTTTTATATAAAATAAAATAATATAATAAAATGGCAATTGTATGGATTTTTATTAAATTCAAAAATATGTAATCAAAATTTCGGCTAGTCAAAATGCATCGTAGACCCATGGTCCCATGGGCACTTTTTCTTAGGACAATCTGTAGATTTAGAAAAAAAAAATATATATATATATATATATATATATATATATATATATATATATATATATATATATATATATATATATATATATATATATATATATATATATATATATATATATATATATATATATATATATATATATATATATATATATATATATATATATATATAAATATGGGGCATTTCTCGCCAACTCAGTGTGAAAAAAAAATGTTTGTGTGTCAAACTTTTGGAATAGGTAGTACTTTAGTAGAAAACAATTTTCAAATTTTTTCAGAGTTTTTGACTCACACCATGGCCGTCAGTGGCGCTTACAAAATTCGATTTTTTGCCTCGATCACAAACTTGTGGATTTTCTAGGCGAATGGGTGCGACTGAAAAAAAACGGAATAAACATGATTTTGTTAGAATTTTGACCATAGATTACGATAAAAATATTTTCAAAATTTTTTGGGGTAGTTTTCACCCTTATTTTAGGGGTGAAAATTTTAAAACCGAGATTTCGAGAAATATGTCACGATTTTTTTCAATTTTCTTTTAATTTTTTCTTTGTTTGATTTCCTTACGATAAATTTTTGTTTTGTGATTGACATCGACCAGGAACTGCCCCAAAAAAGGCCCAAAGGTGAAAAATTTTGGTTTTAGCGTATTTTCTCATTCTGTGATATAATAAATGATAAAAAAAGAGTATATTCTTAGATTGTTCGAGTTATTGATTACGAATCTGAAGTTAAATTTTTAATAAACAAAATGGCGGATTAAATATGGCGGCCAACTTTTCTAAAATCATCCCAATTTTGAAATTTCAAAACACCATTGTGTTCTACATTAAATTTTTAATTGAAAGTAAATGTGATAGTTTTTGCTTAAGATCTACCGTTATCGAGATTATCTCACAGAATGACAAAATATGTACGCTAAAACCACGTTTTTTCACATTTGGGTCTTTTATTGGGGCAATTCCTGGTCGATGCCCATCACAAAACAAAGATTAATCGTAAGAAAATCAAACAAAGAAAAAATTGAAGAAAAAATTGAAAAAAAATCATGACATATTTCTCGAAATCTCAGTTTTAAAATTTTAACCCTTAAAATAAGGGTGAAAACTACCCCAACAAAATTTGAAAATATTTTTATCGTAATTTCTGGTCCAAATTCTAAAAAAATCATGTTTATTCCGTATTTTTTTCAGTCGCACCCATTTTCCTAGAAAATTCACAAGTTTGTGATCGAGGTAAAAAATCGAATTTTGAAGTCGCCACTGACGGTCATGGTGTGAGTCAAAAAATTTGATACTTGTTTTCTCATAAAATACTACCTATTCCAAAAGTTTGAGACACAAACATTTTTTTTTTCACTCTTAGTTGGCGTGAAATGCTCCATATATATATGGGGCATTCCACGTGAACGGGAACAAACAAAAAATTTTTTGGATTTTTTTAGATTTTTTGGTCAACCCTCTGGCCGTCAGTGACGATCACAATTTTGAATTTTTTTCTAGAACGACAAACGTCTTCATTTAAGATGCATTTTAATGCGTAAAATAATTTTTAAAAATATGTTAGTCCGTTAAAATTTTCCTGTAAAGTACGACAACAATATTTAAAACATTTTTTAGGGTAGTTTTTCCCTTATTTTGGGGCTTTAAAGCTTAAAATCAATTTTTTCGAAATGTATGACACGTTTTTTTTAAATTTTTTAATTTGGTTTCATATATGCACTTTCAAATAATTTCTGTCGCGTGATGGAAGTAATATGGATGTGAGCGCTAGAGGGGTTGACGGTTAAAATCCACCCCCAAAACCAGTTTTCACGTTATATCTTGTGCTGTAAAACGAAAATTAAATATCAAGGAAATTATTATAAAATCATCACGGTCACTAAATCCAAATCCGGTATCAAATTTTTTAAAGTCAAAATGGTGGCTCCAATATGGCGGCCGATATTTTTTAAATGGGCGAGATTTGCAAATCAAAAATTTAATCGTAATTTACATAAAATTTTAAGACAAAATTATTATATGCAAAATTGTTCAACATGGAGCTATTTCCGAGAAAAAAAATCATAAAGTTTTAGAAATACGTGAAAACTGGTTTTTTGCCTTCAGCGCCCTCTAACGCTCACATCGATATAACTTCCATCACGCGATAAAAATTATTTGAAAGTGCATATTTTAATCTAAATTTAAAAATTAAAACATTAAAAAATTAAAAAAAAAACGTGTCATACATTTCAAAAAATGGATTTTAAACTTTAAAACCCCAAAATAAGGGAGAAAACTACCCTAAAATTTTTTAAAATTATTTTTATCTTATTGTACGGAAAAAACGCTAACGAACTGTTATTTTCTTAAAAATTAGTTATAAGCATTAAATTGGCTACAAAATGAAGACGTTTGTCGTCCAAGAAAAAATTTTGAAATTTGTGACGGTCACTGAAGCTAAGGGGGTTGGCCCAAAATCTAAAAAAAATTCCAAAACTATCAATCTCCAAAGCTTGGAGGAAAAATAATTTTTGTTTGTTCCCGTTCACATGGAATGCATATAAAGTTATAAATATATATACAAAATGTTTAAGTGCACAATCCATTAAATAATTACACAACAGTAAATAATTAAAAAAAATATTTAAATATAAATAATCGAAATAAATAACTAAACATCAACAATAAAATTAAAAATTTAAATTTAAAAATAATTTTTTTGAAACAATAATAAATCTTTAAAAAATGTTAACAATAATTAAAAAAAAAAAAACATAACTAAACGAAAAACAAAAAAAAATTAATTATAGCGCGGATGAGGGATTCGATGGCACGTACCACACAAATATTGTGGTCAAACATAACGGCGGTTGTCTGTACGTGCCCCCTGGTATCTTCAAGAGCACATGCAAGATAGACATCACGTGGTTCCCATTTGATGATCAACATTGTGATATGAAATTTGGTAGTTGGACTTATGATGGAAATCAGGTACGGTTAAGTTATAATCGTAATTGAACATAAGAAAAAAAAATACAAATTAAATTAAGATTTATGTTAAATGTTGTAATTATTAATTTTATAATTTTTATTAATTGTAAGATATTATGCAATTCAAAGAAATCGTTCACCATCTCAACAAAATTTTCACAAATTTACAAATCAGGTCCCGATTTGGAGAAATCTCCTTTCTAAGTCTTCTCTCATTTTTTTTTTCAAGTAAAATGATCTTACTGTCAAAAATACATAAATGATTTGGATCTAGTTTTATAACACATGTTTACATGAAGATGAAAAAGCTGCAGCGTAAATTTCTAAATTCAACTGAGTTCAACTCAAAATGTGTCGTTACAACAGTGTCGATTGAACCTTTAGTGTTGTATAAATTAAATAAACAGGTTTTGCATTAAATTCCACATCTTAACTCAATAACTTTGAATAGCCGTAGTTACTGTTCATATTTCTATACATTCAAAATAATTAGCTAACGACCCGGTTTGAAATCACATTCTGAACAATTAACAGAAAAGTGGTCTCTGTCGGCAATAAAACCCGGCATCCTTGAGTTACAAGTCTAGAGTTTTAACAACAGAACTGGAACGGCGAAATCATGCAAAACATGTACATGAAAATCAGTGCATGTAAAATAAAAAATAAAATAAGATTCTAAACCCTTGATATCACGGATTCTGGGTTCACAGTTGTGAAAACGTCGTTTCAACATAAAGTTTTTTATTCTGGATATAATAAATAGATTGAATTTCTTCATTTGTTCTTCGTTTGATCAAAGTTGATCCTAGAACGAACGAAGATAGACAATTTTGAGGTTCTTCAAATGTTCAAAGGCCATTCCAAATAAATAGAACTCAAAAATATTAAAAATTAAAAAAATATTAGAGAATATTGATGTTAGTTTATATAGTTTACGTATTCGGCTTAGTTTAGCCCTTAGAGGGCTCAAAACTTTTAACTTCGTAAACGATAGCCAATTCTGTATAATTTTGTTGCTTCTTTCAATCATTATAGTTTTGTCAATGGTTTATTAACGAACAATGTAAATCAATTAAATTATGAATAGATCTCTCACATAGCAGAGTACAATTTCTTGTCAAATTTAAGAAAAAAATTCATCTATCATACTCATTCATCATCTAAGCATATCTGGTTTAAATTTTGCCAATCACATCTAGCGTGAATCAATCCTAAACTATTAAATGGTGTCATTGACTCAACATTTCTTTTTAAGTCGAAACAACTCAGGTTTACCCATACAAGGTTGTACAACTGGTCCAGTGATGGTCCATTACTGGTAGCCAGTAATGCAGCAATGGCCGAGTACTAGCAACCACGACTGGGCCATTAACATAATTTTACTGGATGATAACTTCAGACAATAAATTGCTGCCATTCATAGGCCAGAAAAAAAACAGCAATGGCCATACAAGGTTGTACAGTTGGCCGGGTAATGAACCGATAATGATGATCAGTATTGCAGCAATGGGTGAGTACTGGCAACCATTAAAAAATATAAAACATTATTATACGCAAATTTAAATAAATTAAATACAAAAAAATTTAAAATACAATAAAAATGTCTAATGAAAAAAAAATTAACAACTTATACAAACCGCATCAATATTATCATAGCCTGTTAGCCGAGAAGCGTTAATTAAAAAATTATAGCTGAAAATTTTTCAAATATATATTTCTAAAATGGATATTGCTCTAGTGAATTTTAACCAAAAGACATAGATCGGGCAATTCTTGGTTGCAGTACTGACCCAATAACAATAGCCAATTAATTTTTAACATTAACGGGCCATTGCTTGGCCATTTAAAATAAATTGTACTAACCATTTTCCATAAGGGTCAGTGATGGCCCAACAACAATAGCCAATTAATGTTTACCATTCATGGACCAATGCTTGCCCATTCAATGGTAACTATATACTGGTTATTTTTTGTAAATCATTGATCGGCCGATGATTGGCTCCAGTACTGGTCCAGTAACAATAGCCAAGTATTATTAACCATTAATGGGACAGTGCTTGGCAGTATTTCAAAGTCTGGCAAACCCTGCTTGGGTAACAAAAATTGATGGAGATTACGACTTCTTTTTAAAGTAAAGAGTTTAAGAGGTTTCCATATAATCTCAAGCAACTATTAATTATTGTCATTCCCACTTCGCCTTAGTATCCATAAAAGCGGGAATATAAAAACCGAAAACAATATTGCACTACTGTATTGGCCTGAAATTTTATTAATGTAAAATAATTGGCTGGCTTAAATTATAATAAAAATTAAAAAAATTTAATCACCCTATTAAAGTTAGCCGAAAATTTCCAGCCGTAAGTCGATAAGGTAGATTTTTAATAAAATATCATCCGAAAGAGACAACACTAACTAAAAAAAGAAAATATTTTAAAGGTCAAAAGTAATTTAGGGAAAAAAGTTTGGGTAAAGCTTCATGAGAGAAATCTCAGAAAATTCAATTTTTTAAATTTTTTTATTAGTAATGTAAAAATCCTTCCTTTAAAGTGTTATGTCTGGAGATGGATCGAATTCATGACAATAGTCCCTTGGAAAAATATTGGGTCAAGTTTCATGTGGGAAATCTCGGAAAGTTCGATTTACTTAATTTTCTATTAACACTGTAAAAATCCTGCCGTTAAAGTGTTATGTCTGGAAATGGATCAAATTTTTACAATTCTGCTAAATAAATTTAGTAAATTGAATTTTCCAAGATTTCCCACCTGCAGCCCTATTCCGGTAAATCGTGAAATAGGAATTGAGAAATAAATTATAGCAATTTTTTCATAACTAGTATTCTGTGTCGCGGGAAATAACAAATCCGTATTAGAAAATATTTCTTTATTTCATTTATTGCACTTTTTTCTCAATTCCCAATTCTCAGGGAAATGCCGGAATAGGCGTACTGAAACTAGACACAATCGTTTTCCCAGAGATTGCTATAGATAGACCATTGTCAACAATGAATTTTTCGGCTGATATTTGGGAATTTTATTTTTATAAAGTAATCTAATCTGCATTATCGACTATCGTCTGGAAACTTTTGACTAACTTCAACAGTGTAATTTAACTGAGCTTGCCGGTCATCGCAAGGGTAAATATATATTTTCATTTCAACATATTTTTAAATAATAATAGCTGTCTGTTATTTCTACAGTTCAGGTTCAAGGATTAAAAAAAACGATGTGGATCACATAAGTAAAATATTTAAAATTTTTTGAAATCTTGTCTGCACTGAGTTTTTTAAATCTCAACAACATGAACAAATGTCAAAACATCAATTTATGCAAAACTATGCACGCGCCATCTTTTGTTAATTTATGAAACTAAAATTTATAGAGGTTGGTTTTAATTGTTAAAACTCAGTTTAACTGTCAGTTTTTCAGTCAATCAAAATTTTACCCTTTCGTTTTAGTCTATTGTTAATCACAAATATATTTCCTAAATATTTGTTCAAATTGTTCAAAGTTTCCTTAAAATATGAAAATTTCTGACTCTTATTTGTAGTATTGAATTCAAAATTATTATTTAAAAATATGTTTAAAAGGAAAATCAAATATAAATATTTACCCTGATGATGGACCGGAAAGTTGAAATAGTGTAAACGTATTGACATGAGCAACCCAATTGATCCTTTTGTAGATAGATTCTACAGCGTTTCTTGAAAATCCCAGATATTATTACTAATAGAAGAAACAGTGAAGTTCTGCAGTTATATTTTCTAGACTAACGTAACAATTTATAGTTTGAACACAAAAATTTAACACAAGCTACTCGTAATGTCCATATTTGCTTACATATTGTTTTGGCGATAGGGATTATGCTTTTTTCTATTTAATGAAAGTGTCAAAACCACATTTTTGCAGTCTTGTGTAGTTGAGTGTGTTAAGAATTTCATTTATTAGAAGGAGTGAATCCAAAATGACCTTTTATAAAACCGGTTTTGGATGATACGGAGGTGGGGGTGGGGATAGGGAGTTAATGGATTTCATTTCAATCATATCTATCGATTACCTTTTCTTAGCTTTTTCAAAAGCATATAGAAAGAGGCTCATCAATTTTGGATCTTTTCTCCTATGGAATTTGCTACATCGAAAGAGAAATTGTTCGAGCAAACTTATCTGTCGTTCGATATTTAATTTCAGATCTCATTCAGATTTTTAATTTTATAGTGGATTTTTCAAGAGGTTTTAAGGACAGGCTGGCTATTATTAAAACTATTAATGATCTTGCCCGACCACTTAAACTATCTGTCGTTCTCTTCGATAAAGTTATGGTAAATACTTCTGCCTTAAAAACCGTGCCATTTCTCCAAAAGGAAACTGCAGTCTAAGATCTTGTTTTCGGAAGGAGACTGCAGGTTCAGGTCTATTTTTAGTGAGCGATGGATATCTGTAAAGATGTTCAGCAAGATGGTCTCACTTTCTGGTTGAATAATAGCTTCTGACCAATCCTGTTTTGTTTACATTACATATTTATACTGTCTTCGGATTGGATTTAGAGGGACTGTGTCGGTTGTAGGCTGAAAAAACTTGTCAAATGCTTCATCAAATTCTTTCATAACATTTGATCACTTTCTCTACCACTATGAAAGCTCTTCTCATGAGTTCAAGCCTATTTGTATCCTTCAAAGCCTCCATTTTGACAAATGTAATAAAGCGCTGCTTCGTTGAACAACAACGAAGTGGCATAGCAGGTCGTGTACCTAGCGAGGTTGTATTAATAGCCCCAAACTAGCTGCAATCTATGGGATCGAGAGAGAAATCCTGCTACTTTATGCACAAATAAACAATAGTACGCGTGAAACATGATAAGAACAGATAGGAGAAAATAAGCAAGTGAAGGCCTGGGACTCTGGCGGCCCTCATACGAGAAAAGAACTACGATCCCCACGTCCAATCCTCTACTTCATCACACTATTTCACACTTTCACTCCTCGCGCACTCTCACCTACATACACACACGCACACACTTACACACACATGCACACAATCACCCATACCTACATCCATGCCCCTAAGTATAACATTTCAAGATGTTCATCCTTCACTTCCACTCTAACATCCCACCACATAAAGATTTCATTGTGGTAATCGATTACATTCATATATAATTCCATGCATGTATAATTCCATTCCTGTTTTCTAACAGTAAAAAATCCCGCGCATTCAAACTTTGAAATGCACAAACAGAACTAGTAAAAAAAAATTCATTTTGTTTGTTTTACTGTAAGTTGTTAACCTTTAACGTTTTCTCAGTAGGACGGAATATATTTATATAATAGGTCCATTTGCTGGTTTGTAAAAATAACAATGATACAGAATTCCAACTTATCCCCCTTTATAACACCACACCTAGGATATATTATAAATTAAAGTATGTTCATGTCATGTATCGGTTTGATGTTATTGCGTCTGCGCAAAGTCAACAATCCCAACATCAATTATTATTAACCCTTGTTTAAATTATATTAAAATATAATATCAGAACCCACAAATAACAGTAGATATTGGCTTGATATGATCGAATAAAAACAGGTTTGACTTCTAAAATAAAAAATATAGATAGTCTTTGCTACTTATGATAGCCGTAGACATCATTGTTGTGTGGAAAGAAACTCATTTAATCTAACACATTCTCCTCTGACTCATACGCGCATGCCCCACATACACTCGCTCATACATATCCCCATCCACATATCCACATACACACAGTCGTACACCTACATACATAACCATAATCATTCATGCATAAAAGAAATAAAATAAAAACCAGACATGACTCACCCCATTATGTTGTCCAGTCCTACTCTCCTATCCTTCAAATTCAGTCACTCATCTCCATCAGGTCATACATAAACCAGAGCTCGGCCAAGGTGATTGCAAATTACAACCGTTGTTAAGAGCCAAATTTTAGATAAATTAACGGTTGTAGAAATTGGTAATAATTTATGATAGATATAATAAATCAATCGTTAACTCTCGGTGATAAATATGATGATAACAACAAGCAAACAACGTTAATGGTTGTAAGACACCATTAAAAGCACTGATCCAGACAGCCTCAAGATCACTTGTAGCTTTTTGTTATGGATCGTCGAACTTTATTATGATTTTAATATAAGTAACCGTTGGGATAGATGTTATCGCCCGAATTTGGGAATACCGTCAACCATTGAATCTATCTACCAAAACAGATTCAAGGCCACCTATAGTTTATGGATTCTGATAACTGGATAAATCATGGCACCCATATCATATATATAATTTTTGTTTCATTTCATTTGTTTTAATTCTCATTTAATTTGGTTGATACATGGAATATAATTATACTAGGAAATTTTACTAATCACTGATACTCAATATGAATTAAATATTAAATTCAAATTTTAGCTAAATAATTTACGATTCTTTAATTAATTAAATAACTTCACAAACATACAGCGATTAAATTTTTTTTGTAAATAAATAAATTGATTAAATTTTAACTAAATAAATAGATAGTTTCACAACTATTTAGCGATTATAATTTTTTTTTTTGGTTATTTGGACTTTTGAAATTAACATGCTAACTTCAACTCAATAAAGTTGTTAAATTTTAATTGCATAAATTTGTCTACTTAATTTTACGAGAAAATGTCGTGAATTTCACAAAAAAAACTATTCTAGAATGTAGACATTCACAACACAAATTGACAAAATTCCACAATTAATCCGTTAAAAACAGACCGAGAAAAAATGGCGCTCGCAACGGCACAAACATATAAATCATTTTTTCTTTTATTTTGGTTCACTGGCACTAAATAGGCAAACTTTAACCCCATGAATTGGTATTATTTTAAACTACATAAATTTGACTAAGTAATTTTTAAGCACGCTGTCGCTAATTCAATAAAAAAAAATATTTTCTAATGTCGACATTCAAGATGTTCGATTAACAAAAAAAAACTTCATCACAACTTGTCAAATTAGACAACACAGTTCAGATCGAAAAGTCAATGCCAGACTAAGAGAGACTTCATGTCTTCAATCACGTATTGATAGCTAAACTCCCGCCACTTTTGAACCACAACAAATCCATAAACACGGTAAGGTTGGTTTCTGGGATATTTCCTTCGTTCATTATTTATACCCACTAATGAATTTACATAGCTAATTGGTATAAAAAAATTGAAAAGAATTAAATGATAAACATTGATTATGATACGATTGCAAGAATTATATATTAAAACAGCGCGTTTTATGACAACTTGACAGCGATCAACGACTACAAATGGAATACAGGAAATCACTTGGGAAACAGCACACAACTGTTTTAGGACAATCCTTAAACGGAAACCACTGTAGATGACGACTACGGATTGAGTATACGAAACTTCGTTTAAAAGAAAAAAACGAAAGCAACTATGAAAGCTTTGGCTCAGGCAAATCCAATGCGATGGGGAGAATGGTTCGACTCTCAATCACGAAGTTTGAATCACACTTCATAACACAAAATAGATACAGAAATTAATATAAAAACACCTGTAAACTCGTCTTAGGCATTGTCTTGAGTTCGTTTCATTGCATAACCTACCGTGCAAGTCCTTGTTCGCCTCCAGTTTCTTGTCCGTAGTTCCAACAAAAATTCAACAACTATTTTGTGAAGTCAGTTGATCTTTTTGGAGTCAAAAAACAAAAACCATTTCCCACCAAACCCTTTCTAGTTGCATTTGCCTATTTTGTCTTAACTTAAGCATTAAGCAACTCAGCTAGCAACTCAGTTCTTATCTTCTTAAAGTGTCAAGTAGTTGGTATCAATTAAAGTTAGGACGAAATTGTATGTATAGTTTTCTTCTGTTGTTAAACGCATGGTGATATGTTGTGAAAAGCATTGCTCGTTACCATTGTGCTGACAGCAAATATTAATCATGTCCAGACCACCATGAAGCTTTTTGCAAAGATGCTGCTTCTTGTTTTATTTTTTTTTTTTTTCAAACAAATGGTAATATCATCCGCATAATCGTATGTGTTCAGCCCTTTATCATTACTTCGTTAGGGAGTAGCACAATATTATGTTCCACAACAGGTGTTTTAGAATGCTTTACTCCTACCTGGATTGTGGTATTGTCATATGTATGAATGACTAAAAATGGATCTTCCAAACTCAATTTTATTTACTCAGCCCATTTCAACTTTATATATGAAGAAGTGACTCAAATCGTTTCGTTTTATAATCGATGTATGAATCAGCTTTTGACCCCACCCCTAAATGTAAGAACTTCAAACTGTAAATTGTGACTAAGCTAGAACCAATCATTTATGTAATACAAATCTACATTCATGTAACTAAGTGGATTAGTTGCTTCTGTTCGAAAAAGTTTTTAGATATAAATTTTTTAAGAAAATTCTACTTCGTTCAAAATTTGAAATTCAATCAAAAAATGTTATTCAAAAATTGATAAAATTATCAATAGTCAAAATTGAAATCCTATCGAAAAAAAATATAAAACAAAAAAATACAAATAGATAAAGTTTACAAAATTTTACAACTTTGATATCTACATGTATTTTCTAACCTTATTTTTTATTATTAATATTCTCATCGAAATAAAAAAAAAAACATCTTCTACAAAATTAATCTCAAGATTTGTATAGATCGAGATTTTTTTTCTATTTAAAACAAACAAAAAATGGAACAAAAATACGATCTCCTATAATATTTTCATATGGATCTTGTCGTTAATTTTATTATTAAAAAGGAACCATGTGAATTTCTATTCTGAAAACAAAATTTTTATTTTCAAGAATTGAAAACACCAAAAACTAAACAAAAAAAAAATTCGATGGTAGAAATACCTATTTTGCATGGAGCCAAAGAAATAGATGCACCACAACTGGCTCTGTGAAAAACTCTTATTTTCTCTAACAACCAATTTATATGTGTTCATAGATTATAAGTTATATTTATTATTTTCACTAATTTTAAGTTTGTTATTAGTAATTATGTTATTAATTATAAAGCAGGTCATACACGTATTAGTTTTTAGTATTTTTAAAAATATTTCGTGACAAAAATATTATTATGCATTTGGATATGTTAAACTATTTTTTTTGCATAACTTTCTCCTTCAATGTTTTTTTGTATTTATTGTAAATTTAACTCTTCATTATATGCACGAACGAAAATTTTTAAAAAATTGTTTCAGTATTGTTATATAATGAATATTTATTTTTATTATAATATTTTAAACAAAAATTAAAAATTAAATTGTTTTTTACAGTATGATCTCCTTTGTACCTATATACGTAAGAATTTTAGGTTTATGTTTGCATCTTCGAAAAGTTAAAGATTGAATTGAATTTCTAGTTGTTGGAAGTCAGTATCTAGTCATATATTTTTCATCTACTTCCAATGAATCTAAATTCCAAATAAATATTACAACTATATTGCTCTATTAAATTTAATTAACACTTAGAAAAACAAAATTTAAAATTTAATCGAGATAGTGAAAAATAATATTGATGCTAAAATATTCAATGATTAAAAATAAAAATAAATATTAGTTAACATTTTTATTCAAAACAAGCTTACAACAAACAAACAAAATTGGAAATAAAAACAAAGTTTTTGTTTTTAGTTCTTTTTAAATAACGGCTTTCAAATACGAAAAACGAATATAATGTGTGAAGTTTGATTTTGAGTTTTTAACTCGTTTCCAATAAAAATTATTTTAAACAAATATTGGTAGGTAAAAGTGTTTTTAAAAAGGTGATTTATTAGAAACAAGCCACTGTACTGCATTTATACAGTATAGTGGTTTGTTTCATATTGTGTGTCAAAAATTTATTTTGTTTTTGTTAGCAGATATGGAGAGGAACGGATTGAAATAAAAAAAAATTATTTAGAAATTCTGGCAAATTAGCTATCAAGTCAATAAACTCATGCTGTCACCCAAAAAATTTTCTATATAGTGGAGTCATATTAGCATTTTATATTGATGTAAGAGCAAAGTTGAATTTTTTTTTTGTTTTATGTTAAGGTAATAAAAGTTAGTGGGCATGTAATTATTTAGCAAATTTGGAGGTCCGGAAGTGCCTCAAAAATGGCAAAAACTGGTTTTTTGGTGTTTTTTGAGTAGGTCGCTTCACTATTTTTGAAATATTTCGGCTTCTAATGATCATAAAAAAAAACAAAAAATGCAAAATGTTTGTGATTAAATTTCAAATCCATCTAGGAGGGTTAGATACTTTAAAAGTGTAACCTAACCTAAAAAAAACCGAATCGCGTGACTTTTTTTTTTTTTTACTAAATTTATGATAAGGGGCGGAAAAATCGTCGAATTTTCATGAAAATTTCAGGAAACATGTATTTTAATAGTCTTAATATGGGATTTAATTTTTATGAAAAAATTTTAATTTTTTCGGCCACAATTGGTATTTTTCGTTAAATTTGGCAAATGGTGCTATTTTATGAGAAGTCATCCAAAATAAAATTTTTTTTTTTTAATCTGTACTTTTTTTTATCTACCTTAACTTAAGTATAATTAAAATTATGTTGCCTTAATTTAAATGCCCATTTTTGGGCATGAAAAAAAAAACATTAATTTTTGCATTTTTTTGACATTTTACCATATATTCGGTATTATTTATGCTATTATCATGTATTTTGCATAAAAGTGAAATAGGCAATTCGACGATTTTTCCGCCCCTTATCATAAATTTAGTAAAAAAAAAAAAAGTCACGCGATTCGGTTTTTTGAGGTTAGGTTACACTTTTAAAGTATCTAACCCTCCTAGATGGATTTGAAATTTAATCACAAACATTTTGCATTTTTTGTTTTTTTTTATGATCATTAGAAGCCGAAATATTTCAAAAATAGTGAAGCGACCTACTCAAAAAACACAAAAAAACCAGTTTTTGCCATTTTTGAGGCACTTCCGGACCTCCAAATTTGCTAAATAATTACATGCCCACTAACTTTTATTACCTTAACATAAAACAAAAAAAAAATTCAACTTTGCTCTTACATCAAATATATCACTTTTTTTTACTAATTTGACTCCACTAATATGAAACCAAAAAATTATATTGAAAAAATTTTGGTTTCACTGTTTATAGTCGAGTCAAAGAAGAAAGAATTTGTATGGAGACCTACAACAAATTAGTTTAAAGCTGGAAATTTTATGAGTAGTAGTTGGACATATACTGAGTACAATCCTAAAAGTTGCACTCTCTTGCAAGTGGGCATCCCCCTTTTTTACCCCCCCAAATCCTAAAAATGAAGCGTTTTGTAAAATTAAAGTTATAAAAAAACTAGATAATCAATTTTTTTGAATAATACATCAAATTATAGGTAATTGAATTAGCTATTACACAAAAATAGAAAAGTGCAAAATATTTCAGCTTTGATAATAAAATAACAGGGTGATTATAAATTTTTTTTAAAAAAAATGATTTTTTCCATTTCATTTTTATTATTGTTGGTTTTTTGGTAAAATGAATTAAATAAATGTTGTAAACAATTCTATTATCTACAAAACAAAGAAAATTTCATAAAAATCTATCAACAATTGTAGATTCTATCATAGATTTAATAAAAAGAATATGGAGGGGCTGAAATCTCAAGCTCTGAGATATCAAGACTTCGGTCTGGGTTAAAGATTTTGATATAGTTTTCGGCAAAAAACTTTTATGAGGACATGGTTTTTAGTTTTGGGCAGCGATGTACATCAAACATAACTCTTTGTTAAAGTACAAGTATTTTTTATCTCTGTTTAAAAATTTCTTACAAAACTAACACGAAACATCAATACGTTGCCGGAAAATTATAATCAAAATTCCAAAAATATTGTTAAATTAAATAAAATCAAACTTTTTCAAAATGCCAAAAATATTCCAAATATTAGAATAAAATCAAATATTTAAATATTTTCTAAATTCCAATAATATTTCAAAAATTCTTAAAAATACAAACTTTTTCCAAAATTCTAAAACTATTGCAAAAATTATTACAAAATCATAAATTGAAACTTTTTTCAAAATTCCAAAAATTATAATAATATCAAAATTAAAAATTTTTCAAAATTCTAAAAATATTTCAAAAATTCTTACAAAATCAAAAATTAAAACTTTTGCCGAAATTCTAAAAATATTGTAAAAATTATTACAAAATCAAAAATACAAACTTTTTCAAAATTCCAAAAATATTTCAAAAAATATTGTAAAAATTAAATAAAGTCAAACTTTTTCAGAATTCCAAAAATATTCCAAAAATTAGAATAAAATCAAATATTTAAATTTTTTCTAAATTCCAACATTTTAAAAATTCTTAAAAATTCAAACTTTTTCCAAAATTCTAAAAATATTGCAAAAATTATTACAAAATCAAAAATTGAAAATTTTTTCAAAATTCCAAAAATTATAATAATATCAAAAATTAAAAAATTTTTCAAAATTCTAAAAATATTTCAAAAATTCTTACAAAATCAAAAATTAAAACTTTTTCCGATATTCTAAAAATATTGCAAAAATTATTACAAAATCAAAAATACAAACTTTTTCAAAATTCCAAAAATTTTTCAAAAACTATAACAAATTCAAAAACTTCCATGTCTAATTTCATTTTAGATTACATTTACGTCATAAAAACAGCTACATTTTCTTCCAAAAAATTGGCTAAAAAATAAATGAAATCATTTTTTGACACACTTGACATTATTTTTTGACAAACTTATAATGCCATAATTCTCTATAATAATAATAAAATATCATGTCATACAAACTATTAATTTTATTGTTTTCTAAAAAAAATGGATAAAAAATAAATAAAAACTTTTCTTTTGACACACTTGACAACATGTTTTGACAAACTTATAATCCATAATTCTCAATAATAATAATAAAATTTCATTTCAAAGAAACAATTTTATTTTTTTCCAAAAAAAGGGTAAAAAACTAAATAAAAATCTTTTGACACACTTGACAACATTTTTTTGACAACCTCATAATGTCATAATTCTTAATAATAATAATAAAACTTCATTTCAAACAAACAATTAATTTTATTTTTTTTTCCAAAAAATTAGGTAAAAAAATAAATAAAAATCTTTCTTTTGACACACTTGACAACATTTTTTTGACAAACTTATAATGCAATAATCTAGTTTTTGATCTTACATACCAATCCTGACAATCAAGATTTCTCCAAATTTAATGTGCCTACTCGTAATCACATAAAATGAACGTTTTTTAAGCCAAAAATATGAAAATTCGCTATTTTTGACACACATAATGATTTTTTTGACACACTTCCGGTACAGTTATCGAACACAGCGTCCTTTCGGACCTGTCCCTTGTGAATACCTATTTTTAGAAAAAAAAATTTTTGAAATCCCTCCAGCGGTTTTCCCTGCAGCGTAGGTAATGACGGCCGGCCGGCCGGCAGACAGACATACATTTTTTTTTTTTTTGCTTTTTTAGAATCAGGAGGTCCTAAAACATCGAGAAATGTCAAAAAAAGTGGGGGTAAGAATTTCACTTTGAGCTCATGAATGTAATACTTAGGTCTTTCAGACCGAAGTAAAACACTAAATTAAATATTATATTATCAAGAATTAAATACGCAACAATTTGAGAAAACGACGTAAAACGATAGTTTTACAGTTGAGCGAGTGAGAAAATAAAATTTCATAGTTCTTTCATTATGAGTTAGATGTTTCATTTATGTGGTCTAATTGAAAAATAAATCTTTGGTAATTAAATATTAACTGCCTGTTTTTTAAAGCGGATTTTAATTTTATATGAATAATTTATATACTTACATATTATAAAATGTCATGTTTAATATGCCAACTTCCATTGGATAGTAAAGATGTAGTAATTGTGACGAAGGGGTTGAGTACACTGAAAGAAGCCAGCATAATCCGAAATGATGAAATTCATATAGCATTAGAAAATGTAAACAAAATTACGTTGCATAAAAAGTGTAGGATTGATTACGTTCACAAACGAAATTTAATTAAATTTAAAGAAAAGGTAGATGATAAAGTCACAGATAAAGTAGTGGTAACCAGAAAACAAACTTCAGATTTCAACTTTAAAACACAATGTATATTTTGTACTAAACAATGTCAAACACAAAGAAAAGATAGAAAAAAATTTCACATTGTCTCCACAATATCAAATAAGTCCTCGGTTAAGTCCACCATTGAATCTTATTCAAAAATACGAAATGATGCATGGGGAATGGAAGTTTTAGGACGAATAAGTAATGAAATTGATCTAGTAGCCGCTGAAGCAAGGTATCATAGCTCATGTTATGCTGAATTTTCCAAAGATGTTTCTAAGTATGAAGCACTTGGACGACCTACTGATTGTTCAAATCACGACATTTTTAATAAACTATGTGAATATATGATACAAAATGAAGATCAATGTCAATATAGTCTAAAAGATCTCCAGAATAAAATGACTGAACTCTCAGAAAATATGATCAGCAATTGGTCTGATTACTTTAAAAAAAAAAATTAAAAGAGAGGTTTCAAGACAATATACTGTTTATCGAAAATCCTGGAAAATCAAGCATAGTTTGTTTGAGATGTACAGCGAGTCGAATAATTACAAGTCAATGGCATGAAAAGAAATGTAATATTGAAAATAAAGAACGACTTCGAATTGTTATTGCAGCTGCAAAAATTATCAAGGAAGATATGCGCGAAAAAATATTTGATTCTGACACATACCCCACCAGTGAGGAGATTTCTATAGGGGGTAAAACAGATGCGCCAGAATCACTACACTTATTTTTAAGTGAATTAATAATAGGAAACAAAACAAGTAAGAAAATAGTTTCCAAGGAAAGGAAAATTACTGCGGTGGAAAATGTTTTAATGACGGAAGTAAGAGGATGTCGTTCATATGCATCTCCACTTCTGTTAGGTTTAAGTGCTTACTTACATAGGAAGTACGAATCAAAACATTTATTGGAAATGCTGTCCGCTTTGGGATTTTCTTTACCTTATCATACTGCAACGAAATATATAGCGGTAGCTATAACAAGTGCACAACCTACTATTGACTCTTCAGCTTTTTCTCAGTTTGTATATTATCAAATACCGACTTCAACACAAGAACAATCGATGGAAAGGGTACGTTCTATTCAATGGGAGGGATTGCTTGTGTTTCTCCAAAATCAGCAATTACGCTTAATGAAAATTTGGCAAAAAATTCGAAATATGTTACTGATTATGGTGAATTTGGTTTTATTAAACTAAAATTTTATAACAAACCGGCAAAAAGTGGTTTTGAAAACCTTAAGATATGTGACACAAGAAATATGATTTCGACTCCAGATAGCCTTATATTATCTACATTTACCAATTGTTTATGGCTATGTGGGTATCTTCTTAAATTTGAAAATCCAACAAATTGGAATGGGTGTATGACTAGCATTATGGAAGGACCTGATTTAGATAAAATATCGGAAATTTAGCCTCTACCTTTTATAAATCTCGACTCATCAAATTTAACAACTATTTATACTGCACTTCAATTTGCAGCAAACCAGACGAAAAAACAAAACAATAAATTATGCATTGTTACTTTTGATCAGCCTCTTTTTATCAAAGCAATGGATATAGTCAAATCTGCGGATTCGATTATATCACAAATATTAGTACGCCTTGGAGGATTTCATATGTTAATTTCGTACATGGGCGCAATTGGTTACATAATGATGGGAAGTGGACTGGAAGAGTTATGGTGTACGGTTTATGCTAAAGGTTTATGCCATATGATTCACGGCCATGCTTATAGTAGAGCATTACGGGCTCATCTGTTAACACAACTTACACTGTCATGTCATTTTTTAAAGGATTTGGATTTATCAGAGGAACAGACTAGGAATATTGAAGAATCATATAATAAATATGATGAAAAAGTTATTACTGACAGTCAAGATATCTCAAATATTTATTCATTTCTAATTAATCATCTTGATATTTTAAGCGAAAAAAGTCGAACAGCAAAACTATGGTGTGAGTATTGGAAAATGGTTGAAATAATACGACTTTATATAAAGTCTGAACGATTAGGAGTTTGGAATTTACATCTATATTGTGTTCAACAAATGATTCCAATTTTCCAGGCATCAGGACATTTGCACTATGCTAAATCCACACAGCTATATTTACAGACAATGGTTGAATTTTCTTCTTATAATCGGCTTACTGGAAGGCAGAAGTTAAATACCAATTTTGAATTAGCAGTTTTACCACCAACAAGCGATGCTGTCGAATTTCATTCATTCAGAGCATATTTTCAAGTGCAACAATTTTTGGGAAATACTATAAACCCTTTTGATTGGGGATGGGAAATGGAAAATAATATCATCATTCCAATTAAAAATTCCCAGCCTATCGCTCCAGATTTTTTACTAAAACTCATATTTTGTGGATGCAAATCGCAATGTGTATCGTATTGCAGTTGTAAAAAAGCTGGTCTTAAGTGCTCAGCAATGTGTCAAAATTGTAGTGGAATAACTTGCAAAAATACAATGCCACTTCTAGAGGAAGACGAAATTAATGATATGAATTAGATTCCAAAAATTTATAATTAAAAAAGCACAATTGAATTTTTTTTAAATTTACAATTTTTTACAATCAGCTTGTTTTTCAATTAAAAAAAAAAGTCAGGCAAGTGCGAATATAATCGCTCGCTGAGGGTTCCGTGTATATAATATGAGAAAAAAACAGTTTTTGTAAGTATAGTTTCAAGTTGGGTTGAATCTTACCCAAAGCTGTTTATGGTGGCTAAAGAAAGCTTCAAAAACGCCAGCTTCTAAATTATTTATATTGGAAAATACATTATCAATTGTGGTAGCCTCAACTGTTGTTGGTTCATGAATTTTTCTTTGTAAATTTTTTTGTAGAAAATAGTTTGAGAGACAGTTTTGAGGATTTTTATTGAAACCAACGGAAAAAACGGAGAAAAAGTGTCGTCAAATTATTTCCAACGAGTGCATTGTTAACACAGTCGAGTGATTTGTCTACTGAACATTGGGGAGATCGGTATAGTATACCAACAGGATTTGTACTTCAGCTAGTTGAACATTCACAATGACTGCCAGCAGAGCTAAACTCAAAGTGATGGTGGCTACTATTTTTCTGCACTGGTGGTACTGTATCAGACTTAACGAAAAGAACAGATCCCCAACCTCGATTAACTTGACTGAAACAATTTTCTAGTTCAACAGTAGTTCAATAGTTAAAAAATTTCAAAAATGTTTGTAATTAGTGATCAACTTCACAGAGAACATTTGCAATGCAACCATATTAAATGATAATCTATCGAATAGCAAACAGGTATCTGGTATGTTATTGCACAATATTTCAACCTAACGCCTTTCGCCTGAAGTTTAGTTCATCTGACTTGTTAAACTGTGTTGATCTAATCTGATCTTGTTTGCTCATTTCTTTACTTCGTTTCACTCAATATTTACTATAATATACATTTCCTACAACGGAGTAAAATTTATCCTCTTCTACGATTATTTTACGTGAATAGTCCTTCACAAAACACAATTTTAGAATTTTAATCAAATGAATCAAAACCGAAAAAAACGAAAACTACAAAAAAATTGTTTTGGACTAGAAAAAAATTCACCTTTCATATGCCGAGTGGGGGTCAAAAATTATTTTTTGTCAAAATTTCCACTCTCAACCCCCTCAAAATAACATTTGAAATGATGATCCGACCGCTATAGTTTTCATTCAATCTTTACAACATTGCCCATAGCCATGAATATTTTCAAATATTTTTCTTTTGTAATGTTCGAAGTTAAGGGGGAGGACAGGAATTTTTTTTCACATTTTTTAATATAACTCAAAAACTGCGCTTTTGAAAATTACATAAAAAATTGTTTTGGACTAGAACAAAATCAACCTTTCATATGATACCCCACTCAACAAGGTCAAAAATAATTTTTTTTCAAAACTCCCACCCTCAACCCCATCAAAATAACATTAGAAATGATGAGCCAACCGCTATAGTTTTCATTCAATCTTTACAACATTTCCCATAATCACGAATTTTTCCAAATTTTTTCTTTTGTAATGTTCGAAGTTAAGGGGGGGGACAGGAAATTTTTTTCACATTTTTTTACATAACTCAAAAACTGCGCCTTTTAAAATTACATAAAAAATTGTTTTGGACTAGAAAAAAATCAATCTTTCATATGACACCCCAATCGACTTGGTCAAAAATATTTTTTTTTCAAAATTTCCACCCTCAACCCCCTCAAGATAACATTTGAAATGATGAGCTGACCGCTATAGTTTTCATTCAATCTTTACAACATTTTCCATAACCATGAATTTTTTCAAATTTTTTCTTTTGTAAAGTTCGAAGTTAAGAGGGGGGGACAGGAAATTTTTGTCACATTTTTTAACATAACTCAAAAACTTCGCCTTTGAAAATTGCAAAAAAAATTGATTTATACTTGAAAAAAAAATCACCTTTCATATGACACCCCACTCAACAAGGTCATAAATAATTTTTCTTCAATATTTCCACTCTCAACCCCCTCAGAATCACATTTGAAATGATGAGCCGACTGCTATAGTTTTGATTCAATCTTTACAACATTGACCATAATTATGAATTTTTTCAAATTTTTTCTTTTGTAATGTTCGAAGTTAAGAGGGGGGGACAGGAAATTTTTGTCACATTTTTTAACATAACTCAAAAACTGCGCTTTTAAAAATTGCAAAAAAAATTGGCTTGGACTAGAAAAAAAATCACCTTTCATATGACACCCCACTCACTGAGGTCAAAAATAATTTTTTTTCAAAATTTCCACTCTCAACCCCCTCAGAATCACATTTGAAATGATGACCCGACCGCTATAGTTTTGATTCAATCTTTACAACATTGACCATAACCATGAATTTTTTCAAATTTTTTCTTTTCTAATGTTCGAAGTTAAAGGGGGGGGACAGGAAAGACAATACCCGTTTATGGCAATATCAAAAAAACTAAGCAGTCGAAAAATCATTGAAATTTTTTTTTGAAATATTTTGAACTTTCTCGATTTTTTTAGACCAAACTCGATTCCTTACAAAAAACTTTTGTTTTACTATCTCCTTATCTATGTTCATAAAATATAGATTAAAACAAATATTTGAATTTTTTTGTTATCAGTAGGCGTAAAAACACGTTTAAAAACTGTAGAAAATTTCAAGTTGATAGCACTTATAGTTTGTGAGTAAATTGATTATGTGGAAATTCGGACGGACACCGAAGTCTCACCAATAGGGTACCGTTTTTACTTTTTTAAAGTACGGAACCCTAATAATATTTTGCTTATTTATTATTGCGTATTTAATTCTTGATATAATATTTAATTTAGTGTTTCTTTTTATTAAATCTATGATAGAATCTACAATTGTTGATAGATTTTTATGAAATTTTCTTTGTTTTGTAGATAATAGAATTGTTTACAACATTTATTTAATTCATTTTACCAAAAAACCAACAATAATAAAAATGAAATGGAAAAAATCATTTTTTTAAAAAAAAATTTATAATCACCCTGTTATTTTACTATCAAAGCTGAAATATTTTGCACTTTTTTTATTTTTGTGTAATAGTTAATTCAATTACCTATAATTTGATGTATTATTCCAAAAAATTGATTATCTAGTTTTTTTATAACTTTAATTTTACAAAACGCTTCATTTTTAGGGTTTAGGGGCGGTAAAAAGGGGGGATGCCCACTTGCAAGAGAGTGCAACTTTTAAGAATGTACTCAGTATATGTCCAACTACTACTCATAAAATTTCCAGCTTTATACTAATTTGTTGTGGGTCATCTTCTTTATTGACTCGACTATTATGATCATTAACATAAGTCAATAAAATCTGTGTTCTAGAGCTAAAGTACTTTAATGATATTCGTTAACAGAGTCTTTGAGTCACTGGCAGTATAAGCCTTGATTTCATCTTAAGAACTACAAGATTGGATAGTATTCCACTGTTGGGCCGAACTTTTTTTCAATTGTGTCTGATTTTAAGTGATTTTAATGAAACTCTGCAGTCATTATTTTCAATGAAATACAGAATGTTCGAATGATGTTTT
The DNA here is from genome assembly GCA_963693315.1 of Diogma glabrata. NCBI lineage: Eukaryota > Metazoa > Arthropoda > Insecta > Diptera > Cylindrotomidae > Diogma > Diogma glabrata. The sequence continues at coordinate 21,357,951 of OY856186.1, read as the reverse complement.
CGACACATCGCACTATTATAATAACTCTTTTACCGCAAATATGACCGTTTAATCGTACAAAATTCTTCTCCTCTACTGTTTATTTGAGCGCAATATAGTGTTAAACAGACGCTCTATCCGCTAATTGCTATAAGTTATCCGTATATATTTTTATTTTGAATGAGGGTCTCGAAGCTGAACTGTTCGGATAGCTGTTCGAATCCGAGCCCTAATTAGACTAATGGTTTTCGGTAAAGGAAGTGTAAGTCGTCATTGACCGAGATTGATGTATCCTTACTATGTATGGTCAGGCCACCTGCAGATAATATGTTCCATGGTTTCTGACTCCGAGTTGCAGAATCTGTATCTGTCAAAGTCAAAGGCAACAAGACCTAGTTTGATAACATTGTTATTTATCGGTCCATGTTGCTATGCTCCATGATAAGATCTCCAGAGACTCTTAGTCATATTCGATTGTATTTAGGGAAGACGAAAAAGTTGCCTAGAAACTTTTTAAAATGCAGAAAACTCTCTCGACATCTCTATGGTCTATTTTGTTCCTGATCCCTGCTCAGTTCATGGCACGGTTCTGTACCAATTAGTTTTGTACTGGTACCTTTTTTGCTAGTGGGTCTACTACTACATTTTCTGCGTGATCAGCTGGTAAAAGTATGATGCGATTAGTTTTTGCAACTTTTTGTAGATTTTGGTAGCAATTTTATCCTAGTTAAAGCGCAACGATTGCAGAGCCAGTAGTGTCGCCTGACTGTCAGAAATAATTTTTATATCTGTTTTGCTAGATTCTCTCTCGGACACACAAAATAGCACAGTATAGTTGATGGCGAAGGTTTCGATTTAAAATACTGTTGCAGAGGTGCTCAGTGCTAAAAGGTCAAGGCAATATAGGTCTTGACCAACATCCCTGTAACAGTGCCTTTATTGTTTTTTAAGCCAGCCGTAAGGTAGACGTTGGTATTACATTTTTGTGATCGCAAATAGCTCTAAATGCTTCACCAAGTCCCTATTTTGAACAAAATCTGTCATTAATAATCAGTAATATTGGACTTGGTAGAATCCGAAATTCGGTAGATCTCCACTTCGTGCAGTTTATAGAAGTGGCCAGGTTTGAGAATTTTGACGAGCCTGTAAGCGTTTGATACTGATGCATAGGTGCATAGGTGCAATGGAGATTGTAAGAGAAGGATTTTGATTGCTGATTTTGGTGTGGTTCTGAAAACGTCTGTGGCATAGAGGCACACAAGCTTCTGTATTATTGTAAGCACTGTCTGAGCAGATATTTGATCAGTTTCCAGCCACTAGACCAAAGTAAAGGTTTCATTATTTGTACTATCCAAGAGTATCGAAATTAAGGCTCATTCTGTTCTGGGTTCGATCACCGTTCAAGGCTAGATTTGATCACCGATAGTAGAGTCATGTTTACCTCTCACCATGACTGCTATATCATCGGCGTATCCTATAGTGCTGAAATCATAATTTTTCAGATTATTTAGAAGATCATCAGGAAATATCTGTCCAAGCAACGAAGAGAGTGCACGTCCCTGAGTACAGCCTCTAGTGTCTAGAAGCACAGACAGCTACCAATGTATTTTCCAGTGTAGCTGTAATTTTTCAATTCTGTAGCATGTTGATCCTTCCCGAAATGTTCGTGAAATGAAATTTTGTTAGTGGCCATTTCAGTACTAGCTTGAAAATGGATATTATTAAAGACTCCTTGTATGTTCATAAATAGAAATTCAAATGCCGCCTTCTATTTCGGTGTGTTCTTCATCTCTTTCACAACTTTTTGCGATGCCCTTTACATAGATTGACCGAATTTTTAAGACATACATGCCGAATTTAGTAGTCTAGCACCTTCAAAAATAAGCATATGAGATTTATTGGCCTGTATGATTTTGTTTTGTTTGATTTCTTTCCTGACTTGGATATGCATATTACTCTAGCTCTAGAATAGCTACTTTCTCCTTATCTAAAAAATAAACGCCAGGCTAAAACTTGTTGTAAACAGACATTCAAGATATGGGTAATTGCAGTCAGACCTTTTTGTAGGAAGATTGGAAATATTTCGTCGTCCCCTGGGGATTTGACCCGTTCAAACGTTCGATTTTTGGAATGAAAATTATGTTGGTTATGTGGTCTTCAACTTTTCTGGTTTCCGATTCAATGGCCCAAAGTTCAATTTGTTTTGCTCTGCCAAGCTCGCGCATGTAGAGCCTGAAAAATGGATGTGTTATAGAGTCTCTAGACTTTCTCTGCAGCTGGTGGTGTAGTTCAAGCTGCCGTTCCACCAAGGCACATCTCTGAACATTATATACTTGGTAGCTGGAGAGTTTAACTGGTATGCTTCAGTGAGAACGTCCTGCAGATCGTGTTCCGCGTAGATGAGCGTCATAGGGTTCTTAAAATGGAAAACTACTCTCCAGTTTCCATTCTATGTGGAGTCATTTGGTTGCATGGTCCGACATAGAAGTTTCATTCATGAAATGTCAGTTGCTTATCAAATTCTCGGTGTTGTCGTTGCTCAGAGTTAGGCCCAAGACCTCGTTTGGATGGCGTTGAAAGTGGGTTTACTGCCTTTGTTAACTATAATCAATAAATATGTTGTTGGTTTATAGGTATTGGAGCAAAGATTCGCCTTTTGTGTTGATGTTGCCACTATCCCACACGGTATGATGAGCATTGGCATCGCATTGCAGAATGATATTGCTAACCTTATCAAGTGGTATGCCATCCTCTTCTCCTGGAATGCAAAGGGAAAGAAGGATTTAAATCTGCACAGCTGTTATAACTCTGCAAATAAGTTCTGTTAGTGACCATACTTTTAAGCGCTTGTTGAAGGGGATTGCTGTTCTAATTCACCAAACTTCTATGAAATTCGAACGGGAACCATTGTTATGCCATGAGTTTTGCACCACACTACATTGGTTTCCATGGAAACAACAGTTTGCATGTTTTGGGTTGAATTGAACGTATGTGTTTTAATCTGACCGTGGAGGATTTGGTTGGCGATGTTTGCAGGTATGGAGACACAGAGTTAGAATCATTTCTTGCAGAATCAGATCAAAATGCTTCCTCAATTCAAATCCTGGTACCAGAAACTGCCATATATTCTTGGTAGAACTGGCACCGATCCTTTCGGTTTCGCAGTTGCCGGCCTTGACTTGGTTAACCTTACGATTCTTGCGTAAATCTTATCATCATGCATCAATCTTACTAATTTACATGCATCAATCTTACCATTATGCACCATCAAAGCTGGTGTTTATTCCTTACCCAACATCCGAGTAACTCAAATATTCCAAATTCAGTTTTGGACAGCGAGTCGCCTTAGAAACTTCTCCGTTATTTTATTGGCGTAGTCAAGCAGGTAAGCTATGATCCTGAGAGGTTTAGGTATCTCTTTCTATTTTTGCATATGTAAAGCTTTAATTGTCTAATAGATATCCTAGGTACCGCATTTGCTGCCCACCGCGCTGATGTATTTTCGGCACAGTTTAACAGCTTTCAAATGTTCTTTTAATAGCAGCGTTAGCACCTTTTGTCTTGTGACAAAAGTGGGTTCCAACTTCACGATTTTGGATTAATATACTACCTTTATCTTACCTATAGGGTCTTTTACTGATCCTGTTGGTTTAGGCGTCCTGTATTGCATGTACCTCTGTTTTCGTTGAGGGACTGTTTTGACCACCTTAGCTGTCACAACTATGGCTTACTAGACATTTACCTCCGTCACGATTGTGATATTTGCTGCGTATATTAATCATCGTTAGGACTCTCTCATCACCTAAGAGTAGCTTCTACTTATCTTTACTCCTTGTCAATACCGATAGACGTAACCGTCGTAAAATATACCGAATATTACCACTCTTCTAGTTCGATTTTGTGGCATCAGTACGATTACCTTCCTAAATTTGTATCTGATGACATTTCCCTTTTCCACTGTACCCTAGGAGGCGAGCTTTGTCTTATTGACGATTTATTGGTATATTACAGTTCTTAACCAATTACGCCGAGCTTTCAGGACACCATATACCTTTCTCACCACAAAAATGAGAGCCTACTTCAAACTTAGGTAAGACTGTTTTGGGCATGTTGACATGATATTTATTTTCATGTCTTACGATATTAGGCTGACCACAGTTTCTTCTACCTGAGCCAGGTCCTCTGCGCTTAAATCATCCTGTGATGGTCTTCTGTCAAAACTACCATTTCTACCATTTTTGCCGCATAAATAGTACCGTCCTTTTAGAGGTACTAGTCATTACTGCTTGTACAGGTCATGGTGAACTCTCTGCTCTAAAATGAGAATAGTTTCCTTTACGTCCAAAACCATTTACATGCTCAAGATCAAAACACTCCACATCTTAAGTTCCACTCGCTACTTGCCACACTGAGTCGATGCCTGAGTCAATGATTCAGCGTTCGAGTTGATTGTTAGGTGTTAAATTGGGCTTTTACATCACCAACTTCTATTACCGATTGGCAAACCTGTGAAATATGGATTTTACACTGCGATTGCTATTTTCTTCATTTAAAATTAACGAATACACACACATAGTGTTTTGTGTGACAGCATACGCAGAAAATATATGAAATACTTGGAGTAGTTTGCTTTGATACATTTATCTTTTTATTTATTAAGGAGAACATCCTTGCTGTGATGGTCAAATAACACAATTGCTAGCTAATACATAAAAATACTTTTAAAGAATTTCATAATTTACAGATAAAGCTAGTTTTTTGTTCTAGGAATTATTTGGAACTTTCCATAAGCTGTAAGTTATCCGTATTATTTTTAAAGGAGAGTGTTGAAGCTGAACTGTTTGGTTGGTTATTTCAAGTAGCACAGCGGTCTGCAGATCTATTGTGGTTAACACTGATATTATTATAAGAAATATGACGTTAATGTCATAGGATGTGGAATGTGGGAATCTGAGGCTCGCTTTGACTAATGCTTTGCGGCAGATTAAGTGTTCGTCTTCCTTGACCGAGCTTGAGGTATCTTCACCATGCAAGAACAAACCAGCTGCAGAAACTGTGCTCCATAGTTTCTGCATCCGAGCTGCAGAATCTGTATCTATCAGCGGATGCAAAACCTAGTTTTAAAAGTGGTGGTTTATCGTTCAGAGTCCTGTTAAGCACCATGTTAAGATCTTCAGAAATGTTCTGTCAAGACCAACTATTTTTAGAGAGGAGCTGAGGTAGTGCAATGAACACCATGCGTTCCTGATATCGGAACCAGCATCAGGAACATTCGATGAGTTGCGTGCCTCGAGACTAAAATACCAACTAGTCTCAGTCTGTGAGTACGATTATGACTCCTCAACCCATCACAAATGCTGAATTACACGCAAATATTTGAAAAGAAAATGGACTCAAATTAACAAAGTACAAGAACTCTGACGACCCCAAAATTCAGAGGAACCAAGACCATCACCACCACTACGTCAAATATAATTTTTACATTAAATAAAATATTTCACTCATCCCATTATTTGTAATTGTTCCAAATCTCAATACTTCTACATTACCCAATTCTAGATATACACAATCGTTGCACCTCAATCGTTGCGCCAAAGTCACAGGCGATTGTTGAACAATACTAATAAAAATAATCTATCGTTGCGCCAAGTGTATAGGTAAATGTAGAATAATAATAAAAATATAATTTAATTTTTGCTATAATGTCGGTAGCAAAGCTACAAATAGTAGCACAAAATATGATACATACCTGTTGAAATCATATTACCAATTTTTGTTTTTTTTTTCTCTAAACAATTAAATCTATTTGTTCAATACAAGCAACTTATATTGGTCGTTTCGTTAAATTAAAATGTCTTTTAATGTCTTTGTCAAAACAACTCATTTAACATTAAAAAAAATTTCTTTTAAACTGTTCTAATTTAATGTAGAATACAAAAATATCAATGTTTTTGCTTATTTTACATAAGCTTTTCTTCATATTCACCAGAAACAGAGACAAGAAAACCATTGAACTAATTGTTCTATGCGGAGAAGATAAACGATTAAAATTATATGAACAGCATTGAATCGGTAAAAAACCATTTAAAAGCAAATGAAATTATTCCAGGAATAACTGCTTTGTAACAGAAGTTACCTAGAAACTTTTTAAAATGCAGACAACCCTCTGGCCGTCTCTATAATCTATTTTGTTTCTGTTCCCAGCTTTTGTTCACACTTTCGTGGTCCTTGGTCAGTTTAAAGCACTGCTCTGAGCCAATAAATTTTGTATTTGTACCATTTGTCTGCTCCTACGTTTTCGAGTTCCTCTGCGTGGTCAGGTACCCACAAAATGACGCGGTGTGTTTTTGTGACTTTTTGTGGATATCGGCTTAAAATGCAGTTGCAAAGGTGTCAGTACTAACAGTTATTTAGTCCTTGATCAACATCCCTGCACCAGTGCCTTTGTTGGCTAAGAAGTCATCCGTATACCAGACACTGGCATTGGATGTTAGTGAATGTAAGTCACTCTAAATGCTTTCTCTGGCCGTTATTTTGGCAATAAACTGTCTTTTTAGATCAGTAATATTTTGCTTACAGTCCGAAATGTGGTTGGTTTTCACTTCGTTTTGCAGTTCATAGAGATGGCCAGGTTTCAGTTTTTTGACGAGCTCCAGTCTGTGAGCGTTTGATACTGATGTGTAGGGTCAATGGAAAGTTTAGGTAAGGGCTTTTTATTTCTGATTCTAGTGTGGTTCTTAAAATTGAAGTTCCTTCTGTTAGTAAAGAGTATGGTCCTACTTCTGTGCGGGTTGATAGACAGACGCATCTTGTTACACTAATTCATCATAAGTTGCAAGGCTGCTCGATCAACTAAAATAAAATCATGTTTACCACTTCAAATCCACGGTAAATTCAAGGTGAAGTTGAACCTTTTAGATTATTTAGAATACTATCAGCCAAATCAACGCAGATAGTACTCCTTTCTGGGTAAGTCGTTTAGAAGCCCTGACTGTTACCGATAAATTTTCCAGTGTAGTCGTAATTTTCCGGCTCTGTAGATTGTTAATGATGGCATGCTTCAGTAGTATTTTTCGGTGGTATGGTTCAGTGTTAATATTTTGTAGATAGTTTGCTGCATAATGGAGCTTCCTAGGGTTCCTAAAGTGAAGAATACTCTCCGGTTGGCATTCTATGTTCTATATCCGAGACATGCCGTTGCTGATAAAATTATCTGTGTTATTGTTGCTCAGAGTTAGGTCCAGGACCTTGTTTTAGATTGATACTGTGTGGCTTTTGTTAACTATAAACCATAAACATGTTGTTTGTTTATAGGTATTGGAGCAAAGTCTCATCTTTTGTTTTGATGTTGCTACTGGTTCACACCGTGTAATCATCATTGGCATCGCACGCAATAATGTGGTTGTAGGGGTTATCCTTGTAGTTTCGGAGGATATTGCTTATCTTTTTAGATAATTTATGTTTTTCTTATCTCCTGGAAAGTATGTAGATGCTAGAATGGACCTGCAACTCCGCAGTGAGGAAGAGGAATTTTAATCTGCACAGCTGTTAGATCTCTGCAAATAAATTCTGTTAGTAGAAATGCTTTTAAGTACTTGTTGAAGGAGACCACTGTCCACTTGTCTACCTAAAATATATATAAGTTGATTGTTTTTGTTGCTCGATAAATTTTTTTTGCTGTTTGCCTATAGTTTCTGGATGAACACAAAATCGTAGGCATTATGTCTGATAAAGCAGTTCGAATTAGCTGATGCTATTGCTGACGTGTGCAGGGCAAATTGCAAATAGCTTTAGGCATTTTTTTTCAATCGGCTATGGTGGTGGAGTGAAAGTCATTAAGCCTGCACAATCTTAGTTTCCATGGCCGCAACAGTTTGTACTTTCAGGGTTGGAGTCGCACGTGTGGTTTTTAGTCTGATTGTAAAAAACTTGGTTGTCAATGTCAGACACAAAGCCAGAATTGCAGATCTGGCTGATTCCGCGCTTGTGACTGCTGGCACCAGTAGCTGACACATATTATCTGTGGCAATTATTCTTTCAGTTTCACATTTGAAGTCTGGCTTGACTTGGTGGGCTTACGGTTATTGCAAAAATATTTCTGAACATCCAATTTAGCCTGAATTTGAAAATTTTTTACCTGCTCTAATGGACGGTTTTTATGCAGCTTAGAAATTTCTCTGATCCTGGAAGGTCTAGGTCCTTCGTTCTCTTTTAGGGTGTGTAGTTTGTTTTTTCTTATTAGTGTCCCATACTATTTTTCCCCTTGTGTAAGGTCCTTTACTAATCCTGTTGGTCCATGCATTCTGTATTGCTGGTTCCTCAGTTCTTGTTGAGAGACTGCCCTGGTGACCATAGCTGACAACACTATAGTATACTGGACATTCACCTTCATATGAGTGTGCTATTTGTTGCCTATATCAGATATCGTTAGGAAGGGGAAACTCTCATCGCTTTAAAGTTACTTCTACTCTTCTTTACTCATCGTTAATTGCGATAAAAGAAATCTTCGTAAAATGTACCAAATATTACCACCTTTCTGCTTGTCTGCCCCGTTTGCTTTTTGTAGCACCAGCACAATGCCTTTCTAAATCAGTACTTATCGGATGAATATTTCCTTTTCGGATCATCCACTGTACCCTAGATGTTGTGCTTTGTGTAAATGCCAGTTTTTTGGAATATTACAGTTCTTAGTCAATAACACCTAGTAGAATTAGTAGACAAGAATTAGTAGACAAGATAGAGACTTATCATTTCGATCTAATACAACAATTGTTTAAGTTTGAGAAAATGCTAGAAAATCAAGGCAGCGTTGAAGAAGGGAAGTATACTATGGGAGATCTCATGCTAAATCAAAGTCATTTTTTAAATGAAATATTACAAAAAGAGAAACCGAAGTACGTTTACCACGGGCTAACATTCCAACATATAGTGGCAATTACGTGGAATTTCCATCTTTTCGCGATCTGTGCGAAGCATCAATACATAACAACGACAATATTACAAAAGTGCACAAGCTACAATATCTTAAAAGCCTGCTAGTGGGAGATGCTTATTCGTTAATCAATCATTTAGCTACTACTGATGCTAATTATGATGAAGCTTGGGATAAGATAAAAAACAGATATGACATGCCAAAACAAGTAATTCATAATCTATTAAAACAATTTGTCGAACAACCAAACGTTAGACAGAGTTGTTCAAAATCACTTCGTCATTTGTCTGATGTCTCAGATGAGGTCATCCGTGGACTGAAGGTTCTCGATCAACGAGCTGAAGAACGTGATCTATGGTTAATTTTTCTTTTAATTCAAAAACTTGATCAGGAATCTAAACAAGCATGGGCACACGCGACTGTTGATATAAATTTTCTTACAATGGATCAATTATTGAACTTCCTGAACGATAGAAGTGATGCACTTGGGAGTTTAAGCTGTATACAAAATGAAAAACCAAATAATTCCAAACGAATAAGCCTTTTTACATCACAATCATTAGATTACTCATGTCCTTTATGTAGTGGAGATCATTATTTTGGGAGATGTGAGAATTACCTTTCTTTAAGTATGCCAGAACGAAAACAAACTGTAGCGGAAAAGAAACTATGCTTTAATTGTCTAGGATCTTCACATCAATCACCGGTGTGTAGGTCGAGATATACTTGCAAAATTTGTAGACGCAAGCATCATCTAACTTTACATCCTGAGAACACACTTGTCAAACAACCGGAAGTAGAAATAGAAGACAATTCTTGCTCTCAATCTACATCCACCAATTGCAATGCGGTAGTTAAAATAGATGAACAACAACCGAGAATATCACAAGCAATTCTACCCACAGCGAATGTGTTTATAGAAGATAAATTTGGAAAAAGGCATAAGTGCAGAATTCTACTAGATTCAGGATCGCAAACTTCCTTCATTTCGGAAAACTGCATACAAAATTTGCAGATACAACGACACCGGGCAAATGTGAGTGTTACTGGGCTTACACCTGGGTATGTAACTTGAAAAAGAAAGGTAGCTTTAGTTATGCAGTCCACATTTAATTTTAAAATAAAGGTACCAGTCACTGCTTTGATTGTGAATAGTCTTCCTACAAGATTGCCTGCCTACCAAGATATACTATTAGCAGATCCACAGTATCATAAGCCGGCACCTATAGATATTTTATTGGGAGCGGATATAGTCTTTTCAATTCTAGAAGGTGGAAAAAAACAGATTAACTCCATCATATTACACGAGACACTGTTTGGTTGGATTGTATCTGGCCAACCTCATATACAACAAGAAGATAATTCCTTCCCTTACCTGAAATTAAATATACAGTTAGCTATAGATATTGATGATTCGCTACGCAAATTTTGGGAAATAGAAGACCTCTATTAGCACAACAACCGTTCCACAGAAGACTTGGTATGTGAAGAATTTTATACACAAACTCACAACAGACAAAAAGATGGTCGTTATATTGTTGAACTTCCGTTTAAGAAATCTTCTAAGAATTAGGAAATTCACTTAATATTGTCATTCAACGATTTTTTACAATGGAACGTAAGTTAGTAAACAACATAGAGCTACAGGGGCTTTACATCCAGCAAATATGAGAGTATGTGGAGATGGGACACATGATAGTAGTATTTCCAACCCAACATAATTCAAAAGACAAAGAATTATTTTATTTACCGCATCATTCAGTAATAAAAGAGGGCAATGAAACGACAAAGATGAGAATAGTTTTTGATGGATCCAGCAAATCAACCACAGGAGTGTCTTTGAACGAAAAACTAATAGTAGGACCAACTATTCAATCTACACTATGGTCAACTCTAATGCGTTTTAGAGAAAAGATGTTTCGCCAAATAATTGTTGACGCTGATGACGCTGAATATCAACGTGTCGTTTGGCGAGAAAATCCTAATAAACAGATCCGCCACTATAAGCTAAGCAGAGTAACTTTTGGCCTTGCTTGCTCTGCCTTTTTGGCTATACGAACACTACAACAATTGGCTTATGATGATGCGGATGACACAATCAAAGATCATATTTTAAATGATTTCTACGTTGATGATTTTTTGTCCGGCGCACAGGATATTCAAGAAGCAACCATTCTCAAAACGAAATTAACAAATATTTTACAACAAGGAGGATTCAGCCTGAGGAAGTGGAAGTCAAACGTAACTTGTTTATCGGATGTGACTAACAGTGCTACAACATTGGAGCTATGTTCTGACAACGTATTGGCAGTTAAAACTCTTGGATTACAGTGGTGGCCCTCTGATGATTTATTAACTTTTAAAGTTAGTCAAGAACAGGATGGTCCAGTTACAAAACGAAAAATAATATCAGAATCTTCACGTGTTTTTGATCCATTGGGTTTCTTGTCTCCTGTCACTCTTCTGTTAAAAATATTATGGTTAAAAAAATTATGGTTCTTAAAAATCGATTAGGACGACCCGCTGCTGAAGTATTTTGAAGATGAGTACAAAAGAATCAGAGGTGAATTAAAATATTTTGAAGATATAAATATATCACGATTTACGAATCACTATCAGTACATAGAACTTCATGGCTTTGCAGATGCAAGTGAAGATGCCTACAGCGCTGTGGTCTATAGCAAAGTAATAGATGAATCACCATACATTTTCTAGCATCCAAAACTAAAGTCGCCCCAGTGAAAAAAGATTGCGTTACCACGTCTGGAACTTTGTGCGGCTCATCTTTTGTCAAAGCTTATGTTCACCGTGAGAGAAACTATAAAACCAGATGCAAGGTGTTGCGCTTGGACCGATTCCTCCATTGTTTTAGCATGGTTGTCAACGTATCCAGCCAAATGGAAGACTTTTATTGCCAATAAAACTAGCCAGATTCTAGAAAAGTTTCTCAGAGAACACTGGGGACATGTACGATCCGCTGATAACCCTGCTGACCATGGATCAAGGGGTGTTTATCCTAAATTACTTGCTAATTTAGCTCAATGGTGGAATGGTCCTGAATGGTTGATACAACCAGAATAATTTTGGCCTATAATGCAACCGCTTTCATCCAATTCCCAAGCAGAGTTAGAATCAGAATCAAATAAAAAAAAGATAAAAACTTTTGCATTTAACGTGACTATTGAAGAATCTTGGCTAGATGAACTCTTCACAAAAAAATCAAAGCTAAAGAAAATCTTACGAATAATTGCATATATCCAACGATTTATTGTTAATTTAAAAATAAAAGACCCAAAGCAAAAACAATTTGGTGAACTAACAGCAAGTGAGATCGAACAAGCAACTAGCATTTGCATTAAATGGGTACAAAAGGTACAGAAGGATGATACCGAAAATTTACAAAGAAGTCAAAGAGTTCACAACAGCTCCAAATTGTTATTAGAGTCGGTGGTCGTCTTTTCAACACGGACTGGTGGATAGTAAACATCCCATCATATTGCCATCAAATCACGTGTTTACCGAACGTCTTATTTGGGGAACTCACAATAACAATCTACGTGCCGGCCCTACCTTAACAAATAACTTAGTTAGGCAGAGATATTGGATACTCGGTGGCCGGGCAGAAATAAGAGTGATGCTAAAAAAATGTGTTGTCTGTGTAAAATACGCACACAAGGTCAGTTCGCAACTAATAGGAAATTTACCTGCTGAACGGGTGACACCTACTCTACCATTTACTAATTGTGGCATCGATTTTGCTGGACCGCTTTACTTCGCAGCAAAAAAAGGAAGAGGTGAAACAAACCCTATCAAAGGGTATTTATGTATTTTTGTATGCTTATCCATCAAAGCTGTCCACATCGAAGCTGTAAGCGATATGACGAGCGAAGCTTTTTTAGCTGCTTTAAAACGTTTTATTGCAAGGAGAGGTATCCCAAAAAATTTGCACACTGATAATGGGTCAAACTTTATCGGTGCAAGAAGAATACTGAATGAAGCTTACAGATTAATAAAGAGCATCAATAATAATTATGCCATATCAGGATTTTTGAGCAGTAATAGAATAAATTGGTATTTTATTCCACCAGCATCGCCACATTTTGGTGGATTATGGGAGGCTGCCGTTAAGTCAGTAAAGACTCATTTGCTAAAAACGGTACAAAATGTGAATCTTACATTCGAAGAGATGACCACACTGGTATGTCAAATCGAGAATATACTGAATTCTCGACCTCTTTACACTTCGTCGGTTGATGACGATTACGAGGTCCTTACACCAGCTCATTTTCTGATTGGAACATCAACCGGATCGGTGCCAGAAGCAAATTTAACGTCACAAGATTCATCTTTGCCGAGATGGAAAAGAATTCAATCTAAAGTTCAAGCCTATTGGAAGAAATACCAGCTAGATTACCTTAACAATCTTCAGCAGAAAGGAAAATGGCAAAAGAAAAATGAAAATGTTAAAATCAATGACATTGTAATTGTAAAGGAAGATAACATGCCTGTATGCAAATGGCCACTTGGCAAAATCATGCAAATTCATCCAGGAGAAGATAATATTGTTCGAGTTGCAACAATCAAAACATCTAGTTCAACACTTCAACGTCCAGTAGTTAAGCCCTGTGTGCTACCGGTAGCTTAACAATTCAAATTGTTAATGGCGGGGAGTATGTTGATTCTCATATCATATATCATGACATTTGATGACATGTATTATATTTAAATGTTTTTAATTTAATAATTTAATCCATTTTTTCCTAATTTATAAACATATACATGTCAGCATATGTCAGGGTTTTCCTTTATGATAATAGATGTCGTTATTTCTTTCTTATTTTTTTTTTTTGAACATGTTTCCTTTGAATAATATTTTTTGTTTTAAAAAAAAGTTTTCTATACCTTACTTTTTGTTCGAATTGTGTGATCTAAACTTGTAAAATACAATTCAATTTAATTATAAAATAAAACAACATATAAAAAATAATTATTGTTTATATCTACGATTGTACCCGAACATCTACCTAACAACTTCAAATTCAATAACGTATTGCATATAGTGAGCCGGATCTTAGAAAACCTGCAATTTACAATTCTGGTCCAAAGGCGAGGAATTCAACATTAAACACCTTGGCGTTTAACATAATTTTGTGATAGTCTTCTGTCAAAACCACCCTTTCAATCATTTAAGCTACGTAAATGGTGCCGTGCTTTTGGCGGTACTATTCATTAGTTACCTTTTTCAGTACTATTATTACCCGCACAAGTGGTTATGTTCATCACTGAGTTGACGTCTTAGTCATTCATTCAGTGTTCGAGTTGTTTTTAGGTAATAAAATTGGGCTTTTAAATCGCTTCTATTACCGGCTGTCAAACCGGTTGTCAAACCTAAGAGACACCAGTTTTACGCTGCATTTGGTATTTCCTACACTACAGTTACCATGTCCGAGATCGGTTATTATTAAACACGAGCACACACGTAGTTTTTTTAGAGAACGTGCTGGCTAGAATGTAATAACCCCAAGGTGCCAGCACATTAAATTTATTGGTGAGGATCGGGCCTTCTACTTCCTTCAAACACGCGACACAAAATTTGGATTTTTCCAGACTAATGGATAAGTTGGCATTGTTAAGTCTCTTGGCTATTTCTTCCAGTAAAACAAGGTGTTGCTCAAATGTGCTAGTTGTTACGATAATATCGTCAATGTATACGAAAACTTCGGGTTCTAAGTCATGTCCTAAACACTTTTCTAAGACTCTACACATTGTTTGAGCGCTGTTACACAAACCAAATGGCATGCGTTTGAACATGAAGTGTCCCCTACCAGGTACAACAAAGGCTGTTTTTGGTTGTGACAAAGGATGGAGGGGCACTTGCCAGAAGGCGTCCGAAAGATCTATAGTTGACATATATTTAGAAGATCGTATTTGGGCCAAGATACTGCCAATATTAGGAAGCGGGTAAGCATCTTTTATCGTTACACTATTTAAACCTCGCGCATCTAAACACAACCTAACTTTCCCTGTAGCTTTGCGTACACATACCAAAGGATTAGTCCACTCACTCTGGGTTGTCTCTATTACACCTAAACTGATGATTCTATCAAGCTCGATATCTACCTCTTTTTGTAGGTATGGCGATAATGGGTATGATCTTTTGACGATTGGTTTTGCGTCTCCCGTGTCAATGACATGTGTATGTAAGTTGGTACAACCAATCTCACCTTCTTTTGATACTTTGAACTTTTCAATAACAGCACGTAAGTATTTTGTTTGTATTGGGTCTAAATTTCCATGGTTCATGTCGGGTTGAAGCTCTAAAGTACTACAATCTGCTATGATATTACATAGCTTACGTTTAATACCAAAGTATTCCCAGAAATCAATTCCTAAAATCAGCGTTTTAGCAAGAGAAGGGATGACGTATGTAGGAACAACTTTAGTCATATTCAAAGCCTTAAATGGAACATCAACTACGCTAACCGCAGGATGAATAGTTCCGTCAACTGTTTTAATAGCTGTCGTTACTGGTTGCCCTATTAAACCTAATTTATTCATCAACTCCAAACCACCGAGTCCTATAATAGTGCAGCTAGCGCCAGAATCAATTAGACCCTTAAGTTCATGTCCACATACTTCTACCTTCAAATACGGCCTTTTGTCTTTAGGAAGATTAATAATAGCAGACATAACATCCAACTGAGTTTTTATTTCTTCTTTCTCGTCTTCTATAATTGGGGAATGATTTCGGGCCTCTTTATTTCCGGAAGTTCGATGGCGCCGTCTTGTCGGTCTTCCGGTTTGTCGTTTCCCGACCTTTTGTCAGATTTGAACTCTTGTCTAAACTGGAAGGATTTATTAAATGGATCTTTATATCGAGTTGCAGAGTATTTATGCTCGTTACATTTATTGGATGTCACTCCTTGACTACCACAAATGTAACAAAAAAGTTTTTGTTGTTTATAACCACATTGTTTGTAAGAGTGACCAACTTCATCGCAATTCCAACATTGAAGCCTTCGTGATAATTGTTTATTATCGTGCGAAAACCGTACTTTCCTACATGGTACTAATGAACACAAGTGATGTTCGTCGAAATTATTATTCTGACCAGACAACTGTTCTGAATCTTCAGTATAGTTGCAATAGTTTAAGGGCTCATCATTTGATTCTTTATTTATCTTTGAACTACGCCCTGAGTGAATTACTCTATCTTCCTTGAGATAAGGTTCCATAGTAGATTCACCATTGAAACAGTCTACCATTGGATAACGGACCGCTCGTTTTGGTTGTTCCTGCCGATTCATGGTATTAGCGTAGGAAGGTTCTACCATAAATGTAAGAGGTATTTGTTGCATATGGGAACGTCTATCTGTTAGCAACTTAATCTCGTCCATCCGTTTACATAGTTCTATTATGTCATTCAGTGTTCGTGCTCCGGTCATCGCTAAATTATAGCTATACTGTGGTAGCATATTTTTCTGCACCACGTAGACTTTAAAGTCTTCATCAAGTGGAGGATAAGCTCTGCTAAATAAAACTTTCAGGTCAGTAATAAAATTACCAAATGGTTCCATTCGTCCTTGTAATCGACCCAGTATCTCTTCTCTTAACATAAAGTCATAGTATCGTGGCAAAAATTCACTTTTCATTTTGTTGACAAATTCCGACCAAGTTTTGAACGTATCACTATTACCCCAGTACCAACGCTCCGCTTTATTCTTCAGAAGATAGTGAATATTTGAGAGATGTGCGTTTTCACTGACACCTGCACCGCGAGCGTAAGCCTCAACTCTAGTGAAAAATTCAATCAGTGAAAGCCCTTGTCCATCTCCACTGAACCTAAGATTCCATTTATGAACCGATCTAGAGCCACTGGCAATATTGGTAGTTGGGTTTTCAGACCAAGGGTTAATATTTTCAGTTACATTATTGCCAACTTTACCACGTTCTGATTCTAAATTTGCGTTACCTACATCACGAAAACTTCTATGAGCCGATGAACTCCTACGCTCGACAAACCCTTTTTCTAAATTGCCACACTGAGTATTAGGTGCCATTAAAAATGAAGTATTCAAACTGTTTGCAGAGTATCTGCTTCATCCTCTACCTAAACCTAGCTGAGTCATCTGCTTCGCTAAAGCGTCAGGAACTCTACTTGACTCTTTCTCCCTCTCTATAGCTGAACGAATACTTTCGCTCGATTCGATCGCTGATATTTGAAGTGTTTGACTAGGATTTGGTTCATATTCACCGAGATAAATAGTGACTTGTTTTAAAAGATGTTTAAGTCCTTCTAATATTTCATCACGGTCTGGAAAAGTGGTATCTTTGATTCTTGTGACTCGATTAATCCACAATCCAACTCTTGACTTTATTATTTGAGCCAAATTCCTATCCTTTTTCTTTTCGGCAAGAAGAAACTCCTCAGACAACCCAGGTAACATAACACGAGCCTTGCTTAGCTCTTCCAATGGATTATTCGGTGAAACAATTGGGAACAGATTATTAGTTGAGTCTTCTTTAGCGATGGCATTTTGCAATGCTAAAGTTTCACTTCTACTTGTTGTTAAGCCTACTTTCCCTCTTATATAAAGTTCGTGCTTACGTTCTTCCTCGCTTAAATGGGTGGGCTCGTATTCACATTCAAACTTCGCCATTTGTTTCTTGTGTAATTCAAAAGGAAAACTAGAAATAAATTAACTCAAGTCAATAACCCTTGAACCAGATGCTACCACAACAACTCTTTAGAATAATTCTATCCTGACAGCTTTTGACAAACCACAATCTTTCAAATGTGGAGATAAAAACTTAAAGCAAAAATAATTAACCAACTGTCTCAAATTAATCTGTAAAGCTATAAATCGCAATAAAATTTAGCCATGCAAATAAGGAGTCACAAACCATCAAAAAAAAAAAAAAAGTTTAACGGTTATCGCAATAACTCTGTACAGTTATAATTCGCAACAAAATATAACCTTGCAACTGTGAAGTCACAAACAAGCAAAAACAAGTTCAACAGTTGTCTCAATAACTCTGTACAATTATAAATCGCAACAAAATTTAGCCATGCAAATAAGGAGTCACAAACCATCAAAAAAAGAAAAGTTTAACGGTTATCTCAATAACTCTGTACAATTATAATTCGCAACATAATATAACCCTGCAAATGTGAAGTCACAAACAACCAGAAAAAAGTTTAACAATTTTCTCAATAAATAATCACCATTTCAAATTCAAATAAAGATCTTGCAGAAAGCCAAAACAAATCCAAATAAATTACGCAACCAACAAAAATTGTAATGCAGGTCCAGTTCGCAACAAACCCGAACAACTGTAACCATAAATCGAGTTTACAATGAACTGCAAAAATGTAGATTAGAGTATGTTCCGCAATCGATGTTAATTTCAAAATTAAAATACTGTAAATTTATACCGCTTTTGAAAAATTTCACATGCGTAAATAACGTTTCGCGATACGGAATCAATAGACTACAAAGTATCACAGAATTCTTTAATATTTTAAAACTGTTACCTTCGAAAGATTATTTCACATAAAACTTTAAATTTTTGTTATTTCATCTCACTATCACAGAAACACTTTGACTAATATCACTCTAACCAACCTAATCAACTAATTAAAATAAATAACTATTTTTGCGTATAAATAAACATCGCGTATTATTAAATAATTGCACACAATAACTTAAATAACTTAACAGTCTATATATATTCAATAATTATATCGGAAATCACCAAACACAGAACTTAATAAATTCACAGCACTTAATAAATGTACACAATTAATATAACGGTTAACATAACAATTAATATAATGACTAACTGTCTCTCACAAAACACTATACACAAGCCTAATCTTAAAATTTAAATTAATATTTAAACTGATTCACTGCACTTTTAAATTCACTAAAGAAAATTCGACTAAAACTATACTTTAAACTTACCACACATAAATAGTTGAACAGCTTCCACGCGTTGCTATCTGTAAAAGATGTTGTTTGTTCTGGAGGTGTCCCCACAAGGGATGCCAAATGTAATAACCCCAAGGTGCCAGCACATTAAATTTATTGGTGAGGATCGGGCCTTCTACTTCCTTCAAACACGCGACAAGCTTCTCGATAAATATTCAACACAAAATAAGAAAAAGCCATAAATATGTACAAAAAAATTAACATAATTTAATTAAATTAAAAAAAAAACTAAATTGTTACATCCAAAATATAGCTCTAAAAAAAAACTATCGAAACAAAAACATTACTGCAAAAATAACAAACTTAACCTAATAACTGTGCTCAAGTTTTATTTTTATATTTAATATTTTTTTAATTTTTTTATTTAAGTGATAATTAGTTGAAAGACTTTTTTATTTATTATTTTTTTTTTTAATACAAAACGATTAACTCACAGTACCTTAAAAACAGCCAGATTCTTCCTCCAGTCCATATCTCTGAGATGTTCTTTTATTTCCACAACTTTCAAAATGTAAGCCTGGTCCCAATATAAGGTTCAGTTGTACCTTCGTAGACTCAAGAAGACAGAATGCCAAAAAATATTTGTTTCTTCAAACTCAACAACTTCAATTCTCCCTTCAATCCCACTTTTTTTCGTTTTCCTTTTTTTTTCATAATTTTATAATTGTAATTGAACTGGTTTGTAATTTACGACATCAAATTTATAGTGGATTAATATGTTGCTAATTTTAACGTTCAACCTAGCATCTGCTGTAATATGATTATATATAATACAATATAAAAAAATGACTTCATTGTTTTGGAACTTCTTTATCGTTAAACCTAGCTCTAACTTCTTGTTAACCGAATTCCTTGATTTCACAATATTTGGGGTAACCCATAATTTCAATTTTAAATTCTTCCTCAGTAAATCCGGGACGTTCAAAATATGCATATTCGTTTGATTTATCCATATGAATTTTAAGTTAAATTACGAGGTAATAAATTACTTTGTTGTTGGACTAAGATCCTGGTTAAAGTTAATGTTATTGTGTTTTTCTTCCTTATAAATTTATTTTGCGTTCTTCGTTAATCGTTTTTTTCTTAACTAATTTTTACAATGTAGAGAATTACAATTTACATCTATGTATTACTAAAATTTGAGCTTTTATATTAATTTACTTTCTAATTGGATTTATAGTTTAACTGATTTTCGATAGATTTAAAATATCCTAACTAAGACTTAAATAATTAAATTATTTTCTTTTTATTTGATTTTCATTTGTTTTTCTTATTTTGATTTCTTCCATTATATTTTTCTTTAAAACCATTACAAGAACCTCCTTCACATTTCATGAAATTTCCATTTTAGACTACGTATTAGCATCAAAATGTGGATAGGTGAGTGATTAGTCAGGCTGAACGAGTGTCGGAGGTTCCGCTAAGTGGTAATCGATAAAACAAATTTTGAATTTTTGTATTGTTGATTTTTATGTATAATAATTTTAGGAAGATGTTTACAAATCTATCTTGAAACTTTTACCATTACCAATATTTTAGTTTTTTCACATAAAACTGGTAATTTTTTTCAGGTGGACTAATTAAAGAAATAGTGCTTATATTTTTATGAAACATCAAAAAATTATTTATTATCCGGCTCGATGGACCAAAAGTTATGGATATCGGAATTTTATATGACCGGTTCTGTTAATCCGAATAATTTCAAAAAAATTTGTTCACTGATAGATGCAAGCGTAAACCTAAATTTGGATTAGATATTAATTGGTGTTAAAAATCAGGAAAACAAAGTTTGCGAATTTTTTGCTAAGAGTTTTAAGTTTCATACCAGTTGATTCCAAATTTTGTTTTTCTAATTTTGGTAGTCCTGAAGAAAGGTTGATTTAGAGTGACTGTATATTTTATTGTTATGCCTTCTAAAAACAATTCAATAATTTTATTTAACATTTTTCAAACATTACAAAAAATTATGACTCAAACAGCTTGATTTGGTGCTTAATTCGAATGACGGTGGAGATTTATCGGATTTTATAACAAACGGTGAATGGTATTTAATAGGTGAGTAATCTTTCATATCAGGTAATTTTATATTTAATTTTCAAATAAAATTTTCTTCACTTTTTGTAAGGAAAGATAATTAAAATTCATTATTTTTCTATAACCTAGGAATGCCTGGAAAGAAAAATACAATAGTTTATGCATGTTGCCCAGAACCATATGTCGATATTACATTTACAATACAAATAAGACGAAGAACATTATATTACTTTTTTAATTTAATAGTACCATGCGTATTAATTTCCTCCATGGCACTATTAGGATTTACTTTACCACCAGATTCAGGAGAAAAACTTACTCTGGGTAATATAACTTTCATTTACAATATTTTTATTATATTCAAATATATTATTATATTTTAATTTCAAATATCAATAGTTTATTTATATTATTTACATTTCTACAGGAAAATTATTTATCTATTTATTTTATTTGAAAACAGAATACAATTAAAAAACCATTTTTCAGGAGTAACGATTCTGCTGTCTTTAACTGTTTTTTTGAATCTTGTGGCTGAATCGATGCCAACAACATCAGACGCTGTCCCTCTTATAGGTATTAGAGTGATATAGTGTGGGTTGGTTGATATATACAAAAAAAAAAAATAGGAAAAAACCAAAAGGGTTTTTTTATATGTTTACTGTTTTTAAATTATTATTTTATTTTATTTTAATTTTTTAGTTTTTTATCGATATTTTTTTTTTAAACAGAATTATTATGATGCAAATTAGATTTAGTTGAACATTTTTTATTTGTTTTTAATTGTGATCTTTGTAAATAATGCATTAAATTTTAATTTTTATAGAAAACCGTTTCAAAATGTTTTATGATAAAAATAATAATTAGAAAATTTTTGTTTTCGATTAATGAAGATTTTAATCGATTTTTGTTTCAATGATGGTTTGGGTTAATTTGATTTAGAAAATCTCGTATTTTTTTTTCAAAGCCTCAATTAACATATTAATTTAGGCTTTAAAATAGCTTTTGGGAATGTTGAATTAAAATACATCGAATAAAGTTTTTCTTAAACTTATTTGAATCTTAAAGGAAATTTAAAGAACTCGAATCTAACTTGAATCTAAATTTTATTGGTTTTAATTATAAACGTAGATGGAAAAATGAAATTCGGTGTCTCATTTAACTAGGCAGTCATAAATTACGTAAGAGGAAAAGTTTACAAAAATTATTTTCGTTCACAAAACATTCAACTTTTTTCAAACCATTCCCAAAAGAAATTTTAAAATTTAACCAATCAACAATATTGAAATGTTTGTTTTACCGACCGGGAAATAGATAAAGGCATGATCAGTGTTACTTTGAAAAACAAAAAGGATATTAAAATACAGAATAACGATAAACCCCGAATGCTTATCTAATCTAACATAATCATCAATGTAAAAAAGCAATTTCAAAACAAAAACTTCACTTAAACTTCTTATCAGAACCAACTTTTGTGCCTTTGTAAGGAAAATTAAAGAAAAATGTTTTCTTTATATATTCTAGTTTGTGATTTTTTTTCATACAAAAATTTTTTATTTCTTTTATGATATCTCAAAAAAATTACGATATATTTAGATTAAGAAAGAAATCAGAATTTAATTATGTTGATTGGAGTAACTAGAGATAAGTTTTTTTGTATGTTTGGGAAAAAAATATTTTTTATGCTATTAATTCCGAATGGATTGAAGAACCGAAAATATGGTTTATGGAAAAATATTTTTATTAGTAACTGTCATAAAAAACAAAGTAGTTTTATTTATCTTTTAACATTTATCATTCAATTGTTCATTCTTATCTCACACTTGGGCATCACTATATACTACAAGTAATTCACTTTATTCAACAACATCATATTGACAATTAATTTAAAAGATTGGATTTAAATAAAACTGAACAAGTTGGATTTGAAATATTGTAAAGATTATACTTTAATCGAAAACAATTAACAGTAGTTTGAAAAGGACACAAATGAAATCAAAATAATTTCCACAAGTTGATAAACCTTTGTGTGTTCTCTAATGAACATTTTAATTTTTTTTTTTAATGTCTTTCATGTATGAGAAGAAAGGCTATAAAAATGAAAAAGTAAAAAAATTAAAAACTTTAAACCAAATTATAATGCAATCCCATAATAACCCTAGTAAAAAACCGCAATTTGCAACCCTTTGCCTATTTTGCGAGATTTTGATCGATACTTTTGTTCGAAAATAAAAAATATGCTGAGAGAAAGTTCTGGATATCCTTGTAGTCAAAATTTGTCAAAATCAGACGATTGTTACAAAAACTAGACATAAATCGCAAAAGCTCCAGCAGTTAAAAATCTTTCATACAAAACGAAAATATCCACTAAATATGCGGCCATTTCCAGCTCAAATTGGAGCACCGTGCATGTTTTTGTCTCATTTTTCAGTTAATATGTCGTTTTGCCACGATTTGCGACAAGTCATTTTTCTGAACTTTAAAAGGCACAGTCTAACCCCTTGCCTATTTGCAGAGCTTTTGATCAAAATTTTTTTCCAAAAAATTATCAAAAAAATAAGCTGGTAGGAAGCTCTGGATATCGTTCTAATCAAAATTAGCCAAAATCAAGCAATTGATACATATTTTATTTAGCGTAATTATACATTTGTACAGTGATAAAAAACAATTAGTTATAACAATCAACGGAACTCAAATTTCAACGTCGAGATTTTTCAGCCATTCGAGTACATTCGGCGTTGCGTCGATAAAATCTGTTATTGGTCCTTGATAAGAGCGTAAGGGGCATTCGGAGACGGTGTGACGAATTGTTTGTTTTTGTGCTCCACAATCACAAGACGGTGGTTACTACTCCGCCTTTTGTAAAAAAGCATCAGCATGTCTTTAACTTAATTCTGTTTAATCTCACCCATAAATTACGTGGAATGTCAAAGCCATTAAATTTGATATTGGGGTCTGTTATGTCCAGTAATAAAGAATTATTGTATTTGAAAAATATCCATTCATTTTGCCATGATTCTTTTTTTTCAAAATTACTTGCTTTGAGTTCTTCAAAGAAAAATGCAGGTGGGTTACGAGATTTCAATCGATAAAAATATAACGAAATTTTGATATGCTGGAAGTTGATTGTCCATTATTTTACCATATTCTTTTAATAAGACCTGAGATCGTCGCAAATGCGGAGGTTCAATGTTTGTTAAAACTGGAAGCCATTCTATTGGTGTCGGGTTGATTGCCCCGGTGATAAAACGCATTGTTGTTCTTAGTTGAACATCGATTTTGGTTGCGTGTTTACTTTTCAACCAAACAGGCGCACAATATTAGGCTGAGGAGAAAACAAGAGCCACAGCAGATGTTCTCAATACATTCGCAGAAGCTCCCCATGTTGATCCTGCAAGTTTTTCTATGATATTATTTCTTGTCTTTAATTTGGCCTCAAGCTTAAAGCAATTTTCTTTGTGCGTAAGTGATCTGTCCAATGTGCGACCCAAATATTTCATATTAAAGTTATGTGTAAGTTGTTTTCCGTTAAAATTAACCAACAGTTTGTATTTGCTTCTTTGTTGTTTAAATGGAAACAACAAACTTCAGTTTATCCATGCTTGGACATAATCTCCATTTCTTGAAAAAATTTCCCAGTATTATTAGATCTTCCTCCAACATGTTTTCAGTAATTGAAAATTGATTCGATTGAATTGCAATTGCTATATCATCGGCATATCCAAATTTTTTTGATTGAGTTGTAGGTAAATCGATCAAGTAAATGTTGAAAAATAATGGAGCCATTACTGATCCTTGTGGGAGACCATTACTCAATTTCCTGAAAGAACTCTTCTCATTGTTTCGATAGACTTTAGAAAAGGCGATTTGTGAGCATATTGTTGATTACTTGAGCAATTTTAAGGAATGGAATAATATTGAGCAGCTTATATATTAGGCCTTTTCGCCAAACGGTGTCATAAGCCGCTGCTAGGTCTATGAAAACAACAGACGTTTTTAATTTTTTTGGAACCCTAGTTCGATATAGTTGGTTAGTGACAAAACTTGTGAGCGATGTGGAGAAGTGGATAAGTCAACAACATCAATAACAAGGAAGGTTAAGCAACACTGGGAAGGGTCCCAACTTAAACGGGTGACCGCTTGGGAACTTCATCAGAAAAAATATGGAAATATGATTGCAGCATTATTGAAGCAGGAATATCTCGCCCACGATATGCCAGTATAACTTATCCAGCAGCCCTGGAAACAGGCTAGGATTCGATGGCCCACCCGTTATTCCGTAAAGTGGGTCCGAAATTCAAATGATTAAAGAAACGCATACTAGAAAGAAAAACCAAACAAACCAAAAAACCGAAAAAAAAACAAATATCGACCGTTGGCTACCGTACCCGGACACAAATAGGAAACTGGAATGTCAGAACTCTGATAGAAATATCGAGGTTAGCACAAGTTGAGAAAGTAATGAAAGAATATAACATCGAGATACAAGGACTCAGTTAAGTAAGATGGAAAAACAGCGGAGAGATCACAACAACAACAAGTAAAGGAAATTACATGATGTTCTCTGGTAAATCCAACACACATGAACAAGGCGTAGCAATCTTAACAGCACCTAACGCAAAGAAACCACTTCTCGAATGGAAACCAATCAGTAGCAGAATAATAACAGCAAGATTCCTATCGAAAATTAAAAATACAACGATCATACAGTGCTATGCACCTATTGAAGAAGCTAATGTGCGACACAAGCTGAATTCTACGAACAACTCCAAGCAACACTGGCTAGTGCACACCGAAATGACATCAACATAATACAAGGTGATTTCAATGCCTAAATTGGAACCGACAACACCGGAATGGAATCAGTCATGGGCAAACATGCACTAGAATCAATACGTAACAAAAATGGAGACAGGCTCATCAATTGTTGTGTCACAAATCAACTATTCATAGGAGGCAGCAAGTTCCCACACAAGAACATACACAAATACACTTGGACATCACCAAATGAACGAACCAAGAATCAAATTGATCACGTACTGGTGTAGAAGAAGTTTCTATCCTCACTACAAGACGTCAGAGCAAAGCAAGGAGCAGACACACACAGCGACCATCAACTGGTAATTGCAACATTCAAAATTAAACCAGCCGCTGTAAAACACAACAAGTCATGTCAGAGGAAATTTAACATCAACAGATTGAGTGACAAAGATACAAATAAGGTCTTCAAAGAATCGCTCCAGCTCAATCTATCAAACAACAAAACCACCAGCATCGGTGA
Organism: Diogma glabrata; assembly: GCA_963693315.1. Classification (NCBI taxonomy): domain Eukaryota; kingdom Metazoa; phylum Arthropoda; class Insecta; order Diptera; family Cylindrotomidae; genus Diogma; species Diogma glabrata. Next base: position 21,331,733 of record OY856186.1, on the reverse strand, counting down.
AAAATGGGAACAAGTTAAAGAAACTTACGTCAAAACTGCTACAGATGTGCTTGGATAAGAAGACAAATCGCGAAAACCGTGTCACCAGAACACAACCAAGATCCGCAGCAAATATGAAAGTACAGCAAAACAAGTTAAGAAGATGGTAAGGAATGCTCGCAGAAGATACACAGAAAGCATTCTCAAGACTGCAGAAACCACAGCAGCTAATAGAAATATGCGCACACTACACGAATGCGTGAGAAAGGTCACTAACAAATATACAAACACTCCACCAATAAAAGATGAATCTGGTAAAAACCCTCACAACACATGAACAACAGCTAAATAAATGGAAGGAATACTTCAAAGATAACTGCCAGCAACATGAAGTTAACTTACAGGCTCCGGATGACAACTATAACGAAACTATCAGCACCCATCCACCAACGGAACGGGAAGTTAGAGATGTCATACAGAAACTCAAGAATAACAAATCTACTGGTACAGATAATATATCGGTAGAATTACTCAAAGCAGATGTAAACACAACAACAGAAGCTCTAACACCACTATTAGCTGATGAATGGAACGAAGGTAAAATACCAACCAAATGGAAAGAGGGTTTAACCATAATCCCAAAGAAAGGTGATCTAAGAGAATGCAAAAATTGAAGAGGTATATCTCTGCTCAACACAACAATGAAAATACTAGCAATGATTTCTCGAAAGAATATCTCCATCAATCAACATGAAATTAAGAAATAAACAAGCCGGCTTTAGACCAGGAAGAAGCTGTACCGATCATATCAACACAATCCGTACCATCATAGGGCAATCAAACGAATGGAGCTCACCACTGTAACTCCTCTTCGTGGACTTCGAACGCGCCTTCAATTCAATCAACAGAAGCGCGATATGGAATACACTGTGAAATAGGCATCCCGAAGAAAAAAGTTGATCTAATCAAAGAAATGTATCGGGATGCTGGAAATAGAATACAATACAAAGGACAGCAAAGTAATAAACACTACAACCACCGAGGAAGGAGACAATACTGTGTACTATCTTCAATAGACAATACTGTGTACTATCTGTGTACTATTGGAGAGTGAGGAATATAGGGAGAGTTATTCGGTTACCGGCCTTTGCTGGTAACGCAGTCGGTTTAACTGTCTGACCTGTCAAATCCCGACTTCCTGACAACCCATTTCAATTCCACAAACGTCACCTGGCAGAATTCGTGAGCACAACAAAGACCTCATCGATTTTCGTTACAATTCGGTTGTAAATTAATCGTTCAAATAATTTGTAGCAGACACTTAGCAGTGCGATTGGTCTATAACTTTCCGGATTTTCTACTATCTTTCCTGGTTTCAACAATGCTATAATTTTCGTTTTCTTGAAAGCGTTTGGTAATATTGCAGCTTCCATTATGTTGGTGTAAAAGTGAGCAAACCATTTTAAGGTGTTTTCTCCGCAATTTTTAAGGAATTCTGGATAGACATTATCGAAGCCAGCTGCTTTGCGCGATTTCATGTCCAATAATGAAGCTGCAATCTCTTCGATGGTGAAAGGGCGACAATATTCGGAAGATCTTGGTGTGTTTCGTTTCAAGTTTTTAAGATTTAACAAAATGGTTTTTGAAAGTTCTTTATGTGGTTCAACTCTTGACACGTTTACTATCCTGTTTGGTATTAAATTTGGATTGATGTTTGTTTTATCAGCAAATTTCTTTTTCCCAGCACCCAATTTTCGTATTTGACTCCATGCTTTTCTACTAGATTGTGTAAAATCCATATTTTCCATAGCAGACATCCAGACATCCTTTTCTGAGGATCTTAATAGATCATCAGCTATTTCTGGGTCTCCACTTTCTTCGAATTCATTGAAAACTTTTGCTTTCCTCATTCCATCCGGGAATATATTCCATACGATAGCCTCGCGGTATGAATTGTTTTGCAGCTATTAGAGTATCGCCAACGAAACGGTCGTAGTTCTTTACAACTGGTGGAATAAATTGTACAGAAGCATCTAAGTCTTTTGAAAAACTTTGCCATGAAGCCTTTGAAAAATTCCATCTAGGTTTCGGTATGGAATGTATCATCGGGATATGTATTCCAGCCTCTACTATCACTGGTCGATGCTGAGAATGTGGGAAAACCAATAATACTTGTCCTAAAGCATTGATTAGTTGACCTTTAGAATTAGATGAAACCAAACATAGGTCTGGGTTGTAATATCTGCGCCATCGGCCGGATTGAAAAGTACCAAGGGCTTTCGCGTCAAATATGAGATGCAAGTTTTGCTGTTCAAACCAATTTACGAGTCTATATTTCCATAGTGTGTGATGACTGTTAAAGTCACCAATATAGATGCTCGGCTTATCATATGAAGGGAGAACATTAGTCGGCCAGGCTGTGTTTGGTGATTTATATATATTCATAATATTTGTTCCGCCAACCTCAATTGTTACGGTTTGTTAGGTTTCCACTTGTTTTACATTTTCAAGACCACATTTTACATACGTTGCAGTTCCATACGATTTATGAAATGTTGCTCCGATAATTTCATATCAAGAAATTTCACCTCAGGTAACTAAAGTTTCTTCTGATGCGATGTGTGTTTCTTGAATGACTGCAATATCTATTTTGTAATCTTTTAGTTGATGCGATAAATGTTCACATTTCGATTTGCTAGACCCTTCAATATTCAATTGATAGATTCTTGTTATCGGTTCGATTTTTCTTGAATTTTGGTTTGACATTTGATTTTGATTTTGGTGTGTCTTTTCAACTTGTTTTTCCCTCTGTAATAGCCAGGAGATCAAATAAATGATAGTTTGGCTTCCGAGATGATAGACTATTTTTGATTGTGTACCTTTAAGGCAGTCTATCCTTACAACATTATTTAAATTTTCAATTTAAAATACCAATTTAATGAAAATATTATTTTTATCAAAAATGTTTTGCATCCGATGTCAATGGTTATAGAGAAAAAAAAACATAGATATCATAGATGTGATTGATACATAGCACTAGCTATACATCGAAAAAGCTCCAGCAATCGCAAATTTTGCATACAAAACGAAAATATTCACTAAATATGCGGCCATTCCCAGACTTGTGCATGTGCATGTTTTTGTCTCATTTTTCAGTTAATATGTCATTTTGCCACGATTTGCGACAAGTCATTTTTCAGAACTTTAAAAGGCATGCGGGCTAAAGGCCGTAGGGTGAAAGACGGCCGCGACGGCCAGACCTTCGTTATTTTATAAAAGCTGAAAGTTTTTCTGCGCATATCCTCTACTCAGGTAGGAACGATTAGCGACATATGAAGTTTGGATCATGGTGGCTTTAGCAGGGAGCAGGAAACAAAGGGGCCTCCAAAGTTTCTTGATAGTATAAAAGGTAATTTTTTTTATATATTCTTCGGGATAGTATTAGAAGTCACGTCACCCATTGCCAGACACTTACTATCCAGATCCCCCTGCAGACACCCTTAAATTTTAACAAATTGATAAAGTTTAAGGGTGTCTGGCAGGGGGTTACCACGATAGCAAGTGTCTGGCAATGGGTGACTTGACTTCTAATACTATCCCGAAGAATATATAAAAAAAATTACCTTTTATACTATCACGAAATTTTGGAGGTCCCTATGTTACCTGCTTCCTTTACCCTAAAATGTTTTCATTTTGCGTAAGAATTTGCAATTTGTTCTACTACGATAGTAAATATATAATAAACGATATTTATTATATATTATTTAGTTAAAAATCAACAACATAACATTCAAATCCATATTCTTTTTAGATTGGTGTTTTAATTTAAAATTTTTGTAAAATTACATGAAAAAAGCAAATGCAATTGGGGCACTGACGAGGGTAGGTTCGAATCCCATCCGAAACACGAAAAATGTGACTTGGAGTTTTTTTTTCTGAAAAACTTCAAACCATACCTTTGAATTCAAAATATTCCAATTACTTCTTTACTTACTTGAGTTTAATTGATCTCAAAAATCCAAAAGCAATTACAATTTGTTATTAAGTGAAAATAATTTTACACTAGTGAAAAAAAAACCCTTTTTACAGGGGATTAAGCCTGCATGAAAATTGACTTTTTATCTGCTATCGTAGAGAAATAGTTTTTTACTATTAAACTATCGATACATTTGGTGTTTACACAAAAATAATAAAAATGCTATTTGTGGAATAAACGTTCAGAATAATGCATTTTTGAAGCAGTTGGATACTTAGATCCTTAGAATGATGAAAATATAAACAACTACCTCTTTAAAGAAGGACCTTTACTGATAGTGATATAGACAACACGAATTAGCTTACAATGTAACAGAAACGCTTCAAATAATAATATAAAAAAAGAATGAGCATTTTTTGCCAAATGAATCTACTGATAAAACTGACTCGGCTCAGGCATTTTATTTTATTCGTGCTATATCTGCAGATTTTCAATGTTATGAAGAACTACTCAGTATGGGCATGCTTACTGGAAGAACACGTGGAATAGATATCCATAACTTGTAACAAATATATTGTGAAGCCGGATATCACCTAACTAAGCCCCGCTATTTTTTAAAAAATTAAAAACAAAGATTGTGCTGTATTGTTCTACAGTTGTGCTGGATGTGCTACATGTGCTACTCAGAAAGAATGCCATATCACCAATGGAAAAATGTTGGCACGCTGAAACAAGTTTTCGAGCAGAAATTAGCCCCGTCATTTTGAAAAATCTGAAAAACAAAGGTTGTCGTGTATTGTCCTCGAGTTGTGCTGGTTGTGCTATTTAGAAACAAATTTCATATCCCTAGTGGAAAAATTTTATAACACAAAAATCATTTTTTCGAGTAAAAGTTAGCCCGCCATTTTGGAACAAAAGAAAAACAAAGGGTCTGCTGTACGGTGTTAGAGTTGTGCTAGTTGTACTATTCAAGAACTAATTTGTACCACCAACAGAATAATTTAAACACGCTAAAACGATTTTTCGAGTTGAAGTTAGCCCCGCCATTTTGAAAAAAATTAAAAGCAAAGGTTGTGCTGTATTGTGCTAGGGTTGTGCTGGTTGTGCTCCTCAGAAATAGTTCCATATTATCAATGAAAAAAAGTTGGCACGCTAAAACGACTTTTCGAGCAGAAGCAAGTCCCGCCATTTTGAAAAAATGACAACCTTTGTGCTGTATTGTGCTCGAGTTGAGCCGGTTGTGCTACTTAGACAAAAATTTCGTAACCCTAACAAAAATTTTTTACAGAGTTAGCATCATTTTTTTCGAATAGAATTTATCCCCGCCATTTTGGAAGAAATCAAAAACAAAAGAAGTGTTGTATTGCGTTAAAGTTGTGCTGGTTGTGCTACTGAAAAAAAAAAACGTTTCACCAACAAAATGATTCAAACCATGCTACAACCATTTTTCGAATGAAAGTTAGCTCCGCCATTTTACAAAAATCAAAGAAGGAAGGTTGTGCTGTATTGTGCTATAGTTGTGCTGGATGTGCCACTCAAAAAGAATCCCATATTAACAATGAATAAAAGTTGGCACGCTAAAATGATTTTTCGAGCAGAAGGATATTTTCGAGCAGAAAGCATTCGAGCAGAAAATTAAGCAGAAGCTAGCCCCGTAATTTTGAAAAAAAATGAAAAACAAAGGTTGTTATGTATTGTACTCTAGATGTGCTAGTTGTGCTAGTCAGAAAGAATTGCATATAAGCAATGAATAAAAGTTGGCAGACTAAACCGATTTTTCGAGCAGAAGTTGGCGCCACCACTTTGAAAAAAATAAAAAGCAAAGGTTGCACTGTATTGTGCTTGAGTTGTGCTGGTTGTGCTATTCAGACAAAAATTTCGTATTCCTAACAGAAAAATTTTATAACGCTAACATCATATCTTCAAATAGAAGTTAACCCCGCCATTTTGGAAAAAAAAAAGAATAAATTGAGTGCTGTATTGTGTTAAAATTGTGCGAGTTGTGCTACTCCAAAACAAATTCGTACCCACCAACGGAAAAATTTAAACACGCTAAAACGATTTTTCGAGTAGAAGTAAGCCCCGCCATTTAACAAAACATAACAAAAGGATGTTGTGCTGTATCGTATCATAGTTGTGCTGGATGTGCTACTCAACAAAAATTCCATATCAATATTAAAAAAATGGTGACAGATTAAAACGATTTTTCGAGCAGAAGGCTTAGCAGAAGTTAGCTCCGCCATTTGGCAAAAAAAATAAAAACAAATGCTGTGGTGTATTGTTCTATTGTTGTGCTAGTGGTGCTACTCAAAAAAAATTCCATACTACCAATGCAAAAATTTGGTACGCAAGAACGATTTTTTGAGTAGAAGTTAGCCCCGTCGTTTTCGAAAAAATGAAAACAAAAATTTTCTATATGTAGTGGTAGGGAGTAGCACAACTTGCACAATTTTAACACAATACAGAACTCAATTTATTTTTTTTTTTTCGCAATGGCGGGACTAACTTCTATTTGAAGAAATGATGTTAGCTTTATAAATTTTTTCTGTTAAGAATACGAAATTTTGTCTGAGCAGCACAACTAGCACAACTCAAGCACAATACAATAAAACCTTTGTTTTTTGTTTTTTTTCAAAATGGCGGGGCCAACTTCTGCTCGAAAAATTAGTTTAGTCTGCCAGCTTTTATCCATTGCTTATATGCAATTCTTTCTGAGTAGCACAACCAGCACAACTAGAGTACAATACATAACAACCTTTGTTTTTCATTTTTTTTTTTTTCAAAATGGCGGGGCTTATTTCTGCTCGAATGCTTTCTGCTCGAAAATATCCTTCTGCTTGAAAAATCATTTTAGCGTGCCAACTTTTATTCATTGTTAATATGGGATTTTTTTTTGAATGGCACATCCAGCACAACTATAGCACAATACAGTACAACCTCTCCTGTTTGATTTTTGCAAAATGGTGGGGCTAACTTTCATTCGAAAAATGGTTTTAGCGTGGTTTAAATTATTCTGTTGGTGAAACGTTTTTTTTTTCAGTAGCACAACCAGCACAGCTTTAACGCAAAACAACACTTCTTTTGTTTTTGATTTCTTCCAAAATGGCGGTGCTAGCTTCTATTCGAAAAAAATGATGCTAACTTTGTAAAAAATTTACCAGCAAAAACACCAGCACAATACAGCACAACCTTTGGTTGGTATTTTTTTCAAAATGGCGGGGCTAACCTCCTCCTTGAAAAGTCGTTTTAGCGTGCCAACTTTTTTTCATTGATAATATGGAACTATTTCTGAGGAGCACAACCAGCCCAACCCTAGCACAATACAGCACAACCTTCGCTTTTAATTTTTTTCAAAATGGCGGGGCTAACTTCAACTCGAAAAATCGTTTTAGCGTGTTTAAATTATTCTGCTAGTGGTACAAATTTGTTCTTGAATAGCACAAGTAGCACAACTCTAACAGCGTACAGCAGACCCTTTGTTTTTCTTTTTTTCCAAAATGGCGGGGCTAACTTTTACTCGAAAAAATTATTTTAGTGTTAAAAATTTTTTCACTAGGGATCTGAACCACAACCAGCACAACTCGAGGACAATACGGGACAACCTTTGTTTTTCAGATTTTTCAAAATGGCGGGGCTAACTTCTGCTCGAAAAATGGTTTCAGCGTGCCAACTTTTTTTCATTGGTGATATGACATTCTTTCTGAGTAGCACATCTAGCACAACTGCAGCACAATACAGCACAATCTTTGTTTTTAATTTTTTTAAAAATGGCGGGGCTAAGTTAAGTGACATTGAAGCAATACTAAATCTGGATAATCTGGTGAGTAGGTGCACCTCCATGGTGCACTTTTCATGAATAATTTCCTTTCATTGTATATTGCACCAACAAAATCTTTGTGCTAAATTCTACATTCAGCAATACTATAATAAAGAAAATTATTGCATGCACCTGTAAATTTTATCTAAGAAAATGCAACACGACCTCGCCAATTCCAAAACTTGCTTATATCAGATGATGAGACATACTGTGTAAATTGGCCGTATCAAAGTGCGCTGGCTATCAAAACGACAGGTTTTAGTTGAAGTTTTATCATTGCGAGTGCATAACGTGAAATCGTATGGAACTACAAAAACAGTATTGCGAATTACTAGATGACGAATTCGGAAAAAATCCGGGTATTTCGGAAAAAAATATTCTTTTTTTTTTTGGGCTATTTTATCACGATCGGAAAATTCTGAGAACATTTTCCGTAATTAGCAAAAATATTAAATGAACAGTACCCAAATAGTTTCATGTTTTAAGATTACATACTGTTTTGGACTTAATTGAAGAATATATACAGTTTTTCTGGTATTTGAAGAACATACTCTTACAATGAAATTAGCATTTGAACCACATCTATTTGATGTCTCAAAAGCCCTAGTGAACTAAAGATATAGTTATTTGAGTTATGTGAAAGTCTCTTTTTTGATGCAAAGAAAGTTTCGATTAACCCATTTCGAACCGAGTTGCAGAAACTATTTTCAAAGGTAAAACAAAATACTTTTTTATAGTAATTTGATGCTCATAAACTCAAATCTGAGAAAAAAACAAGTAATCTTTTACCGTTTTCCGGAAAATGGAAAAATTTAATGTTCGTTTCTAAATAAATACAAACCAAACAAATTTATTTTAAAAAAAAATTTAATGATTTAGTTTAGAATAAATTTAAATACAGTGACATTTTTTAAAACAATCGACATGATAATAGCTTACTAATGAGCTTGATTCCTTGCCGTACAGGCGAAATGTTGCTGATTTGACAATTTTCTACAAATACATTATAGATGAATGCACTTCCTCTGAGATTAAATTAATTTTACCTGAACTAGCAAACTTCTCGCTTTTTACCAGAACTAATACTGTGGCCCATACTTTTACGGTTCCAATAAAAAGGTGCAGAATTGTTGTTTTTCAGCGTGACTATGACAACAGATACTCTCATCTTTGGAATGCCTCACCTTGGTGGGTTTTCCTCGATACCTTTAATCCTCAAAAATTTAAAGTTAGCGTTCATAAGTTTCTCAAAGAAACTTAATTTATTTAAACAAAATTATAATACCTAGTTGGTATGGTATCTTCAGATATTCAGAGAAATTAATTTATAATTTATTATAATTAAACTAAACATGCCCAACTTTATTTACAAAAAAAATGCTTATTGCATTTTCGACACATGAAAATTGTGTGTTTGCCACACCTTTTTAGTTGACGCCTACGAGGCTTATTTTCTAGTTGACAATAATGTGATCTCAAGAAATCTCTGGTAAATAACGCAGTGTCTCAAACTCCTGGTTATCCATCTATATTCTCCATATTCTCGTTTGTCCAATAAAAGGCTTTCTGTGGCCATTACATTGAAATCAATTTGACTCAGTGTTTTTTTAGTCTTATATTTTGTGATAAAAGAGTACAACTTCCACGCATAGACCATGGAAATTTTAAGCGTAGAGATCCTTAGCAGTCAATGCCACTTCTTTTGTCAGGCAATAATATAGCAAATGATAAATTGTGAAATAATTGCCAAAAACAGCTTGTGATTCGTAGAAAACTCTACGTTATGTGATTAATCTTTTATTATAAATCCTTCAATTTTTCATATAGCTCGTTTCTCATATCAGCTAAAGGTGCTGAGCTAGGTGCTATATCATACTGAAATTATTTATGGTTTCTTGACCACATTTTGGTTTACTAAAAGAAGTCAATAAAATAATCATATTTCCCTTTCTTTTGTCGTTGTTCTTAATGATTAGATAGTCCATGTTTGGGTTCTTCAACGATGAATTCATGTTCATCAGTATCTTCAACAATATTTCTTGAAGTTTCAACTTAAACACATATGGCCACATCGCCGAAAATCCCTGTTTTCATCAGGATTCAATAACATAAAATTATCATTAATATCTTCTTCATCGCTTAATCCATCAACATGATCAGGCGGAAGATTGTTAGTTAAAGAAATATTATGAACTTCTTTGTCTCCGTCGTTTCAATCTTCAATAAATTTTCTTACTTCACGCATTGTCAATAGCTTTCGACTCGGCATTATAGCTACATTTTATATACAAATAATAAACATTCGATGTGAAGAATGAACGTTATAGCAAACGTAATATATAAAACTGTCCTTATAACCTTTTTTGTTGTATAAGTATTCATTTTTAACAAAATAATATCACACGAAATAAAATACGTCTGTTCTTTTCAAAATAGTGCCAACAAATAACCAAAATGTCAGAAAAATTATGAAATCCAATTTTCGTACAAAATTATAGGGTTCGTGCCAGTGTTCGATGAAACGAACACTTAACTTAACGTACACCTGGAAGCATCCCAATGTTTCCAATAAATATGAAAACTGTTCCTATGAGTAATCTCATCCATTGGCACAAATTCGTTATCATTAGTTTTTCGATTTTTGTTCGTTTAGTATTTTATATAATTATTCAAAAATATGTCTGAAAACAAGGATTTTTTGAAAGAGGAGGTGTGGTGGAAAGGGGGGGATTGGGTCATCAAACCATTTCTTTGTCGAATACACAACACATCAAGGAACCTTATCGTACTAAGGGCACCATGCATAACTATTACTATCATTGGTAATGGATTTGATTACATCCGAAATCTTTATAACAATTCTCGGCAAAATTCGGCCTGTTTACGATTTACCTAATTATAATTGGCCTTTAATAGCAAAAGGGTTTCCCATCCCTTCTCTATTTTCAGAGTTTTTGGTCGATTTTTTTTTTTTTCAAAAAAATATCGAAAAAATAAACTTGTAGGAAGCTTGGATATCGTTCTAAGCAAAATTTGTCAAAATCAAGCGATTGATACATAGCACTGGTCATAAATCGAAAAAGCTCTAGCAGTCGCAAATTTTTCATACAAAATGAAAATATCCACTAAATATGCGGCCACTCCCAGACTTGGGGTTCGTAAAGCTCAAATTCCAGCACCGTGCATGTTTTTGTCTCATTTTTCAGTTAATAGGTCGTTTTGCTACCATTTGCGACAAGTAATTTTTGTGAACTTAAAAAGACAAAGTCTAACCCCTTGCCCTATTTTCAGAGCTTTTGGTCGATTTTTTTTTTTTCAAAAAAATATCAACAAAATAAGCTTGTAGGAATCTGGATATCGTTCTAATCAATATTAGTCAAAATCAAGCGATTGATACATAGCACTGGCCATAAATCGAAAAAGCTCTAGCAGTCACAAATTTTTCATACAAAACGAAAATATCCATTAAATACATCGCCATTCATAAGCCCATTGCTCGATCAATCTCAAAACTCAGCACTATATGCATATATTGGTCTCACCTTTCAGTTTATATTGAACAAATATGCTGAAAAAGAGTTTGGGATATCCTCGCAATTAAAACTATTCAAAATCAAACGATTACAATATTTTTCGAAAATCTTGCACAATTGGCAATGTCTGACCAATGTTTTTTTAAATCCAGTCTTATCCAGCCTTTTTTCATCTTTTTCCAATTTTTTTTATGGAAAACAATATTAAAAAAATTTGGAAATCGGGGTTTTTTCAAATATCACAATCTATCACCATTGGTGATAGATGGTGCTTCATGTTTAGGTGGGTTATTGATATGCATGTGGAATTTATAATTTTTTTATTTAAATTCCAATATAAGTTCAAAATTTTTTATATTTTATGATTATGTGATGTACCAACTACTCAAACATAACCTTTCGACAATCAACATATATCATTTATCGAAATAATTCCAATTACTACTTTATTTACTTGAGTTTAATTGATCTCAAAAATCCAAAAGCAATTACAATTTGTTATTAAGTGAAAATAATTTTACACTAGTGAAAAAAAAATCCTTTTTACAGGTATTGATCCCAAGATGACCTCCACTCGTAGCCCTCCTAGCACTTGTAGTAATCGTACATCGATGATGTTCTCCTTACTTTCTTGGCGATTGCAATGCTTGCATTCAACTTGATATGGTCGTCTCGATAATGCATCAACGTTCCCATGTGCAGTACCTTTTCGATGCTCAATGTCCAAATCGTACGCCTGCAACCGTTCGATCCAATGTGCTACTAGTCCTTCTGGATTTTTGAACTGGAGTAGCCATCTTAACGCACCATGGTCAGTTCTGAGATGAAATTTCTGACCATACAAGTATTTATGGAAATGTTTGACGCATTCCACAATAGCCAATAATTCCTTTCGAGTTACGCAATAATTCCGCTCCGGCTTGGATAGCATTTTGGAGAAATAAGCTATCACCTGTTCCTGACCATCTGTTTTCTGCGATAAGACTCCTCCTATACCTTCATTACTGGCACCAGTATCCAAAATAAACTGCACATTAGGTATAGGATAGGATAGAATTGGAGCCGTACATAATCTCCTGCGGAGCTCCAGAAATGCTTGTTCTTGAGGTTGATTCCATTCAAATGCCTTATCTTTTCTGATTAACTCAAGCAGATTTTTGGCAACGTTGGCGAATCCTGGCACAAACCGTCTGTAATATGTGCACAATCCAAGGAATCCTTGGCCAGTTCATAACAGCTGCAACCTTGTCAGAATCTGAATGAACTCCCATTGCTGTAACCTTGTGTTCCAAATATTTTACTTCTTCCTTGAAAAGTGAAATCTTTTTGAGACTTAACTTTAAACCAGCTGCTTGCAACATTTCCAGTACCTCCGCCAAGTTCTTCAAGTGGTCATCAAAGTCTTACCCATGACGATGATGTCATCCAAATATACAAGGCATGTTTTCCAGTGCAAGCCATTAAGTACCCGTTCCATTAATCTCTCGAAAGTTGCGGGAGCGTTGCATAGCCCAAACGGCATGACATAAAATTCCCATAGTCCATTCCCTACACTGAACGGTATTTTCTCCCGATCTTCATCCGCAACTTCAACCTGCCAGTAACCACTCTGCAGATCAAGTGTTGAAAACAATCTTGAGCCCGATAATGTATCCAGTATATTATCAATCCTAGGCAATGGGTAGCTATCCTTTTTAGTGACTGTATTTAGTTTACTGTAGTCAACACAAAATCTCAAGCTCCCGTCTTTCTTGCCAACTAACACCACAGGTGAGCTCCAGGGGCTTCTTTCATATCTTGCACCATTTTATCAGTTTCCTCTCTTTTAGACAATGCTAATCGTCTTGGTTTCGGATTCTCTGCTCCAGTGTCAATACGATGTTTTACCATATCGGTTCTGCCATTTCCTTCATGTGTACTGCAGAAATTTTTCACTCCATACCAATTGCTCCATGTTTATAGGTCCTATATTCGTCCCTGTATGGAGTACTGCTGTCAAGTTTGGGGTGCTGCCTCTGTTTCCATCTTGGCCCTCTTGGACTCTATTCAAACGCGAGCTATACGAATTGTGGGTGATCGAACTTTGACATCAAAACTTGATTCCCTACAACATCGTCGCACTATTGCTGACCTTGTTGTTTTTTACAAATATCGTCATCAGCAGTGCTCAGATGAAATCAGCGGCATCATGCCTCAAATTTATTCTTACCCCCGTTCTACTCAGCAATTGGCTGCCGCAACCAGTGAAACGGTAAAGATCCCGCGCTGTCATACTGGCAGATCGCAGAGAGACTTCTTTGTCCGAACTGCGTAAAAATGGAATAGTTTGCCGGAACATTTAGTTTCAGGTGGCTTCAACCCACAGATGTTTAAAAAAGCGTTAATCAACACCTTAGAACGCCAGTTGTTGTGGGACCCAGGTCTAGACCTAGGTCTTAAAAGGTATTTATGTGTTGTTGTGACCCCATTCTAAACCCTATTACACAACACATTTTATTAAAAAAAAAAAAAAAAGAAGAGTACAAACTTGTGCCGCTCTAGCAATTGATGTGCTGATTTCTTCTGATCTTCTGAAAGCCCTTCTGTCCATTTTTGCACAAGTTGTTCCATTTCTGCCTTTTGTTGTTTTATGTTGACCGAGCAATTGATGTTTTTCTGTTCGCACTTTATTATTTTAGCTACCTCTTCACATTGCCCTATGATCGATCCTTTCTCAATTGTTTTAAATCTGACAGATTTAAAACCCTAACTGGTATTTTGTAGTCAGCATCTGATCTAACTAAGGTTTTTCCTATTATGACTTCTTTGTAATTTTGATCTTCTTTGTTGGCTTCCACAACTCACAACCGGGGTGACCCAGAACCTCCTTCCAATTTTCCCCAAATGATTGTTTCTGATTGGGGTGGCAGCTTTTCTCTGTGATCCAATATTATTTGACGAACACAATTTAAATCTTCACCATTAAATTGGAGTGGCAACTCAACATTTCCGTACGTGAGTACTCCTTTTCCAGCATCAATAACGAATCCATTTGGCCTCATAAAGTCTATGCCCAGGATGACTTCATCCACAATGTAAGCTACAACCACTTCATGTTGAAAGTGAGTATTCCCGATTTCAAAGTTGACCACTTTCTTTCCTCTAATACTTGCACTTTCGCCAGTAGCTGTCTGCATTCGGTATCATCCTGTTGGTTTTAGTTTCCCTTTCACAATATCAGCGCGGACGATTGTATTTGTTGCTCCTGTATCTAACGTGATGACACAACTCCTTCCATCAATATTAGCCCTAACAGTAAGGCTGTCACCATTCCTTGTCAATCTCGAAACTTGGATGAAGGTTATAGGCCAATCGGTTGTGAGAGCCAGCTTACGCCCCTTTAGGCTGGTTTGTCGTAGTTTAACTGCTGCAATGCTTTTCCATCGGCCTCTCTAGCCTGCATTCGTTCTTCTGCTGGACGACGCTGCAAAGGCGATGCTGATCTTGCTCTTTTCCTTCTAATATCTCGATATTCTCTCGAAATGTGGCCCCACCTTGCCACATAACCAGCATCGTATTCTGTCACTTCGAATACTTTCTCGTGCTCTGGGCTTATAATTGTTGTCATCAGCCAACTCTACTCGGCGTATTTTAATTGATGGTTTTATAATAGCTTGTGCAGTTTTGTTGCTCAAAGCACAAGCAATTGTTGGAGCAAATGTTGCTTTTGGCGACAACATTACTGCTTTCCTTGTCTCAGGATCACGAATACCACCAGTAAACGCCTTGATCTTCATCTTCTCCATGAAATATTGTGGTGTATATGAGTGTGCTAAATGAACAAGCCGCTCCACCGCCGGGGAATAATCCTGTAGAGATTCACCATTCCGTTACAAGCGACCCTTTAACTCGATACTGTATAGCTCCTTTTTATGATCGCTGCCATATTTGCGTTCCAATGCGTTCATCACCTCTGAATAACTTTTGCGGTCGTTTTCTGGTACTGCCTGTAGTGCTTCAGCTGCTTCTCCCTTTAGAGCAACTATCAATACAGCAAGACGGTTTTCGGCGTTCCAAACATTCTGATCTGCCGCCGTTTCAAACTGGAATTTGTAGATTCCGAATGATGTTGTTCCATAGTATGATGGTGGTTTTAATTTAATGTTTGCTACTTGATGTACCACCTGGGAAGTAACTTTAGTCGTCCCAACATCCTGCAACCGTTTTTTGAAATCATCAACTTTGGAAAGTACCATTTTGTTTTCGTCAAGTGCTTTTTGTTCTAATTCTTGGATATCGTTTTGAATCTTCTCGAATTTTCCATCGAATGCCGTTGACATTTGTAGAAGTTTCTCATCTATAATTTGTTTAACTTCATCACGACTCATAGCAATGTTTGTGTTTATTGCTTCTAACTGTTGATTGATGTTACTGATTTCTTTTTTATTTGCAGCCAATTGTTGATTGATGTTGCAACTGATTTCTTCCTTGGGAGAAGCCATTTGTTGATTGATATTACAGCTAATCTCTTCCTTAGTAGTAGCCATTGCATGATTCATATTGACCTTTACGGCATCCAGTTTCTGATTCATTTCCTGTTTATTGGCAACCATATTAGCATTGATTTGATTGATAGCTGTCATCAATTGATTGAAATCGAAGTTTGCAGATGGTAGTTGAGTTGTTGTTTCTACAACAAAACTTTTCTCCTCTTCAGTTGCAATATTTGTTGTCATAACCCCAAACTGGTAACTTTCCACGTCTACTCCACTAGCTTCCATAGTTTCTCGAAGCCGTACCGTCAATTGACTTTTGTTGCCGGTGATTGCCAATCCACGTTGTTCTAGCTCCTTCACAATTCACTTAAGAAAACCATTTTAGACAGCTCACTAGTCCACCGATGTCACCAATGTTACGTTTTTCTTAACCTTCTTTCGAATCGGCCTAGCTCACAATTCGATAAACGTAATTCCCAATCTCTTTCTGAGTTCGATCACTGATTAGTAAGCACAAACACCAGGTTTTATTAAGTATTCAACAACTTAATTGTTCCACAACAATAGGAAAACAATACAGCACACAATATTCCAAACTAGAATATTCTGTCAACAGCTTCAGAAACTTCAACGGTTTATTGTAGAAATTTCCAGTACACCACGTTCAAAATAATATAAAAAATATTGCTACTCAATAGCACTTATAACTTTATTACACTTATAACTTTACACAAAATCTAATTTAAAGATCATCTAGTAAGATTTGATCTGCGCTTCGGCAGGTAGAAAACGTCGATAAAAATTAATCATACCTAAAAATCTTTTAAGTTGTTTAACTGTATGGGGACGTTCGAAGTCTTGAATGACTTGAACACGTTCAGGATCAGGCAATATACCATGTTCAGAAACTAAATGGCCTAAGAACTTAATTTCCGATTTTGCAAATATGAATTTATCTGAATTAATGATTAGACTATTTTCAGAAAATCTCTGAAAAATCATTTTAAATGTTTCAAATGCTCCTCTAGATATTTTGATGCAATTAAAACATAAACGAAGCATAAATTGAATCCGGATAAAACGGAATGCATCAATCTTTGAAATGATTGAGCAGAACTCCTAAGACCAAAGGTCATTTTGCAAAACTCAAAAAGACCAAAAGGAGTAGAAATTGCAGTCTAGGAATATCCTCCGGATGAATTGGAATTTGATGGTATGCCTGAACTAGGTCAATTGATGAAAAAACTGTGCATCCCTCCAACTGATGCGAAAAATCTTGGAGGTGAGGAATTGGATATCGATCGGGAACACTAATTCTGTTTAATGCTCGATAATCACCACAAGGACGCCATTCACTGTTTTTTTTCTTGGCCAAATGTAATGGACTGGACCAAGCGCTCTTACTATGTCTAAATATTCCCAGTTGTACCAGCTTTTCAAATTCAGCTTTGGCTATAAGTAGTTTGTCAGGAGCCAAACGCCTAGTCTTACAAGATATTGGTACACTTATTGTTTCCAACCTATGGGTTACGTTATGTTTCGTAATATCAGGCACAAGGTTCCGATTGGTAATTTCTGGAAACTTAGCAAGAATTTTTAAAATATCAGTTAATAAAGTTGTTTTATCAATTAAGAAAAGTGATGGTTCATCACTATCGGAAAGGCTAGCTGTTGAGAACAGAGAGGTTGATGGATCTATTAGCCTTTGTCTCTGTATATCAACAAGCAGACCTGTGTTTTTAAAAAATCTGATCCAATAATAGGGATCGAAACGTCGGCAACTATAAATTCCCATGTAAAATTTCTACGAAGACCTATGTTTAAATTAAGAATTTTTGTGCCACAGGCAGAAATGGGAGTGCCGTTTGCCGCAAATAATTTGAAAACTGATGATTCTGGCTTAATTTCAACAATATCTAAAGGAATAACTGATACATCAGCGCCTGTATCAATTAAAAATTGGATCGGAATTGGATTGGATCTAGGTGCACTTTGACTTAAACGCGATTTAGAACGCGACCTATTTTCACCAGATAATGAAATAACATTTATTTTTTGCATTATTTGCGTGTCAAAGTTCGCGAATCTATTGTCCAACAATTGATAAATGTGTAAAAGACTTTGATGGATTTGACCATTTGATGCAAAAGATGTTGATTGAAGATCGACTAAAGAAACATGAGAACGTGACATGGTTTCTAGTAAGTTGTCAGCTCGTTCAGATAACAACTGTAAACTCACATCATTCTCAAAGGATGTCACCACCAATTGAATGGATTGAGGAAGTCTTGACATCCATATTTGTTTCAAGAATTTCTTGTTGATGTTGCCACCAGCGTTTAATCGCATTTCAGTAAGAAGCTGCGATGGTTTTATGTCTCCAAGAGTGAGTCGATGAAGAACATTGTTCAATTTGGTTTTCACACTCTCACCCAATATCCGAATGACTTCAGATTTAAATGAAGTATAAGGTTAAGGACCTAAATCGCAAAGAAACAAATCAGATAATTGATTCTGCAAACGATAGTCGATGGGTCCTGCTGCGTGTGAAAATTTGCTTTTTTCGGAATTAATATTAGAGTTTTCAAACTGTAACTCTAAAAGTCTGAACCATATTTCAGGGTTTTGGTTAAATAACACCTGTTGTGGTTTGAATTTCAATGAATTCACATTATTTAGTTCGATGTCTTTGGATGTTAAACACCCAGAAGCAGCATTCGTTACAACATCCGAATTAACAGATTTAAATGATGGCAGACTTGTTGACTCGACATATTTATAAATGCGATCTTGGATTAATTTATCCAACGCACTCTGCGTCATAGTAAATACGGGTTCCTGCTCCTCATAAACGATACCAAGATTTTCACATGGAGTGGGAAAATTGTTTCGGCTTATTATAGTTTTGAAATATAATAATTTTCAAGAATAAAATAAATACCGAACGTTAAAAAATAATACGACCGACCGCAAACAAAAATTTGTTACCGTTGTAACTTGAAAACAATTTAAAAACAAATATAAACAAAAGAATATTTTTAAAAATTTAATTTTTGTTTTGGCAATAATTTTAATTCATTGAAAAAGAACTTACGGTTTTTAACTTGAATTTTTTCTTCAATGATGAGCTTAGTTTTCAATGATAAGAATTCAGGATCACGTCGGGGTCACCACTTGATAACTTCGTGATAACTTCTTTAAAAATGTTTTCTGCATAGGATCTTGATGAAACTTTGGCAAATGATACAGGTTCACTTGAAAATAGAAGATCTGGATTCATTTTAAATTTGGATAAAATGGCGGGGGGTCTCCCGAACACCTCTAAGTTTAAATCTTGAATAACTTCTGATCTCGAGCTATGATCTTATTGAAACTTAGAATATAAGGTTTTAATACTGTTTCCAATATTTCTGCATACCAACTTCCGGTTTGTCACTTCCGGTTAAAAAGTTTTTTTTTCAGGTGTTTATCCCTACTGTAGCCTACAATTACCGATCGATTTTCATGAAACGTTGCGAAAAGCTTTTAAATAACATGAGAAAGATTTTATCAGCTTTTGGAGCACATTGGATAAAGGGTTGGGGGGTCCACCATACAACAGGTGGTTTTTTCCACAAAGTTTTTATGTTTGTTGGGAGCATAAAACATTCATTCGTGAATGAATTTTGATGATACTTTGGAAAAAGATGCAAACATGTATGACAAAGAACTGATTAGTTTTTGAGCGATAGTGAACAAAGTGGTGGGGGGTCCCTGGAGCACCTGTTTTTTTGAAAGCTCTATAACTTCTGTACGTGATAAGCGAATTGGATGAAACTTGGTACATGAGTATGTAGTACGGTTTGAAATAGTTCTGCATCCCAACTTCCGGTTTTTCACTTCCGGTAAAAAAAATTTTTTTGTACTTTTTTGAAGTTTTTTCAGTGTCTTTATGCACACTACAGCCTACAATAATGAAGTGATTATGATGAAACTTATGGAATAGGGTTCCAATTAGTGTGAAAAGATAATTATCATGTTTTGGGGCACATTGATCAAAGTGGTGGGGGGTCTACCATACAAATGCTGACTTTTCACACTTTGTTTTTTAAGTTTGTTGGGAGCATACAGACTTCATTCATTATTCAATTTTAATGAAACTTTGGCAAATGATGGAGACTTAAGTAACAAAGAACTGATTAGTTTTTGGATAATATTGGAATAAGTGGTGGGGGTCCTCCCGAACACCTGTTTAATGTGTCACACTTTTTTCAATGTTTGTTGGGAGCACACAGCATTCGTTCGTTATCGAATTTTGATGACACTTTGGAAAAAGATGCAAACATGTATGGCAAAGAACTGATTAGTTTTTGAGCGATAGTGAACAAAGTGGTGGGGGGTCCCTGGAGCACCTGTTTTTTTGAAAGCTCTATAACTTCTGTACGTGATAAGCGAATTGGATGAAACTTGGTACATGAGTATGTAGTACGGTTTAAAATAGTTCTGCATCCCAACTTCCGGTTTTTCACTTCCGGTAAAAAAAATTTTTTTGTACTTTTTTGAATTTTTTTCAGTGTCTTTATGCACACTACAGCCTTCAATAATGAAGTGATTATGATGAAACTTATGGAATAGGGTTCCAATTGGTGTGAAAAGATAATTATTATGTTTTAGGACACATTGATCAAAGTGGTGGGGGGTCTACCATACAAATGCTGACTTTTCACACTTTGTTTTTTAAGTTTGTTGGGAGCATACAGACTTCATTCATTATTCAATTTTAATGAAACTTTGGCAAACGATGGAGACTTAAGTAACAAAGAACTGATTAGTTTTTGGATAATATTGGAATAAGTGGTGGGGGTCCTCCTGAACACCTGTTTAATGTGTCAGACTTTTTTCAATGTTTGTTGGGAGCACACAGCATTCGTTCATGAACGAATTTTGATGACACTTTGGAAAAAGATGCAAACATGTATGGCAAAGAACTGATTAGTTTTTGAGCGAAAGTGAACAAAGTGGTGGGGGGTCCCTGGAGCACCTGTTTTTTTGAAAGCTCAATAACATCTGTACCTGATTATCGAATTGGATGAAACTTTGTACATAAGCATTTAGTATGATTTACAAAAATTCTGCATCCCAACTTCCGGTGTTTTGCTTCCGGTAAAAAAAAATTTTTTTTACTTGTTGGCAGTTTTTTCAGTATCTTTATGCACACTACAGCCTACAATAATGAAGTGATTATGATAAAACTTATGGAAAATTTCAATTAGTGTAAGAAGATAATTATCATCTTTTAGGACACATTGATCAAAGTGGCGGGGGATCTACCATACAACTGCTGACTTTTCACACTTTGTTTTTAAAGTTTGTTGGGAGCATACAGATTTCATTCATTAATCAATTTTAATGGCACTTTGAAAAAAGATAAAGACTTTATTGACAAAGAATTGACTAGTTTTTGGACAATATTGGGATAAGTGGTGGGGTCCTCCCGAACACCTGTTTATTGTTTCAATGTTTGTTGGAAACATACAACATTCGTTCGTTAAGTAGTTTTGATTACACTTTGCAAAAAGATGCAAATATGTATGGCAAGGAACTGATTAGTTTTTTTAGCGATAGTGAACAAAGTGGTGGGGGGTCCTCCAAGCACCTGTTATTTTGGAAGCTCAATAACTTCTGTACCTAAAAATCGAGTTGGATGAAATTTGGTACATACCCATTTAGTAAAGTTTACAACAGTTCTGCATCCTAACTTCCGCTTTGTCACTTCCGATAAAATTTTTTTTACTTTTTTTCGTACAACAGAATTTATGTTTGTTGGAATACTACTGCCTGCTTTAATATTTTTATTATTAGAACTACGAAGTCCATAATATTGGTTAGCTTTTAATTAAAGTATTTTATGGATATTAGCTCATTATATATCCAGAACACTATGTTTCCAGAGCTGTGGTGAATTCAGCCTATGCATCAGCGTCGCAATATTTTTTTTGTTGTGTTTTGTTGATTTTATTTTCCTGGAAGTGACCGTAATCGTCTAAATTTTTCTTTAATCGTCTAGATTTTTCTGTACTCGTGACAATGTTTAAGTAAATATTTTTTTGTCACAATAACACATAGGTAACTTATATCCCCCAACAACATGCGTTCTGAGGTGTTGATGGGCTTTTTAAAAACTTTTGTGGATTGCCCCCGAGACTATTGATTTGGGCAAAGCATTCCAATTGCACGATGTACGAACAAACCGATTGACGAGTAGAACTGGGAAAAGAATATGTTTGAGCCATAATGGATTTAATTACATCCGAAACCTTTATAACAATTCTCGGCAAAATGCAGCCTGTTTACGATTTACGTAATTATAATTGGCCTTTAATAGCAAAAAGGTTCCCCATCCCTGGTCTTAGCCCTTGCCTATTTTTAGAGTTTTTGGTCGATTTTTTTTTCAAAAAAAATATCGAAAAAATAAACTTGTAGGAAGCTTGGATATCGTTCTAAGCAAAATTTGTCAAAATCAAGCAATTGATACATAGCAGTGGCCATAAATCGAAAAAGTTTCAGCGAACGCAAATTTTGCATACAAAACGAAAGAGAGACTTGTGGTTCGTAAAGCTCAAATTCCAGCACCGTGAATGTTTTTGTCTCATTTTTCAGTTAATATGTCGTTTTGCTACGATTTGCGACAAGTAATTTTTCTGAACTTAAAAAGGCAAAGTCCAACCCCTTGCCCTATTTTCAGAGCTTTTGGTCGATTTTTTTTTTCAAAAAAATATCGACAAAATAAGCTTGTAGGAAGCTCTGGATATCGTTCTAATCAGTATTAGTCAAAATCAAGCGATTGATACATAGCACTGGCCATAACTCGAAAAAGCTCTAGCAGTCGCAAATTTTTCATACAAAACGAAAATATCCATTGAATACATCGCCATTCATAAGCCCGTTGTTCGATTAATCTCAAAACTCAGCACTTTATGCATATATTGGTCTCACTTTTCATTTTATATTGAACAAATATGCTGAAAAATAGTTTGGGATATCCTCCCAATTAAAACTATTCAAAATCAAACGATTACAATATTTTTCGAAAATCTTGCACAATTGGCAATGTCTGACCAATGTTTTTTTAAATCCAGTCTTATCCAGCCTTTTTTCATCTTTTTCCAATTTTTTTTTTTTTGGAAAACAATATTAAAAAAATTTTCAAAACAAGAAAGGAAATTGGAGTTTTTTCAAATATTATCACCATTGGTGATAGATGATGCTTCATGTTTAGTTGGGTTATTGATATGCATGTGGAATTTATAATTTTTTTATTTAAATTCCAATATAAGTTCAAAATTTTTTATATTTTATGATTATGTGATGTACCAACTACACAAACATAACCTTTCAACAATCAACTTATATCATTTATCGAAATAACTCACAGTCCACAAATAAAACAAACGCAGAAACAATTTATTTTACCCATACAAAAAATGTTCAGTGTTATTTCAAAACAGCTACACATTCATACTCTAGATTCCAATCGCAAGTTGTAGTATTTCCTTTTACTTTTACAGGTTAGCCGTAAGTAAGCAGATCTACGCTCATCTTAACAACAACTAATCCTAAAAAATTTTATTACAGATATCAATGAGATAATAACAATAACATAATATATTGCTAATAATATTATTATTTATTTTATAATAATTTTAATTTCAGGAGTGACAATTCTGCTTTCATTAACTGTTTTTCTCAACCTCGTAGCAGAGACATTACCACAAGTATCTGATGCGATTCCCTTGTTAGGTAGAAAAAAAAATTAAACCAAAAACAAAAAACTATTTTATTCAAACATGTTACTTTTGTTATAAATGTCATTTAATTGAGTAACAAAAAACGCTGTTTTTTTCATTTACGTTTTATAAATAATTCTTTTATTATATGAACGTTTAATTTATAATTTATGGTTAATAATTCAAAATTTGTTCATTTTGTTTTTTGTCAGTTTTTTGAAATTTTTAATGTCTATTTATTTTTGTTTTTGTTAACGGATTTATAAATAATAATTCAATTGTTTTTTTAAAATAAATATAACTGAAAAATAATGCAATTCTTAAGTTATATTTATTTATCTTTTTTAAATTTGACCCATTTTAGGAATGATATTTCATGCTTTTATCTAGACATGGCAATGTTAATGTTTCATGCAAATGTTGTAATCGTACGATAAATTATGTTTTTGTTTATGTTTGTTAAGTTTATTATTTTATTTTATTAAATTCAAATTTTTATTCAGTCAAAATGAATCTAATTATTTATATGTTACTTCTGATTTTAAACTTATCATTCTTTTATTCACAAAGTCAAAACTTTTCACTAGAAGTTTTTGGAGAATAATCTGTAAACAGTATAATCCTATCAAGTTCAGTTAGACAAAAAAAAAACAATGTTACTGTCTGACTTAGGATGCGTATATGTTAAAGCTTCGATAATAGATCAGACCATCGATGAGACTCTTGAATGTAGCTTTTGCAGCATCAATCATAGAGTCAGGAATCGAATCTTGTTTTTTTGTTTTTTCGACGATGTGTTCTTTTTATTTATTTCATAAAAATATTCAACGCTTTTATCATTACTTGACTAAGGTGACCAGACGTCCCGCTTTTGGCGGGACAGTCCCGATTTTTAACAATTTGTCCCGCGTCCCGCGGCATTTTAAAAACGTCCCAACTTTTGAAAAGAAAACAGAATTTTGAACTCAAATGAAAAAGAAAATATGAAGGGGCTGAAATCTCACAGCTCTGAGATATCAAGACTTCGGTCTGGGTTAAGGATTTTGATATAGTTTTCGGCAAAAAACTTTTATGAGGACATGGTTTTTAGTTTTGGGCAGCGATGTATATCAAACATAACTCTTTGTTAAAGTACAAGTACTTTTTTATCTCTGTTTAGAAATTTATTACAAACGAAACATCAATACGATGCCGTAAAAATTATAACAGATCATAAATTAACCTAATTTAGTGAAAAGATGATACACTCAGCAAACCTTAAAAACCTCTTCCAAACCTTAAAAACCTCTTCCAAAATTCCAAAAATATTCCATAAATTAGAATAAAATCAAATATTTAAACTTTTTCTAAATTCCAATAATGTTCTAAAAATTCAAACTTTTCCAAATTTTAAACATATTGCAAAAATTATCACAAAATCAAAAATTCAAACTTTTTTCAAAGTTCCAAAAATATTCCAAAAATTAGAATAAAATCAAATAGTTAAACTTTTTTTAGTTTTACGCATGATTTGTAAATTTTTTTATTTTTGATCTACGGAGTGACAGACTCAACAACAACAACAGTAAGTAAGTCCCTGCTATTGACATACAAGTTGATGTGAGATATCACATATCACTGGGAGTGAGGTATCACTAGCCGAGGTGATCTCTTAGTGCTGTTGAATAGACTTTATTCAGTCGACGGTAGTTTCCTCAATCTTGGCTATGGAACATTACTAGATGAAGGCAGGTTATTGTTTGTTCAAGGAGTCAAACTTCACATAAGTCTATATATTTTTTATAATCTTCGAGATGTTTTTTTCTGTTTTTATAATTTATATAATTTCTTTTAGAGCAAATAGATCTGCTTTAAAGCAAACAGAAAAAAACCATCTTTCTCAGGTTGACTAAATAACTTTGGATAGTGTAGAAATTTCATTAATGAACTATTGAACTATCTCTTTTAAAAATTTGAGATTGTACTTCAAATAACAATTTGGAGAATACATATTTCTGAATTAATATTTTGAAGAGATTTGAATAGAAATTTTACGATTCCCTCTGCAGATAATAATGAGGCATCCTGACGGTTTAAAGATTTTATAGATTTTGTGGTTATTTTTTTTTTTTTTTTACTAAAATCTGATGTGTAGTAGGCATTAAAATATGTGTCACAACAACACATAAAAACCTTTTAAGACCAAGGTCCCACAACAACATGCGTTCTAAGGATGTTAATGGACGCAAATCTGTTTTTTTTTTGTTTTTTTTTAATATTTTTTTGTTAAATAATGGATAACTAAACCATAAATCCTATCACATATAAAATATGACATAGGCCAATATTTCGTGATAGAATAGGGAAAATAAAAATAAAATAAGAGATAAAAAGCAAATTTGTTTTAAAAATTTGCAGGAACAAAACTAAAATTGGTTTGCCAATAGTCCTAATGTAATGAAGCGCTTTCTCAATGGCGAACCAATGAGAATGGCATTGCAGGAAGCGTACCTAGCGAGATTTATTTTCTTGCCCCAAGCTAGCTTCAGCCCATGGGAACGATTAAGAAACCCTGCTACTTCAGCACAAATACAGAAATGTACGCTATTTACGAAACTTTGCAGAAATGGAAAGAAATACAAGTGGAAAAATGGAGACTCTGGCGGACCCAGTTGCGAAAGACCCACGATCAACACGTCCAACCCCCACAATCACTCTCAGACGCCCACGCACTCACGCTTCACACATTCACCCACACATTCGACGACTAACACGCCCCCATTCAATCACTGACACGCCTATTCACACCCATTCACACCCCTACATTAATCAAAAAAAAATTAAACAAACTACGTGTACTCACCCCATGATTAAAGCCTGACCTCCTATTCCAACTCCATCAGCCCTCCATCAGCTCGTTGCCGACGCTGGAAATCTCTCGAAAAAAACGTTGACTAAACTTGTTATCAAAATCGTTGAGAAAATGTGTTATCAAAGTCGTTGAATAAATTCGTTATCAAAATCGTTGAGACAATGTGTTATCAAAATCGTTGAATAAATTTGTTATCAAAATCGTTGAATAAATTTGGTAGCAAAATCGTTGAATAAATTTGTTATCAAAATCGTTGAAGAAATTTGTTACCAAAATCGTTGAATAAATTTGTCATCAAAAACGTTGAATAAACTTGTTTTCAAAATCGTTGAGAAAATGTGTTATCAAAATCGTTGAATAAATTCGTTATCAAAATCGTTGAATAAATTTGGTAGCAAAATCGTTGAATAAATTTGGTATCAAAATCGTTGAAGAAATTTGTTACCAAAATCGTTGAATAAATTTGTCATCAAAAACGTTGAATAAACTTGTTTTCAAAATCGTTGAGAAAATGTGTTATCAAAATCGTTGAATAAATTCGTTATCAAAATCGTTGAATAAATTTGGTAGCAAAATCGTTGAATAAATTTGGTATCAAAATCGTTGAAGAAATTTGTTACCAAAATCGTTGAATAAATTTGTCATCAAAAACGTTGAATAAACTTGTTTTCAAAATCGTTGAGAAAATGTGTTATCAAAATCGTTGAATAAATTCGTTATCAAAATCGTTGAATAAATTTGGTAGCAAAATCGTTGAATAAATTTGGTATCAAAATCGTTGAAGAAATTTGTTACCAAAATCGTTGAATAAATTTGTCATCAAAAACGTTGAATAAACTTGTTTTCAAAATCGTTGAGAAAATGTGTTATCAAAATCGTTGAATAAATTCGTTATCAAAATCGTTGAATAAATTTGGTAGCAAAATCGTTGAATAAATTTGGTATCACAATCGTTAAATAAATTTGTAAACAAAATCGTTGAATAAATTTGTTATCAAAATCGTGAATAAATTTGGTAACAAAAACGCTGAATAAATTTGTCATCCAGTTCGGTGAATTAGTGAACCGCTTCAACACACAGAAACATATATCATCGAGGATGATGAGCTTTAAATCAAGATGAATCAAGATGATGAGCTTTAAATATTCCACCCGGTCAGCGAACGGGTTTCCAATAACAAATCACCCAAATATGACTGTGCTGCGGAAGAATAAAGCGAAGTCGGCGGACGGTTGAACACATACACGTGACCATAAAATTGCTTATATATCTTAAGTTCGTTGGTAATTTTGGTAATACAAAGACAGAAATCGGTGTTATTTTCTTGTCTACACCTTTGTATCAAATCCCCTACACACCTTAAAAATCTGAGCTAAGTGCTTGACGAGAAATAGACTCAAACATTTTGCGGGGAGTTTCACTTTTTTGTTTGAATAACAACCGTACAACCAGCAGTTATGACATCATTAATTTATTTACAAAAATACTAAACGGTACGCGATTTCACGTTATAACTAGTGTCGATTGACTAACACAAGGCTATAGTTCTAGAATCAATCTGGTTACCTCTTAATTTGAAACAAACCACTTTACACTATTCATAAATAGTTTGTATTAACAATTCAATATTTAAATTTAATTACAAAGAAATACATGCCAAAATTTCACAAGAACGGAGATTGTTAAATTTATTCTATTACTAACAACTTAATTTACATGACACGTATTAACATAAGGATAACGGCTAGGCACTAATGTTATTTAGAAAATATTACAGTAAGGCTATATTGCACGCTAGCCATTGACAAAACTTTTAACACTAATAATGAGCTAATTTAATGAATTTTACTATTTTGTTTTCTTAATCACCATGTTTCTCCATATGCGTAACGAAGAATCCTATGCGATAACACACTAATGGTTAAAACTTTAAAATTGACTTACGAAGACATAACAAACACAACAACAATTTTATTTTATTCTTTTCTGGCCTTTGGCTCATGATTTTCTTTGAAAAAATTTGGATTTAATTCAGGTAAAAAAAATCTAAACCCTGAATTTTGTGGTTTCACTCGCTCACCTTATTTATTGTTGGAAATTCCTTCCATCCCCAAATATGATAATCCAAAATTATTTGACAGCTCACCGACGTCAACCACCGCAATCGAAATGTAATAGAATAATCAAGAAGAAAACAATTTTACAGTGGCTTATTATATAGCAAAAATTTTTAGTCTCGCAATAACTCGAATACAGTGTTTTAGATGCAAGATAATTAATTTCCATCAGGTTTTCAATTGTTGGGAACTTTTTATAGTTATACAAAACCGTTTGTTATTTGATATTATTGCACAAAAATAAGTTTGTGATACAAAATATTTCCGACACATCAATAACATTTATCATTGAATTTAAAATGAATTAAATGCAAGTTCGATCGATGTTATGATGTTTAGGTATTACGAAAATACAATCTACTATATCAGTACAGTGAAGTTCAGTTCCATAACGGAAAGATTGTTTGAAGCAAAATATTACATTCATACAAAGATAAATCGAATATTTTAACAAAGCAAGATAGTAATTCTTGGTATGTTGACGATTGGAAAAAAAAAATACGCACAGCTGTTATGAGGTTTGAAAACTTCATTGGTTAATTACGGTTGGTGTTTAGAAAATTCAAATTCAAGCAGTATATTGAAAATACTCGAATGGAAACGTAGCGCGCGTCAATTTTAGGGTGTTGCAAGACCAAATTATAATGTTTATATGGATGATATTCAAAGAAAATTATTAATTAATTCAAATTAACCAATATTATATTATATTAATTAATAAATAAAATCAGTGTAATTGGCTCAATTCTTTTTCAAATATGTCTGTCCAGCTATTGAAAAGTTAGGTAAGCTTTAGGAACAATAAGAAAACTAGGGGTTACGGGGACTATAGAAATATGGCTATTGAAGGTGAATGGATGGGAAACTATTATGAGCGGTACATGCAAAAAAAAATGAGAACTAATAAATCTGAGACTATAATACACTGGGCTCACGCATTCTTCCAGGCTATCCATTACACTAATGGCATAATCCTTGATTATGGGACGCAGTATATTTTTCAATGATTAAAGCTCAGATATATAGTTATATGAATTTGAATGGCACTCAAAATATTTAAAGGAACCACATCAACTTTTTTTTTATTCCTTAAATGATTTTAATTGAGATAGTTTAAAGCTTTTAAAACTGCTGCTTTAAATCGCAAAAACCGGTCAATCATGGTTTCAATATGGTTTCACTCGTATCTCTTCTCAATCAATTCTTTTATATACTTTTACAAAATATTATTGCAAACTGGCGAGTTTTTAAATAATTTTGCTATTACCCTAATTATCTGGAAATCGTTACTCATTTTTACATATTTTGACTCAATAGTAAATTGTCATGTGCGATCCCACTTAATATATTTATAAACTAACACTCCCCTCCAAAATAGAATAAATTACTTCAACTTTAAGAATTCTGTTGGTAAAACGAAGAAAGACCGATTTAGACCGTCGACCGTTAAATTAAATGAAAAAGTCCTTTGATTAAAATTAATATCAATTCAAATAAATTTGATTCCAAATTAAAGCGTTTAAGCTTTTTATTTGGAAAGGTTGTATGCAACATGTGGTTCGAGTCTGCAACAATCATCTAAAAGTTCATTTACTTGTAGAGTTGAATCGGATTTATGGTGATTTGTTAAATCTCGAGATCATGTTTCTCAATAAATGAGAATCTCGAAAATGTGGTAATAATTCCTCGAGATTTGGAAGTTCAAGATAACAAATCTTTTTTGAGCATCTCGAGACCGGATTTTTCGAGCAGAAACTCTACTTGAGATTTTGAAAGCCATTTTATGTGTGAAATATAGTTCAATAAATTTTTGTGGAATATTTCATGACCTTTACAACAACAATAGTAACCTTCTCCTGAAAAAAATTTACGCAAATAAGAAATATTCCGAAGAATGAAATAACACTTTACATAATTTTTTTTATTCGTTATATGTTGTAAATTGCACTCATCTTGACATTAAAAAAAATAACTGTATAATTTTTTAATTTAATGACTGTATATAAGCCCCCTCCCCTATGGTGTCCCGCTTTGCCAATATTAAAATCTGGTCACCTTCTACTTGACTTGATGCTCCACTCGTTTATTGAAGCTTCAACAGAAGCGTAAAAAATTGATCTTTGAAAATCAGATTAAAAATCTTTCTTAAGTTTTTTTAAGGTATTTTAGTTACCACAAATTGTTTAATGTTTTAATATTACTAATTTTGCATAGAACTATCCAGCTTTTGCTTGTTGAAAAATAAAGTTTTTCTCACTTGTCAGAACAGTTGAATTGAAATTATTTGATTTTTGCTCGGGCAACTGAGTCAAAAAGACATTTAATCTTGGGTGTGGGTGTATCCAGTTTATTAGACAATAGTAATCTGTTATCACAAAGCTATTTTTTAAATTTTTGGATCCTCGAATCCAGTAATTTCAACTTTAACGTTGTCTTTCTAGAAGAAACGGATTGAATAAAATCTAGATTTTGCAACCATTTTTTGTCTATTATGGAATATCTTTTAATCATTTCTTTGAAAATGAAAGAATTTTTTATTTTCAGTTTTGACCTTCAGAGGCAGGAGCCAAATCCCTAAAACAAGTAAAAAATTGAGTCAAATAGTGCTATATTTCATGCTGTAACCAAGGAGTAGTTATATTTATCAAAAATAGTCTCAAATTAATTTGGAAATAGAGTGATCTTCTCTACAAAACTCTTTTATTTCGCCGTCACGACGGCAACAACGTAACACCCATCTAACCTTATTGTACTTTATTAATGACAAAAAAAAACTATGTTCCTAGTATATCTGCTTATTTTCAAACTAATCACTTTTTATTTTAATTTTTTTAACACAAGCTAATTATACTGTTAATACATTCAGTTACAATTATGAAATCATATTTTTTGACTGCACAGCACAACAATATTTATTATCGAAGTTTCAAATTACAACTCCCCAAACTTGAAAAATATTTCTTCTTTATATATTTTTAAAAAATAAATAAACATGAGGGAGTAAGAGAGTTGATTAGCATATCTTTAACTCGTCGTGCATATGATTGCAATCAATACATTTATAATTTAGAACGAAACTTTTTAATAACAGATTATCTCATTTCTTCCATAACATTCCTCTTGTTTTCCTATCGATTTATAAAACGCAAACTAAAGTAAGAACCACCTGTTTATGAATACAGGCAAAAAGAACTGAAAACGTTCATGCATTGCAACACTCATTTCTTTCTCTGTTTCATTATTATAATATGTAGAGAGAAATTTAAATTTTAGCAAATCTTTCGTTTCGCTTTTATGAAAATAAACAAAATTCGAAACGTGTATATAGAATGCAAATAACAATTATTATAACCTTGATGTTAAAAAAAAAGTCAGGTGTGCCGATGATTATTAATAGAAATGTTAATGAAAAATGCAATGTAGTCATCTTATAAACAAGAAAATGGAAAAGTGTGGTGGTTGAGTGGGAATTTGGTCTTTACTGTTAGTGAGCCGGGGCCGTTAACTACAAAGATCTAAATTCCTGCCAATCCACCTGTACAGAGCTTAAATTTGTTCTGGAATTGATGTAGATTTTCTTATAAATGCTACCTGTTAAATATCACGTAATTTGGCGGACATAACAATGATGCAAGCTGTTAGGGCCGATATGTGTTTTAAGTTCTGCACTTCTACCAATTTGCGCATTGAAATCACCTACCACGATTTTTATATCGTACTGCGGGATATTATTAATGACTTCTTCGAGTTCTAGGAAGAACAGGTCTTTAATGTCATCTGCTTTGTCTTCAGTAGGTGCATGAACATTGATGATCGTTACATTAAATTTTTGCGTGCGGATTCTCATTCTGCATATGATTCACGAAACGATGTATGAGAAAGCCAACTCCAAATTCTCCTCCGTTTTGATGACCGCAATAGTAAAATGTGTATCCCTTGGCTGTTTCGTGAATTCCACTTCCTGGCCATCTTAGTTCTTGTAACGCCACTATATCTAGTGTGTAGCTATTGATTTGGTTTGTAAGTTTCAGTAAATCTCCTGATTTACATCGTAGTCTAGGTACATTTTCTCAGGTCGTTCTGGAAATAAGTCCGAGATAATCCAAAGCCAGTGTACAGAATTAATGACAAATAATTTTTTACGGAAATGGGGTGTTAGCCCTTCGCTCAACCCAAATTTTCGTGAATGGGTTCGTTCTGCATCTTAAGGTTACCAAAAACAACATTTTTACACGTTTATATAGCGAGCAGCTTGATCCAAGACAGATACCAGCTCCAAGCCGTCCATAACATGGAGAACAGTCGCTTGAGTTGCATTGGTCTTAAGGCGCCAATGACTCGCCATGGTGCACAATCATTGAATATAAGCAGTATTTACTCTCCCCCTCTCAACTGTACCAACTTAATTCTGTTAGCGTTACCCAGAGAGCACGGCGTGGATTAGAATTTCGGATTTTCGCTACCCCTTCTAACTGCTGTATCTATATTTGTAATTTCGGTGCTTTATACTGTCCAATCTAATCCTGTAACACATTACTTTGACCAATTGGCTCCACATTTTTTATTTAAAAATAAAACTTTTTTTGCTATGTGACTAAACTAAATTTCGGAACTGATCCTACAGGATGAGTGTAAAAGTATTATTTCAGTAGTTTGGTGTTAACATGTGGGTCAGTCTGTAGTTATTAAATGAATGATTCATAAAGCAAGTTAAAGTTGATTCTTTTGTTCCTTATAATGGCTTCTGGTATGCAATGTATGTAGGTATAAAATATTATTTTCAAGAAAATTAACGAACCAACATTTGCCCAGTCAACGAAACGATAAAGAGGGAAATGCTTGGAACACAATTTTTGACTTCATCACTTTGTTTGGACTAGTTAGGAGGTGAACATATCAAAATACCCCGCCCGTAACCCTTAAGCTGTGGGGAAAGGGAGGTTTAAAAAGTCTCATTTTTTGGGTTTTTTGCTTATACCTCGAAAACGATGATCCATCGAAATTTCCTACAAGTTTAACGCAGTCACGTTTTTTGGTATTTTGTATAGTTTTCGAGATATCCGCTTTTGAAAGTCTGTAATTTTGGAAAAAGAATTTTTGCTTCACATTTTTGTTCTTTTCGTCCAGATAACTCTTCAACGATGCACAAAAAAAACTAAATGCGGGACATAGGGAAGTAGAACATTAAATTTTTTTTAATAATACATAATACTTTACTATTTTATCTGTTTTCCTTCAAATGCTAAAGTAGCTTCAGTGTTGAGCGTGAAATATGAAGTTTTGTGACGGCTGTCAACTAATGAATCTATCAATTTCTCACCATTCCCGGTCAACGTATTTCCCGGTCAAAATATGCCCCATTATGTACACATTTTCAGTATTGAACGTTGCTCAATAGCACGTTGCTCATTTTAGAATATAAACTTGTAGGCCCGCTGACCAGGCTTCTCACACTTAATTAAAGAAGATCTAGACCATGTTAATGGTAAAATATTTTGCTATGACCATTTTTGTGCATATACGAGTGTCTATAAGACATTGTGATAGTTTTACAAAACACAACCATTAAGTGAAAACGCAGTTTATTCACATATAAAAGTGAATTAACATAAAACATTACCACAACCTTTCAGTCAATTTCTCGCTCTCTTTGGGGCGAAAGGACCTTGATCCTCGTCTTCATATTCTTTTTCTCGGTCATCTTCTCCATCGGATTCCTGTAGAGAAATGGTCAGAGGATCCTCCCGTTCTTCTTCATCTTCGGAGTCAACTTGAGGGACTCCATTCGGTAGCTTCCTTTTAAATTTTAGCATGTTGGGGCGCATTTGAGGCTTGCTTTACTACAGCTACACTTTGCTCTGGCAGTTTTTCGTGCATCGGCAGAAAATATATTCAGGATATTGTCCGGTGCAGCTGCTAACTCACTGTGCACTGGGACCCTGGTAGTTGTTCTCAATCTTTCACCCATACATCTGAGGAGGCAAGTCATTTCCCAGCCACAACTGAACTTGGTCGAATATTTGAAAGGAATGCTGTTTTACTGCTCCCTCGGTGGGAGGAAGATAAGAGATATCAGGCTTGAAGGTAGCCACTGAATTCAAGAATGACTTCTACCTGTAGGCATTGAAGGAGATGTCGCTAGA
Source organism: Diogma glabrata (assembly GCA_963693315.1). Classification (NCBI taxonomy): domain Eukaryota; kingdom Metazoa; phylum Arthropoda; class Insecta; order Diptera; family Cylindrotomidae; genus Diogma; species Diogma glabrata. Next base: position 21,297,075 of record OY856186.1, on the reverse strand, counting down.
ACCCCATAGCACCTCAAGATGCAGGTTTCACCTGTCTTTTGTACTTTGGCGGTAGTGGAGAAAGGGACTTAAAAAGACGCTGCTGCTTTCTGGGCCTCTGGCGACTTCAAAAACAACTCCGAAAATGCGACCGTGCTTTTTCCAAATGCGGAAGATGTGTCACATCCATTAAGTGCGTCCAATAACAGCACGTCCTTAAAACTTTGTTGCTGAAGCTCTTGAAACGAGAATAAGGACTCCTTTGTCTTCCCACATCCAGATTTGATGAAAACTATGTCCCTATGAGCATTAATTTTAGCCATCAAGAGGACAATGAGATAGACATCTTCATCTTCATTTCCAGGACATTGTTTTTAGTTTTGGGCAGCGATATATATTTCAATTTAGAAGCTATTTAGATGTTACTGAATATGTGTATATAATGGTTCATATTTTGACCAACACGTTGACCGGGAATAGTGAGAAATTGATAGCTTCATTAGTCGACAGTTGTCGCAAAGCTTCAGATTTCACGCTTAATACTGAAACTGCTTTAACATTTAAAGGAAAATAGATAAAGTAGTAAAGTAATAAGTTTTTTGGTGCATCGTTGAAGAGTTATCCGATCAAAAAGAGCAAAAATGTGAAGCAAAATTCATTTTTCCAAAATTACAGACTTTCAAGGGTGGATATCTCAAAAACTATACAAGATATTAACAACAAGGCATAGTAAAACTTGTAGCAAATTTTATCAGCTTGCATTTTGTATATCATAGTCATGTCTGAAGAATGCATGGTTTTCGAGATATAAACAAAAATCTGAAAAATGAGACTTTCAAACCACCTTCTCTTCGGTTTAAGGGCTACAGGTAGGGACTTTTGATATGTTCACCTCCTAACTAGTCCAAATAAAGTTACGAAGTCAAAAATTGTGTTCCAAGCATTTCCCTCTATACTTTTTTATAGCATTCGTTGCCTGGACCAGATAGAATGGTTAAATGCAAGGCGTATACTGCCTCGCTTGTCTGGATTGTACACTTGGTAAAAATAATAGATTGCATTATTATATTTTTACCCCACTCTTAACACTTGGTTTCCATTTAACTTCACTGCGTTATTATCTTTATATTACATCTGGGTGATCAGTCACACGGCTTTTCTTTCAATTTATCAGTCTTTTTGACTGACCTTTGATTACCTGGAAAACTAGCGTTATATTATGTAATATTATACTATTTAAAGAAAATATTTCCACGTGACTGGGAAATGAATTTGGGTCTGCTGAGTTCCCATTTAGTTGTACAATTTTTAGATCACTCAACATCCACATTCTCTTGATAGTATAATGTGAAATCTAAGACCCAGATCTGAGTTTACAAGTGGCAAGTTCCAACCAAAAAAATTCATTTAAACACTAATTAAATAATTCAAACGCAGCAGATAAATGCATTGATTTTATATAACTTACCATATAATAGAAATGATTTTTAAAAAAATGAACCAAATACAATATAATTAAAAATGAATTAAAATAATAAACAATTTATTGTCACGATACACTATTTGTTTAGTGTATCGTCACAATTTGTGGGGAAGCTCGTTACCCTGATACCAAAGTCAAGCTACAGGCTAAACCTAGCACGCTATGTTAAAAAGGCAGTGGATTAAACTTGATGGAATGAATATACTAAACCAAAAATAATTGGAGCTTAGCTCGTTAAAAAGACTATTTTGGATAAACAGGGAACCATTAAAAAGGTTTCAAGTTATGTTGTACAATTGTTACGAGATCTGATGTAAAACATAAAGATAGATGAAAAATGTTAGAAAAAGCATTACTTGTGAGTTGAATAGCCTAATGACTAAATAGCTGGTCTTGGTCTTTTTTTGTCTTCCTGACTAAAACCCAACTTTTCTTGTGGATTTAAACCTACTAAACACGAATATCATATTCATTTTTTTAGTTTAGTTCTTGTTGTTTAGATTTTCGTGATAAACCAATTTTTTCGGTGAATAAAAAGGTTATTTCGGTTTTTGGATTGCATATTTTACAAAACAAACAAATTCAATGTATTAATGAAACAAACACATAGTAAAGATGCTAACAAACATTTTGAGTTTTTTTTGTAAAAATCCATCAGGGTTCTGGAAGTTACATTCGAAAAAAGTTGAAAAAAAATCAAAGATTTATTTGGTATTTTTTGTATTAAATTTCTAGATATTACGATGTTTGAATTCATAAGGATGAGGGAATATTTCGTCAACATCTAAAGTCAACATTCTAATCAACATCCTAAGTCACGAGTATAAAGTCATTATTGATTGTTGTCAATCAATGCGAAACTTAATATCTGACGTAAAGTCAATATGTTGTTATATTTTTGGTTAGGAAATATAGACAACTTTAGGGGAATTTTTAATTTCGGATTGGTTTTTTTTAATAATTAAGCTTAAGTACATATTGGAAATCACTTGAATTTTGCAATTCGAAATAAATGAAATTTTCTCTAAAATTCCCTTAGAAAAAAAAATGTTTTTTTTTTTTTAAAAGGATTATTAATTTTTAAAATTTTTTCCATATTCAACGCCATAAATTTTGAACAAAAAATAATTGTAAATTTTTTTAATTTCTTGCAACCCGTGGTAAATTTAATTACATTTCTTTTAAGTTAAAAAACGAATTTGGATGCAGGTTGCACTAAGTTATTCAGGTTTTTCCAAAAAAGGCAAAACTATAAATTTGGAAAAAAAATTTTTTTACTAAGAATTATTTAAATTCTGTAGCATAATTGATTTATATTTAAGTTGTTATACGGATTAGATTTTTAAATAAAAACTGCGAGCCATTTTGAGTTTTCCTGATGTTAACCGCGTTTCTATGTATTTTACTTTTCTTTTTGTGCCGCATCGTAAATAATATTTTACAAGTTCAGTCGTTCTCAAACATCAGTTAAGAATTCTTTTAAAATAGTAAAGTGCTAGTTAAATTTATTAAAATGGCTTCTCAAGAAGTTTCAAGTGAAAAAAAAATCCTAATTCATTTTGTTTTAGATGTGGAATTTGCCTAATACATCCTGCTAAAAAAATCACTCCATATATAAGAATTATATATCCTCATTACTTTGGCATAAAACTGAATGAAAATAAACCGTGGATGCCAAAAAATAGTTATGTCAACTACAACTTAACACATTCAAGATGGAACAATAGAGAAAATTTTCATTCAACGTTTTAACGTTGTGTTACGACCAGGTTTTGACCAAAACTCGCAATTTTAACTCGAGAATCTGTATAACAACCCATATATAAATCAATTATGTTGCAGAATTAAAATTTTTCTTAGTAAAAATTTTTTTTCCAAATTTTGAGTTTTGCATTTTTTTGGGAAAACCTGAATAACTTGCTGCAACAAGAACCAAAAATCGTGGTTTTTTACTTAAATGAAAGGCTATTGAATTAACTGTTGACTCCAAGAAATAAAAAAAATTCACAATCATTTTTTGTTCAAAATTTATGGCGTTGTAATATAGAAAAATTTAAAAAAAACATAAATTTTTGATTTTTTTCAACTTTTTTCTGGTATAACTTCCAGAATCCTGGATGGATTTTTACAAAAAACAGCTCAAAATGTTTGTTAGTATCTCTACTATACACTTGTTTCATTAGTATATTAAATTTGTTTGTTTTGTAAAATATGCGATCACCGGAATAACCTTTTTATTCCCCGAAAAAATTGGTTTATCACGAATATCTCATAATATACGAATATCTTTTCCAAAATTTTCTGTCTATCAGTGTCGAAACGTAGGGGGGAGCACGGCTTGAAAGTTTTACTTTTTTGACAATAACTCGAAAACTGTGCACAGTGAAATTCTAAAAAAGTGCATTATTTCTTAAATTAGATGCTCTTTCAAATGACACCCCACTCGCTTGGGTCAGAAAAAGGTTTTTTTACCCTCCTTACACCCATCCCTTAAACATACAGAAATATAATTATTTCAGAGCTCGCTATAATTTTCGATCAAAATATAGCAAACTTTTTGTCTCTGTGAATTTTTTCAATTTTTTCTGTCTATCATTGTCGAAACGTAGGGAGGGGATGGTCTGAAATTTGCACATTTGTTAGAATAACTCAAAAACTGTGCACCGCAAAATTCTAAAAAAAATCTGCAATGGTTCTTAAATTTGGTGCTCTTTCAAATTACACGGGACTCGCTTAGGTAAAAAAAGTTTTTTTTCACCCTTCCCCACCCCAATCCCTTAAAAGCACAAAAATATAATTATTTGAGACTTCGCTATAATTTTCGTTCAGAGTTTATCAAACTTCCTGTCTCTGTGAATTTTTTCAAATTGTTCTGTTAATTCAGCTCGAAATTCAATTGGTGAGGGACACCAACTTTTTGTGTCACTTTTTTGATAATAATTCAAAAACTATGCATTGCAAAATTCTAAAAAAGATGGCAATGTTTCTAAAATCAAGTGCTCTTTCAAATGACACCCCACTTGACCTGGTTCTAAATTATGTTTCTACCCCTTATCATTCCCACCCCTTTAAAAAATATAGTTATCTGGGTATCTGCCATTTTTTTATATTTTTCAATAAAAACCTACTCATTTTTCTATCATTCTAAATATATTTCAGGATTTTCGATGAAATAGGGTCGGAGTTATTCGGGGCAATAAAACATCGAGAAAACGTAATTTTTCAGAATTATACAAAAAATGGTGAAGTGTAAAATTCCAAAATATATTTTTAAATAGTGCTGAAATGAAGCCCTTTCATATGATACCCTACTCGTCTCGATAAAAAAATGTATGTTCTCAAAGGCTTTACATCGTACCTCTTTAAAACAAACGAACACAACTTTATTTATTTTTTAACCCGCCACCTTGCTCGTATAGGTTAGTTCTATAAGCACCTCAAATTTTAAGTTCATCGGATTACTGGTTCACAAGATAATCGAAATAATGTGAAAACTCGTTGTACTCTCAACAATAGTGTTCCGTATAAAAAACGGAACCCTAAAAATTGAATATGATATTCGTGTTTAGCAGATCAAAATCTATAGGAGAAGTTGAATTTTATTTAGGGCCATTTTTCTTGCAAACTAGTGAAATTATCAAAATATCGACCTGCAAATTTTAATGAGCAGTAAGTTCCTGATCATCGAATTACAATCTGGCACTGCCGATGAGTCGCGCGCCAATAGACGGTATTCCGACTCAGTCCATGAGTTCAGCTCTATCTGCTAAATCTATTGCAAATGCTGAAATTCATGCGATAAGTTTTTAAATGGCACTGAATTAAAAGTGCAAAGAAAAGGGCTCTGACGACCCCAAAATCCAGAGGAACCAAGTCCATCACTCCACCATCACATCATATACAATTAATAAATTTAAACAAAAACTCACTCACCCCATGATTTTTGTAAGGTCCCTAGTAACGGTCTAGCAACCAAACCATTAGCCAAGCATAGTGCAATATAATATAAATAACTCGTTGAGTTACATTCAGGCAAATGAATCGTTGATTAAACTTGAGATGAATATATGGTTGCACTGACGCATTCGGTGATTATTGACATTAAAATAAATGAATCGTTGATTAAAATTGAAATAAGTTGCACCGACAGGATCGTTATCAAAAAAAATCCTTGGAGTTTATTTATTTTAATTAACTTTTTCAATACGTTCCTTCCAATTCCTTTTGAATAACATTTAAAACCAAATGTTGTGCTATTTGGTAAATTAACTAAACGCCACATTCTTATTCAGTTTGAAAAATTTAGGGGCATTCTCTAACAACTCGGCCACACCCCTCTGTTCAAAAATTGGAGCAACCTATAAAATTCCAGTTAGACTCATTTTTTAGTAATTGCCTTCTTGTTTAATTTTAGCCATAGCTTTTTTGAAAAATTCAAAATGGCGGAACAGTATGGCGGCTGTAAGTCAACCCCCTCAAAATGAAAGAATGTTTTTTTTGATGTCATACTTGTAAGAGCCATTGGCTTATTTAATAGAAACCATTTTATGTTGTATCTTTGCATGCTTAATAGGAATATAATCTTTTTTTTTCAGATAGAATCCTTCGTTGTGTAGCTAACCTCAAAATACCTTTAAAATATTATGTTTTGTAAAACGATCATACAACGTATAGTAAAAATTTTAACAAATCTCACTGTGGCGTATTTTTATTTTCTGAGCACGTATAGAACCTGTACAAACACTAACATGTACAAATGTTGCCCTTAACCTAAACAAAAACTCCCTAAAAGTATTTATTTTTTTACAATGGCCACTCCATTTACTGTAGAAGTTTAAAAAAACCTTATTTCGATCTAGTTTGGTTTTTTAAGCACGATTCGAACCATATTTTGAACTAAAAAATTAACTTTTCGCTCTTAAGCCCCGAAAAACTATTAAAAACTGTGTTTTGAGTTCAACGATCACCCAAGTTATTCTGAAATTTGTTGTTTTTTTCATCTGATAAACTCAAAAAGTAAGGTTATTTTCATATTCAGCACGCAAAACTACATCAGAATATGGTTTCTATTAAATGATCGAATTGCTATTACAAGTATGACAAAAAAAACCATTCTTTCATGTTGAGGTAGTTGACTTGCAGCCGTCATACTGGTCCGCCATTTTGAATTTTCCAAAAAGGCCATGGCTAAAATTAAACTAAAAGGTTAAAGTTAAAAAATGAGCCTAACTGGAATTTTATAGGTTGCTCCAAATTTTGGACAGAGGGGGATGACCGAGTGGACAGAGAATTCCCGTTTAATTTTATTTTTTTTACACACAATAAATCTATCGAAAAATTATAAAATATATATAAAACAATCAATATGGAAACTTTTAAAGTTTTATAGTTTTTGGATTTTTAGGAAGATTTCATATAAAAATCTACCTTTTATTTAATTTTAATAGTCAATAAATTGATTTTATTTTATAAAAATTGTTTAGTTGTTCCGATCGACTGCTATTAACAAAACAAACAGAGAACAAAAGTTTCTAATTATCTTTTTAATTTGCATTACACTAAAAAAATTTACAAAAACATTCAATTTCTCTAATATTTCTATTGAAAATAATTAAACTAAAGAGTTGTACTATTAAATGTTTCTAACAAATTTGCTATACATTTAAGTGGATCTAAACAAATTTTACTATAAATTTGACTACACATTCAATTTTTCTAAACTATTGAATTAAGACTATAAAATTAAAATAAAAGATTTTTGATACGCTTCCTAACGGTCGTTCAATAAGTCCGTAGGATAAGTAAGAAAAAAACAACATTTTGACAAAAATCGATTTTTTTATTCAACATAGTTGCCTTCGAGGGCGATACAACGAGTATAGCGATTTTCCAACTTTTCTATACCACTTTTATAGTACGATTTCTCTTTCTCGTCAAAATAGGCCTCAGTTTCAGCGATTACTTCATCATTGGACTTAAATTTCTTTCCAGCAAGCATTCTCTTGAGATCTGAAAACAGGAAAAAGTCGCTGGGGGCTAAATCTGGAGAATATGGTGGGTAGGTAAGCAATTCAAAGCCCAATTCATTCAATTTTGCCATCGTTTTCATCGATCTGTGACATGGTGCATTATCTTGGTGAAACAACACTTTTTCTTTTGCAAATGTGGCCGTTTCTTTGCGATTTCAGCCTTTAATCGATCCAAAAGTTCACAGTAATAGTCGCTGTTGATGGTGGTTCCTTTTTGGAGATAGTCGATGAATATTATTCCGTTCGTATCCCAAAATACAGACGCCATCACCTTACCGGCCGACTGTTGCGTCTTTGCTCGCTTTGGATTCGGTTCGTCGACTGCTGTCCACTCAGCTGACTGTCTTTTGGATTCTGGTGTGTAATTGTGAAGCCATGTCTCATCCAATGTCACATATCTACGAAAGAATTCCCTTTTATTGCGGTTTAACAGTGCCAAAGACTCCTCCGAAGCATCGATTCGTTGTTGTTTTTGGTCGACTGTGAGCTCACGCGGCACCCAATTTGCACAGAGCTTTCGCATACCCAAATGTTCATGTAAAATGGTAAAAACACTACCATCTGCTACCTTTACAATGTCAGCTATTTCGTGCACCTTCAATTTGCGATCGTTCATAACCAATTTGTGGATTTTTTTTATGTTTTCTGGAATAACAGCCTCATTTGGGCGTCCACTGCGCTCTGCATCTTTTGTGCTGGTACGACCACATTTAAATTCAGCCATCCACTTCTCTACCATTTGTCTCGATGGAGCAGAGTTTGGATAATGTTTATCAAGAGATTGTTTGGTTTCCACTGTATTTTTTTTCATCAAAAAGCAATGCTTTATTAAAATTCGAAATTCACTTTTTTCCATTTTTTTTTCAAAAACAAAAGTTGCTTCACACAAAATGCTATAACTCACGAATAAATAGTCAGATTGCTGTCAAATTTATACACGTATCGTTTGAAGGTTAGTACTAAATAAAAATCATATGGAAAAAAATTCTAGTAACGCCATCTATGTGTCATCCTACGGACTTATTGAATGACCTTGTAATTTAAGTAACATATCATTACCTACGTTAAAATAATTTATTATTAATAATCAATAAAAGAAAATAAATACGATAAAATTTCATTTATGAACACTCACATCCACAACAAGTTAACATATATATATAATAAATTAGGACGAGTACTAGACACACCGTGACTGACCTTAGTATTTCGGCTGTATCCGGAATCTATAAAAGCAATGCGTTACTCACCCCAAGGTTACTCCAGTTCCATTAATAATTTATCATCAACACATTCCTCGTTATACAAGTTCAGCAATCAGGCAGGCGCCAAGGTTGTATAATAGTTGTAATAAAAGTTTTTGGAAGATGGCGGCAATGATAGATATTCCGGAAATAGTTCCGAATCGGTGACACTTCGGATAATCACAATGTATATAAAAAAATTGCTATTCGCAAAGCTGGTTGGTGATAATAGTATATTTTTTTGTACTCCCGGAAATGTGTCGTAATATCCCGTAGTAGAATGGCGATAACATATCACAACAAACAAAAAATGGTTGTCCCGGAACTGCATCAAAATGGTCCGCCCGCCGGATGTAACCGTAGCATGCGTTCAGGTAATCGAGTTAGACCATACTCCAAAATGAATTTATTATCTGGATGTAATCAATGGATCCTTTCACTATTAAAATTTCTAGCTATCACTTAGTTAATACAAAATTATCACAGGGTAAATCACACAAATGCAATCATGACTTTTATTATCCCGGTTCTTTGTGTATCCCCCATGGAAACATTTGTAATCAATATATCAATTTTAAATATTTATTATAACCATCGGTATATAGTTCATTCAGATAAATTTTACAATCAAAAACTAACAACTAATAATAAATCGCCAAAATCTTTTCGTTACTTATTTTGTTTATATTAACATGAATCTGAATCATTAAGTTTTTCATTTGGTTAGCATTACAGTAGTCAAGATACCTCTACGTTAATTTTATTTCCACAATTTTATTTTTCACTAGCTTTAGACTAAATTAACTTTCCTGTAGAATAATTTAAATTATTTTTCTTTTGATATCATTATTATTAGTTTTAATTTAAATTAAATTAACAGAAAAAATCACGACAAAAATGCATAAAAAACATTTACCATACGGAGCTGTCAAAACAAACAACAGCCGATTTCTAAAAACCACAATCGAATAAGATATTTTTTAGTTTGCTTAAACGACACAAACATATAACTAATTTTTCTAAATTGCACTAATTGAACTGTTCAAAAAAATTTGAGCTAATGGAACAAGGAAAATTAAGTTTTAAATAAAATTTGCACTATTTAATTTATAAAAAAGCGTGAAGTCAAAAAAGCTTCTTGTTTTTCGATCTTCGCTAAAGGATAATGACAAGACATCAGAGCGAATAAGAGACCCCCTATACGTCGATAGACATATTTATAAGCAAAAAAAACGATTTTACATCTCAAATTAATAAACCTGTTTATAGGACATTTACCTTCGATAAATAGGTGTACCAAAAGTGTTCACTAAAAAAAATAAAGACATCTATTATGAAATGATTCTAGAAAACTACAATTAGTAGTGTATCCACTAAGGAAATATTATCACCAACAGGCATTAAAATTGAAGACTACAACCAATTTATAGCAGAATATTGATTGTAATATTTATATGATATAGCGTAACTTATTTTAAAATAATCTTGCAGCAATTAAAGAATACAAATTGAATACAGGAACTACATTGGAAAATATTATTAATTGACAGACGATTGTAGGAAATCTATATGAAAACAGCGGAAGTACGAATACAAATTGAGTAAAGGAAATTACATTGGAGAAATATTACACAACTATTTTGGGACAATAATTTTTTAAACGGAAACTATAGCAGATGATGATTATGGGTTGAGTATGCGAAAGTATGTGCACAGGACCAAAACGACTATGAAAATTTCTGTTAAGGCAAGCTTGGTGTATGCGGGACAGTGGTTCGAATTATAATTATGGAGTTTGAATTACCCGTCATAACACCATATTAGTTTGATGAATCTTACAAATGGTAATTGTTTTGTCATAACATCGGCTACTTGATCATTAGGACTCAAATGTTTCACATCCAATTTATTACACATTATCAGATCCCTTATGAACATGTATTTTATATCAACATGTTTAACTGGTTGATGTTATCTAGGCTCCTCCGCTATTTTAATACATGGCATATTGTGTCATAATCCAAATACCCCCTTTAGCAGCACAACAAAGTGATAAGTGTTCAGTTTCAGTAGATGTAAACTCACAGTTGTTTGTTTCTTTAGCTTAATAATATTTCCTGAAATAGATTTTCTATCATACATATCGTTAACAAAATCTGCAGCAAAGCCATCAAGTGTAAATATTTTCTGTTCTCTGTATACCAATCTATAATCTAATGTTCCTTTCAAATATCTTAAAATTCGTTTTAAACCTAAAAGGAGTTGTTTATTAGGATTTTTTTGAAAACTGCTATAGTAGTTAATAGCAACAGAAATTTCAGGTCTAGCAACTAAGCTTAAATATTGTAATGATCCAATCAATTCACGAAATGGTTTTTCAGTCGGAGTATTAATTATTAATTTATTGTTGTGGTTAACATCAATTGGAAGTTTACACGAGTTACATGAATCCATCATATATTTCTTTAATATTTTTTTAATATATGAATAAAGAGCAATTTCTAGTTTACCTTTATTCATATTTCATTTAACTTCTATTCCAAGAAAATTCTCAACTTCCCCAAAATCTTTCATTTGAAAAACGTACGACAAATTTTGTTTCAATTCCATTATTTTTACCAAATCAAAATTAAAATGTCATCAACGTACAAAACGATAAACATATTATGTGATTCAGGTACAAATAAACAGCTATCTGAAGTTGTGTTTTTGAATTTTAATAAAATTATAACGTCAGCAAATTTTCGAAACCATGCTTTACCAGATTGCTTTAAACCATATAAACTTTTGTATAATCTGCAATATTTTACTTCATTGTTTTCATCACTTGGTAATTTCATATATACTTCTTCCCCTAAATGGCCATTAAGATATGCAGTTTTAACATCCATTTGATGAATAAACATTTTTAATTGGGTAGCTAAGCATAACATTATTCTAATAGTTGTCATTTTGATTACTGTAGCAAAAGTTTCCGCATAATCAAATCCTGGTCGTTGAGAACATCTTTTCGCGACTAAACGAGCTTTATATTTTAGTTTACCATCAGAGCCTTTAATACCAAAAATCCATTTTGTCGAAACAGCTTTCTTGTCTAAAGGCATCGTTTCTATTATTTTCCAAACATTGTTTTCTTTCCGAAAGAACCAATCATCACGTACTTTCAATTTTTCTAAATATTGTGGAATTACATCATTCAGTACATTTTCTGCTATTGTGTAGAGCACGAAATCGTCATATTTAGCAGGTCTTTGAGAAATTTTTTTCGGTAATTCTTCATTTTCTGTGATACATTCAGAAACTGTATTATTAATATTTTGATAAAATCCCTAATTCACATCATCTCTAGTTTTCCTCACAATTACATTAGCATTGTGATTTTCAATCAATTCTACAGAATCAAATATATTACCCAAATCATTTACTACTGGTTTAATAATTTGACTAATGGCTGTATCCTTTTCATTTTCATTACAAAAATATATAAACTCATCGTAATATTATCAGCTGATTCTTTAACATCATTCAAGTTAATTTTATGATTTCCCAAAACATCAAACACTACATCACGTGAAATAAATATTTTTCTTTGTTGAATATTCCAAAGTCTGTAACCATTTGATGAATATCGGTTTGGGTATAAATGCTACTCTACCTTCTCATTATAACTGTGGTATGTAGGCAGGACTAAACCTGCTATAAACAAACTCTCTAGGTATGGGAGAATGAAAGTTAATCCTCTTTACAGGAAGATTGGGAATATTCAAGCGTCTATTGGAGATTTGAAAGGTCCGAACGATTTAACTGCTCAAATTGTTCTGGTGGGGGAGAATATTCTGTTGGCTAGCTGGCTTTCTAGTTTCAGAATCCACAGGACCATAACTTGACATATTTTCCTCTTCCGACTTCACGCATGTAGAACCCGGGAAGTGGGTCTGTAATATTGTTTCTAGAGTCTCACTGTTCTGAGTCTGAGTTCTTTGTTGTAGTTGGTAAGCACCGATTGGTATTCCGTCCAGTAGTTTGTTTTGTTCTTTTTGCTTTGTTAAAAAGCTTGAAAACTTTATTCCTCATCTTTTCAAAATTGCCATTCCGCCAAGGCACACATCTGGTAGTTTTAGACTTGGCAATTGCAGAATTGCGGTTGTAAGCTTCGATGATAACATCCTGTTGGTGGTTTGACGCATAATCGAGTTCTATTGTGGAGTTGATCCTGCCACAATCACTTACATTATCCCGAAGATGTATTTTAAAGTGATCCCAGTCAGTCTTTTTGGGATTCCTAAAATGGAGAGTACTCTTTAGTTTGTGTTCTATGTTGAAGCATATGTATGCGTCATCCAATATAGAAGTTACATCCAAGACATATCAGTTACTGATAAAATTTTCGGTTATGTTGTTGCTCAGAGTTACGTCCAGGATCTCGTTTTTGATTGTGTTTCTAGAGGCTTACTGCCTTTGTTAGCTATAAACATGTTATTTGTATATAGATATTGGATCAGAGACTCACATTTTGTGTTGATGTTACTACTACCCCACATGGTGTGATAAGCATTGGCATCGCACATAATTATTAAGGGAAGGGGAAATTCAATCAGCACAGCTGTTAGATTTCTGCAAATGAATTCTGTTAAGGGAAATACTTTCAAGCGTTGAAGAGGACCGCAGTTCTAGGTCTCTCCTGTCCTGATAAGTATATCAGATGTTTTTTTTGTTGGTCCATAGACCGTGCTTCCTGGAGGAACACAATATAGTGAGCACTGAGCATCCTGTTGGATAAAGCGATTCAAATTAGCTGAGGCGATTGCTGACCAGTACATGTTAATTTGAACGCATCTTGCTTTAGGCATATTCTTTTTCCTTCAAGTGGCTATGGTGGTTCAGTCGCTGGCAGATGACTTGTGCCGTTTAACACCAAAAGTAGCTACTGTGGAGAGTATTGCGATGCCACGGATCGAACCTTCTTGCTACTCTGGGTACCTGTGCCCTTTCTATCTAATAACTTCAGACCTAACTCCTTTGGGTGTCCCACCTTAGACCCCGGGAAGCCATTTCAAAGGAGCTGCGCAGGATACAAACTTGTATAGCTTCCTCTTCATAGAAGCTTTTCTTTATTAGTACGCTCTTGCGTTTTCTGTTTGTGGTAAGAAGGCATTGGGCTGATTGTCGGATTGAGGGACATCCGGATTCTGGTCACTTAATCCGACTGTATTGGACACGCACGTATTTGGCTACCTTTCGGTATATATTCGACGTGATGGTTACTGATGACATGTCAGAGTTACTGTCGGATTCTGAGTCACATGCGGTCCCAATTGCCAATTCCGAAGTGGAATCAAAATCGTTAACGAACTAATGATCTTCTTCTTCCGACATGTGAGAGGTGCTAGAGCACTTGTCTGTGGTTGGTTCACGGTATGTCATTTCTGACCTTAGAGTTTGGTGAGATAGGTTTACTATTGTCGACCCTTATGCTAGTGTTTGTGTTGCCGAAATGAAGAGATGTTGATAAATCAGGCACGATCTTAGAGTTCGGGAACACTAGTTTACTTTTAATGGGTTAGGTGATTCGTTTAGAAAATAATTGTTCTCGTCTTTTTTTTAGATAAATAATTATCCATACAGTGGTTGGATGAAAATTAGGGAGTAAAAAGGTACGCCACTACAGAGGCCTGTGCTGTGGTAAGGCTTTATTGAAACTGGAGGAGGCTCGGTATCCAGAGATCCATATTAGTAGTCAAGCACAAACATTGACCATGCTAAGCTATCAGCGTACGTGTCTACCTTAGCTTTGGTTTTTGGACTCGATCTTGGCTTCGTTTCTCTCCTAGGACCTAACGGCATGAGTGACCCTACCGTCTTAGCTCCTAAGATCACAGGGTCTGCTGAGCCACATCACTGCGTCACAATGCCAAGTACTTTCGATGGGAATTTTGTTTTATTGGTTTTATTTTAATCCATTGAAAAAGTTTAATATATATGTAAAACAATCAAAACGGAATCATTTAAATTTTTATAGTTTTTTGCTATCGCTACACCCTTTTCGACCGTTCCATTGCTTTGTGGGTATCTCGGGCTTGAGAAATCAAACTTCAAGTTAACATTATTTGCAAATCAATCAAATTCTCGTGAGCCGCATCAACTGTTATCTGCACGAATTCTGATTGAGTAGCCATAATACGAACAAATTTGATGGAGAACCTCCACAGTATGACCTGATGTCTTGTTTGCAAGCCGTTTACAAACTAATATTCCAGAATACGCATCAATAATTGAAATAAAGTCCTTTCCTGCATATTCAAATAAATCCATAGCAACCGGCTCCCATGGATACTCTGGAATTTTATCCTAGTCTAATGGCTCCTTTTGATTGTTTCGCGCATACTGTTCACACCCGCGACAATCCTGGACAAGATCCTACATTTGACGTGACATATCTGGCCGATAAAATCTTTCACGTGCATACGCTAACGTCTTTTCGATACCGATATGAGAAGAATGAATGACACACAATAGCTTTGACTGTAGTCGGTTCGGTACGACAATATGACAACCCTTGAAAAGTACTCCGTCCTCAAAATGCAGATCATCCTTTATTTTGTAAAAACGTTGCCAAAAACTGTCAAGCTTGTGATATGACGGCCAGTTCGTTTCAACATACCTAATTATTCGGCAATACTGTTCATCCTTAGGTAAAACATTCACATAAAAATTGTAGTTTTCCTGTGACATACACACCTTCTGAATGGCATGAACAATACCACTTAGTCCATCATTCTCAACACATGGTTCAGCAACTGCTGCATGCGACAAACAATCCGCAACTAACATATCCTTTCCAGGAGTATATACTATAGATAATCCAGGATACTTTAACAATCGCAAAAACATTCTTCGAAGACGCGTAGACACATCGTCTATACCACGTTCAAACAAAGACTCAAGTGGCTTGTGGTCAGACTGCACCACAAAATCTCGTCCATACAAAAAATAGTGAAAACGCTCCAACGCAAAAACAATGGCCAGAAGCTCCTTTTCCATTTGCGCCCACTTCCGCTCAGAAACCGTTAATCCCCGAGACGCATATGCAACAGGCTGTCCATTCTGCAATAAAACACTGCCAACTCCATCCTTGTAACTATCAGTTTGAACGACAACTGGGACTTTTGGGTCATAAATTGCCAATACAGGCGTAGTTACAACTGACGATGTTAAATCTCTCCATTCAGTTTCCTGTTTATCACCCCATTGCCACGCAACATCATCATAAGTCCAAAAGTCAAAGGTTAAAAGATCACTACGACAAATTAGGCACATATCGACTGATGTATTTAAATAGACCCAACAATCGCTTAGCAACCAATTTATTCGTTGGTTTAGGCATATCACTTATTGCCGTTAAATGTTTCCTATCCGGCGTTACCGAACCAAAAGAAATTATGTTTCCCATGAACTTCACACTTGGCATACGATACTGAATCTTATTCTCATTGAATTTCACATTGTTTTGCCGAGCACATTCCAAAACAGGTAACAACGTTGCATCATGATTTTTTTCGATACAAACATATCATCAAAATATATTTCCACACCAGGGATGTCTCCAAATATTTGTACCATGTTCTTTTGAAACATTTCTGGCGCGCAACAGAGTCCAAAAGGAACCCGCTCCCAACGATAACGACCAAAAGTGTCATAAAAGTAGTCAAATCCGCACTGTTTGATTCCAGATTCATTTGCCAGAAACCATTACTCAAATCTAATACAGTAAATACACGACTTCCAGAAAGACGACTAGTGATATCCTAAGACGTCGGAATCAGATAATGTTAACGTTTAATACACTTATTTAATGGTATTGGATCAAGACAAATACGCAAAGTGCCATTAGATTTTTCCACCGTTTGTAAATTACTTACCCAATCTGTTGGATAATCAACAACACTGATTATTTTCAACTTCTCAAGTGTATCCAATTCATTCAGCTCCAATGGAAAACGCTTTCTATAATGCAAGACTCGTAAAAAACCCTTTTTCAAACGAATTGTACATTTGCCCGGCAACATACCAAGACCATCAAATACATCTTTGAACTGATCAACAAAATCACTGGATTTGGATGGCAACGTCTGAATACTTGAAACTCGTTTTATTAATCCAAACAAAATACATTCATTTATTCCCAACAAAGACTCATGACAATCATCAACAACATAAAAAATGGCCTCATGCTCATCACCAGAATCAACATCAACATAATTTAATTTAATGGATCCAAATACAACTATTTTATTCAAACTATAATCGTTGACAACAAGAGAAGTGCTACTTGCTACTTACACTATTAACCACACCCACAAAATTTAAATTTACTGAACTGGAATCAAAATTATTTATAATCAAGTCACCATTGGCAACACCACTGCTAAAAGAAAAATTACCTGTACTCCAGTCAATCAGCTTTACCACATTAATTTTTCTTTCCACTGATTTATTTTTAGTTGTGAATTGTGATTTTGTTCTTGGCGAGCGACAGTATTTTAGGAAATGACAAATTTTTCCACAATTATTAGTTTATTTTGGCTGCTGGACAAAAACTGCGATGATTTCCATTGTACGGTTGACCACAATTAAAACATGAATACTTTCGTTCACGTGTATTAGCCACATTTATTGCTGAATCACTATTTGCGCCACCCAATGATTCCATAACATGTGTTTCAGCAACATTTACATTTAACCTTGATGTATTAGTATATTGCGATGGTATTGCTTCAAATAAACGCTTATTTATAGAAGCAGCTTCAAACACTTTGCAAACTTTCGTCTAACTTATCATATTTGTCATCAAGCAATTTCATTTGCAACTTCTTGTCATACACACCCAAAACAATGCGATCTCGCAACATACGATCATGAAATGATGACTTGCAATTTGTACACTCGAATGAACAATACTGAACTTGTGTATGTAACTCTGTTTTATATTCCGAAAATGGTTGTTTTTCTTTTTGTGACATTGTATGGAACTTAAAAGATTCTATCGCTAAATTGCGACGTGGCAAACAAAAATTATCGAATGCTTTTAGAACTGCAGCAAGTGTTTGTTTATTTGAATCATCTGTTACAGTTTTTGTAGTCGATGACAACGATGATGATTTTTCAACAATGTTCAACATTCCCTCAATTGTAGTATCATTCGGAAATAGCGTATTGTATATGCGTACACCATGTTCACCCACTAAGCATAAAAACTTTGACACTTTTACAAATTCCTCCTTATCAGAAAATAAATTAGCATTAAGATAAATTTAAAAAAATCTTTTCCATTGTGGCAACTCGTTTGGCA
This sequence comes from Diogma glabrata, assembly GCA_963693315.1. NCBI lineage: Eukaryota > Metazoa > Arthropoda > Insecta > Diptera > Cylindrotomidae > Diogma > Diogma glabrata. The sequence goes on along the minus strand of OY856186.1, from coordinate 21,278,991 downwards.
AATCATTTGCTGAAAAAGGTTTAGGCAATCTATCATCCATGGTTGCCATTTTGGTCTTTCATCCCTTTATTTTGTTTTTCTACGTTTTCACGACTTGTAACTTTTCTCCAAAAAAAGTACAACAGATTCCTCGTTTTACACAACAAACCAGATTATATATTTCTATAAACAATTACAGGTTTAACACCTGACACCATGTAATATTTTTTTATTCGCCTACATATTAAAGTGTTACTTTATTACTGTGATTTGCGGCTTTAAAGTATCACTTTTCAACTATTTATTTTGTTGTCATAGCTACGTCCAAAAAAGTAAAAAGCATTTGTATTTGTTTCAATTCTATGAAAAATAAAAATTTTTATCAAAGCAACCCTCAAATTCAAAATTTCATTATCCAATTAAAATAGTTGTTATCATTTGTTGTTATAGCGACACAATAATTTTGAAAAAATAATAAATATTTTGTCAAAGGCTACTTGTTCCACATATTTTTATTTTAAAATTTATGAAAATTTATAATTTTAATATAACTTTTCTTAAAATATTTTGCTTGCGGCGAATAAAAAATAGTATATGATGCACGGACGTAAGCTATTTTGGACTTAATGTGGGTGCAAATCTCGGCTGGCGCCTCGATTTGCAAACTCCACATCTGTCCAAAATCTTTAGCTTTACGTCCTAGCATCATAATGTACTATTATAAACTTATAGGTTTTACAAAATATTGAAATTTTATTCACATAAAAGTTTTGTAACATGTATTCTGTCAAGAGTAGACGACTGACTGGTTCACACACATTTTACTTTCCTCAATGCAGGGTTGCCAATTAGTAAAAACAAATAATAAAATTAGGCGGCATATTTAAATGTCAACATTGCTTACAACTGCTTTTTTACAAAATTTATTGATATTTATTAATTAGTCATTTTTCAAGTTAAACTTGATAATTCATTTAAAAATTACAATTTACATAGGTGAGGAACGCTTATTAATAATTAACGCTACATAACGGTGCAGTTATGGCAAATAATCTTACTACCGTTTTTCGGAAAAGGGTTTTTAAGTAGTGTATTTCATCAAAATGATTCAAGAAACCATTTTATAGTCAGAATAATCAGTAAACCGTATCAAACAATATCATTCTAGCCCTACACAACATATTATGATATTATTAAGTTGAATCTTTTAGACATTTATGCCAAAGGATTTTCAATGCCATGATTTTTTGTCAACAACTAGGCTTTAAGGTTATAATTCACTAGAACTCATCCTATTGATATAAACGATTAGTCAACATATACATGAATTTATAAAAGTTTTGAATATCATTTCATAATGGGTCTCACTCGCATACATTTTTCTAGTTTTTTAAACCAAAACAAACTCCCTTAGTTATTTTATTTTATTTTATTTCGTTTTTTTTTTATTAAAAATCAGCCATCAAATAAACTAATTCTTTATAAATATTTATAACGAATCCGTAAACTATTAAAATTAGTAATATTTTTTATGTTTTAAATTTTACAATACTTTTTTTAAATTTTCTTTTTTTATCACTTTCACTAATTTCTGCCTGCTTGCTAGTTACCGTATATTTTTATTTTATTATAATAAGTAATCATAAAAATATTAAATATTATATCAAAAATTACATTTATATAATTAAGTCATTTTACAAAATTCAGATTTTTTTTTTTTGATTTAGATGTAATCATATTGGATTGATTGTAAGTTATAGTTGTTCTTTAATGTTAATTTCGGGTATTATAGTATTTGTTAATTTTTTTTTTTTAAATTATTGTTAATGATTGTTAATAAATATTTAAAATTAATAATATATTATTACAACGTTTAGTTCGTGTTTTATTTTTTTAATATATAGAAAGCAAATGAAATTATGCACTGAATTTTTATATAAAATAATCAAATATAACGATATTTATATATATGTATAGTTTCGCTTTTTTTTATTACTTTTGGATCATTGTTACCGCTTTTTACAGATTGAAAATAAATGGTAATATTCTAGGATATTATAAATAATAATCAATTCACAGAATCAGTCCAATAAATTCAATAAATAAAAATTAATCAAATTTTTTTTTAATTAATTTTATTTAAATATTTGCAAAATGACTTAAATATAATATACTAAATTATTAATTAATATTCTATTCCTTAAAACATAATTATTTCCTTACTTGTTTATTTTTCAAATCTATTTCTCGAAAATAAAATTCTTTTGGTTTAATATTTTAGTTTTTGTACTTCAGTTGGCTGTATAAGATTGTTGTGAAATTTTATTTTATTTTTATAAAACGAATAAAAATTTGAACAAGCTAAATTTTAAAATTTTATTTAATTGTATTATAAATTATGGTGAGTTTAAATAGTGGCACAAACTGAAACTTTTTAACGTAGACAGTACTCAGTTTATTCTAAAATCTTCCGACCACGTTTATTGATCCACCATTTTCTTTTTATTTGCTTTATTTAATTTTTATTTTTAAAAAGTTGATCATTTATCGTGCGATTACCTGTAGGTACAAATCTATACAAAATTTTATGAAATTTCAAAAATGGGACAAAATTAAAAAAATTACAAGTGAGTAAATATAATATTACGTTGTCTTGAAAAAAGTTTATCTTTCTTACTGCCGTTCCTTATAACTGTAAGGTATTTTTATGAAATACTTCAAGCATAAATATAAAAAATTAAAGAATTTACAAAAAAAAATTACACAACATCAACACCACCAAACGTCATACCGATAACTAATTGAAAATAGCAATAAATTGTAGTTTTGTTAATATTACAAATGAAAGCTTATAGATAATAAATAATAAATCAAGCTTAGTAATCAATAACTTTCTTTTTATATAAAACCATAATATTTAAAGTATTTTTCTAGAATTTACATGTTGCACCATAAAAACCACGGTATGGTTTTTTGTATTATTTTAGGTGTTACGATTCTACTTTCTCAGACAGTTTTTTCTCTATTGGTGGGTCATGTTATAACAAAGACGAGTGAAGCAATACCTCTTCTAGGTACAGAATATTTAAATACCTTTTTTAAAAAACTCGAAAAAATTTAAATTTCAAACATAACGAAAAAATTAATTACCTTCTGTTCAGATTTTAAACACAAACAAAATTATTAAAATAAATTCTATGAATAAGTCACTAAAATACAGGGAGCATGTTTGAAATAATACTTTTAAAAACAAATAAATATATTTTCTACCTATTTTAATTTTCTTTATTCTCTGTATAATATAATCAAATCAGCATTACTAAGAAGCATGCAACAGTAATAATTAAACACGTTCGGAATGGTATCAAAACATTTTATTCAACCAAAAACAAATTTTTAACAGTCACAAAAATAATTTATGTATAGAACCAACTTGAGATTTTGAAATTTGAGCTTAACTGAAACAGTAATAATTTTTTAAAAAAATCGTCACAAGACGATCATAACGCAAAAATGGTATTGACTACAATAGGTGATAAAACAGTTTACTATGGACGTGGATACGCCACACCCGTCAAAATAATATATTCGACGACATGACGTATCTGTGTCTATAGTAAAACCTAAATACTTCGAAAATCGCCTCGCGCCGAAAATGTATTTTATCAATAATCATAAATTTACAAAGATATCATTGGTAAGGTAGTAAACCAATTAAACACAAATTTTTTTCAAAATATGATAATCGTCTTTAGAAAAACCGCTTATTTAACAAAATATCTACTATTTTGAATTTTTCCTAACAAAAGAAGAAGAAGTATAAGTATAAGAGAATGTAGTGTTTTGAAACAAAATTAAAAATTCTTAATTAGATGAGAGGTCACTAAAATGCCGACGATTGGAAAAAAATTTTCAAAATAGTAAAAAAAAAATTTCACAAATCCAAGGGCTAAACTATAGGTATAGAAAATTTCCATCAAGTTTTAAATGAACCGATTAAGTAGAACTTGAGATGAAATCTTTACCAACACGTCAAGTCAACTATCTCGAACAGAGCACTTTCGAGAAAAATGCGTTTAAAAATAATAATAAAACTGAACTGAACAATAACAATGAAATAATTATAACAAAATACGTTATAATGATCTTCGGATTAAATATTTCTAAGTACCGTAAAGTGTCGATCTTAATACCCGGGTATTCTAAATAAAAATTACAACAATTGGCCGTATTTAAAAAAAATTAATACTATATCCGGTACTATATCCAAAAAATACTTTTATGAAGACATTGCTTTAAGTTTTGGCCAGCGATGTATATCAAACATAAAATTTTTTATTAAAGCACAAGTGATGAAAAACGTGTTCTAGACGGAGTTGTGAAAACTTGACCATTTTTGATTTTCCTGAAACTTGGCATATAAGTAGTATGGACAAAATAAAAAAACAACTTATTTTAAAAATGAAAAATGAAAATTCTGCCAATCTGATGTAACTTTGAAATTAAATTGCTCAAGAACAGCTATTTTATCAAACTTTTTTTTGTTTGATAGATGATTAGTTAGTCCTTTGAAAAAAATTAATTAATTGTTTTTATAATTAATGTTTAAATAAAAATATTAAAAAAACTTTTTGAAAGATGGCGCTTGGGTCGAAGATCAATTGGAATGTAATTAATTTTTTTCTTAAAATAGTTCTATCTTTACTGTAAAATATATCAAATTAACTCAGAGGCGTTAATTTTTGTTCTTGAGATATTTAATTTTAAAGATTTTTAGTCCGATTAATATTCTAATTGTTCATTATTTTTTCGAACAATTTATATCATCAAAAAATTTTAACCACTGAAGTTCATCAAAATTCCAAAAATATTCTAAAAATTATAATAAAATCTAAATATTAAACTTTTTTTTCAAATTCTAAAAATATTCCAAAAATTATTACAAAATCAAAGATTGAAACTTTTTCCAATACATATTCTTAAAATATTGCAAAAATTATAACAAAATTTATTAAAAATTACAATAACATCAAAAATTTAAACATTTTAAAAATTCTAAAAAAGTCCGAAAATTCTTACAAAATGAAAAATTGAAACTTTTTTCAAAATTCTAAAAATATTGCAAAAATTCATAATTCTCAAAATCAAACTTTTTCCATAATTCTAAATATATTGCAAAAATTATAAATAAAATCAAAATCAAAAATTCAAAGTTTTTTCAAAATTTTAAAAATATTTCAAAAATTAAAAACACAAACTTTTTTCAAAATTCCAAAAATTATGATGAAATCAAAAATTTTAACTTTTTCAAAATTCTAAAAATATTTCGAAAATTTTTACAAAATTAAAAATTGAAATTTTTTGCAAATTCAAAGTTTATTGCAAAATTTCATAATAAACAAATTCAAAAATATTCAAAAATATGGGAAAAAATTATACAAAATCAAAAATACCAACTATTTTCAAAATGCCAAAAATATTCAAAAAATATAATAAAATCAAAAATTGAAACTTTTTCAAAATTCTAAAAGTATTCCGAAAATTCTTACAAAATCAAAGCTCGATCATGAAAATCATTCTTTGTTACACATTTGACAACATTTTTTTGACAAACTTATAATACACTAATCTAGATTTTAGTCTCATACACCAATCCCGACCATCAAAATTTCTCCAAATTCAATGTTCCTACTCATAATCACTTAACTAACTTTTTTTAAGAATCGGGCAGAAAACGTGGTTTTCGGAAAATTTTTTGACTCGATTTTGTGATTTTGATATCAATCGATAGGGCTTAGCCGTCTCCCAAAAACTTTATGAGATTGGGGTGGTAGGACCCACCCCAACCCCTATACACCCTCTTTAAGTTTTAGCATATAAACATCTATATAAAATAAATGGGAAGAGATAAAAAATATTTAATGGCACCTATACCTTTAATTCAAACCGGCGCTACTTTTGAGTTCAAAAGTCGGTTTGCACCCCCACCCCTAACCAACCCCATGGGTGGGGTTGACACATTAAATGAGTAAAATATGTCATGTGGGGTTTTGTTAGAATCAAAATTTCATAACAAATACAATCCCCTATATTACCTCCTGATCGGTGACATAACCATTTTTTAATACCAAGTAAGGGGCCCTTATCGTAGAAAAAAATATTTTTTTTGTATGTCATGTTTGGTGTCGATTTCAATATAATCGGGGATGCTGAGTTCAACGATGATGATAAAAATGGGGGCCGGACTCAGGGTAGTCCAAAAAGGGGTGGAGGTTGGGGGGTTGGATATAAAAAATATCGAAATTATCATCATAATAAAAATTGGGATCGGATTCAAGGTAGTCCAAATAAAGCTGGGGGGCGGGAAGTGGGTTGGAGATCGGTTATACCAAGTATCGAAATTGTCGTCACTATTATCGATTTTGACATAATCGAGGATGCTGTTCATCAATGGTGATGGTAAAAATGTAGACTCAAGGCAGTTCAATAAGGGGTAGGGTTGGGGGTCTGGTCATGAATAGAATCAAAATTGTCATCATTATTATTGATTTCAACATACTTGACGACGCTGAATCCAAAAGTTATGTTTAAACTGGGATCAAATATATAAGGGTATCACTAAACGGTGGGGGTGAGAGTTTGGGCTGAAAGCCGAAAATATATTATGGATAAATGATTTTGGATAAATTGAGGATACTGGATGCAATGGTGATGCTGAAATTAGTATTTGGAGTCCAGGCAAGAAACTAGAGGATAAGAGTTTGGGGTCTAAAACTAGGGAAATGTTCAAATATACATAATAAATATTGGTTTTTCTATGAATCGAGGATACTGAATCCAATGGTGGTATTAGAATATGCAATAAAGAGGACGGGGTGGAGAATAAAAAAATGTTCAAATATACATTATACACCAAGGCTAGAGTTACTTAGCAAAGGAGCCCCTTAAAAGTGGGTTATTCTTAAATATAAGTTGAATCAAATCATCAAATTGATGTATCGTCGGAACATGCCAGAAAAATATTTTAAAATTATTAAATAAGAAAAATAATAAACTAAAATAGCAAATTCTTTATATTTCTTATATTTTTATTATTGAACTATACAAACAAATGTCACAAAAATAAGACTGTATCAATTTGAGGGCTCATCATTTTCTTGTATAAATAATTGAACTTCGTCTTTAAACCATATTGAGTAAACTAGACGGAAAAAAATTTGTTTATAAAATATTTAATGTCATTTATTCTTTATTTTATAAACTTCACATTTGTAAATAAACACACAAAATATTCAAAACAATTTTTTAGAATCAGTGCTACGAACTCTGTCAAAACGTAATCATACGGTATAGTACATAAATTATACATACTACACAAACGAATATCTTAAATCCAACCAAATAAAAGGAATAGTGCAGCGGTTGATAAAATCGAGAAAATCAATATCCACAAACTTGGAAATAGAGGATAAATTATCTGATGAAGTAGACGATTGTACAGCGATCGAAAACACACTACAAGAAATTCAGGAAGTACTAGTAAGTAATGGTTCATCTAAACTACCAATAATTTTGGAAGATGAAATTTCAGCTCAAATTCCAACAACTAGTAACATAATATCACAAAATTCAAAAAATGTTTGTTTACAAAAAAAAAGGTCGTATTAACTCTTTGAAGTGTTCAATTGAACTTAAAAATGCATCAAAAAATCTCTTGAAAGAATTGAGAATACGGAACGAAACACAAAATAATCGAAAAAAAATATTTCTAGAACTAGATTTACTCTCTATCGACTCTCTAAATTTTCAAAAGCAAGAAAATACATCATTTCAAACCGAAACTTACGAAATTTTATCGAGTAAGTCAGAAATGGAAGTCGAGAAAAATGTAGCAGAAAACAATTCTTCAATGAAATCTTTGAAATGTTCAATTGAACTTGAAAAACTATTAATAACGCAACTCTATAAATTCAGAGAAGAAAAACAAGTAAAATATGAAATGGATTCTACAAACTTATCCAAGCGTGTTAAAAAAATGAAAAGACTAAATATCGTAGAAGATCAGGAGATGCAAAATGTAATGCTAAATGAGAATAAATCAAGCCTCCAGAAACGACAAAAAGATGCAGTAGAAATAAAAGAACTTAACAAAATCAACTCATTGAACTGAAAGAATCGATAACAAACAACGAAAGTAAACGTAGAATCTCGAACCAAAAAAGAAATACTCCTTGATTAGTTTTTAAATAGAATTATCATTGAAATTTGAAATCAATCAACAAGCAATTACCGAAATAAATAGCAAAACAATTTCGTTCAATTTGTAATACATAGTGTTTATCATAGTACAAATTTTTTATTACGTGGTTCTGCATTTCAACATCGCCATTGGATTCAGTATTCTCGATTCATAGAAAAACCAATATTTATTATGTATATTTGAACATTACCCCAATTTTAGACCCAAACTTTTATCCTCTAGTTTCTTCCCTAGAGCCCAAATACTAATTTCAGCATCATCATTGAATTCAGTGCCCTTAATTTATCCAAAATCAATACTCATAATATATATGTGAACATTTTCGGCTTTCAGCCCCCAACTCCCACCCTTTAGTGACACCCTTATATTTTTAATCCCAATTCAAACTGTTGGATTCAGCGTCCTCAAGTATATTGTAATAAACACTAATGACAACAATTTCGATACTATTCGTGACCAGACCACCAACCCCGACCCCTTATTGAACTACCCTGAATCCGGTCACCATTTTTGTCATCATCATTGAACTCAGCATCTTTGATTATGTTAAAATCGAAATAATGACGACAATTTTGATACTATTCATGACCAGACCCCCAACCCTCACCCTTTATTGTACTACCCTGAGTCCGGTCAACATTTTTATTATCACCATTGAACTCAGCATCCTTGATTATGTAAAAATCGATAATAATTTCAATAATTTCGATACTTTGTGTAACCGACCCCCCAATCCCCACCTATTATTGGACTACCCTGAGTCGGCCCCCAATTTTTATTATCATATTTGAATGCAGCATCCCCGATTATGTTAAACTTGATAATGATGAGGTTTAATTTCGATATTTTTTATAACCGACCGCCAACCCCCAACCCCTTATTGAACTGCCCTGAGTCCGATCTACATTTTTACCATTACCATTGAACTCAGCATCCTCGATTATGTAAAAATCGATAATAATGACAATAATTTCGATACTTTGTATAACCGACTTCCCAACCCCCCCTCTAGCTATTATTGGACTACACTGATTCCGACCCCAATTTTTATTATGACGATAATTTCGATATTTTTTATAACCGACCCCCCAACCTCCACCCCGATTTGGACTACCCCGAAAGGGGTAGGCCTCCAGGCCCCATTTTTATCATCATTATTGAATTCAGCATCCCCGATTAAATTGAAATCGACACCAAACATGACATGCAAAAAAATATTTTTTTCTACGATAGGGGTACCCCCTTTGAAGTAAAAAATGGTTATGTCACCGATCAGGAGGTAATATGGGGGTTTGTATTTGCTATGAAATTCTGATTCTAACGATACCCCACATGACATATTTTACTCATTTAATGTGTCAACCTCACCCATGTGGTTGGTTAGGGGTGGGGGTGCGAACCAACTTTTGGATTCAAAAGTTGCGCCGGTCTGAATAAAAGATAATGATGCCATAATATTTTTTTATCTCTTCCCATTTATTTTATATAGATGTTTATATGCTAAAACTTAAAGACGGTGTAAATCGGTGGGAGTGGGTCCTACCACCCCAATCTCATAGAGCTTACGAGAGACGGCCAAACCCGATCGATTGATACCGAATTTGTAAAAAAAAATTTTGAAAATTTCTGCGACCGTCCGATTCGAAAAAAAACGATAGTTAAAATGAACGTTTTTTAAGCCAAAAATATGCAAATTTCCTTGTTTTGAAACACTCGCATATATATATATATATATATATATATATATATATATATATATATATATATATATATATATATATATATATATATATATATATATATATATATATATATATATATATATATATATCTATATATATATATATATATATATATGTATATATATATATATATATATATATATATATATATATATATATATATATATATATATATATATATATATATAATTCAAAAATTCTATTTTTTTCAAAATTTCAAAAATATTCCAAAAATTAGAATGAAATCAAATATTTAAACTTTTTCTAAATTCCAATAAAAATCCAAAAATTCTTAAAATTTCAAACTTTTTGCAAAATTCTAAAAATATTTCAAAAATTATTACAAAATCAAAAATTGAAAATTTTTTCAAAATTCCAAAAATTATAATAAGATAAAAAATTAAAAATTTTTCAATATTCTAAAAATATTCAAAAAATTCTTACAAAATCAAAAATTAAAACTTTTTCCGAAATTCTAAAAATATAGCAAAAATTATTACAAAATCAAAAATACAAACTTTTTCCACATTCCAAAAATATTTCAAAAACTATAACAAATTCAAAAATTTCCATGTCCAATTTCATTTTCAATTACATTTACGTCATAAAAACAGCTACATTTTTTTTCCAAAAAATTGGGTAAAAAAATAAATGAAATCATTTTTTGACACACTTGACATTATTTTTGTGACAAATTTATAATGCCATAATTCTCTATAATAATAATAATAAAATTTCATGTCATACAAACTATTAATTTAATTTTTTTAAAAAAAAATTGGGTAAAAAATAAATAAAAAACTTTCTTTTGACACACTTGACCACATTTTTTTGACAAACTTATAATGCCATGATTCTCAATAATAATAATAAAATTTCATTTCAAACAAACGATTTTATTTTTTTCCAAAAAATTAGGTAAAAAAATAAATAAAAATCTTTTTTTTGACACACTTGACAACATTTTTTGACAAACTTATAATGCAATAATCTAGTTTTTGATCTCACATACCAATCTCTACCATCAGGATTTCTCCAACTTTAATGTTCCTTCTCGTAATCACTTAAAATGAACGTTTTTTAAGCCAAAAATATAAAAATTTGCTATTTTTGACACACATAATGATTTTTTTGACACACTTCCGATACAGTTATCGAACACAGCGTCCTTTTGAACCTGTCCCTTGAGTATACCTATTTTAAGAAAAAAATGTTTGAAATCCCTTAAGCGGTTTTTCCTGCAGCGTAGGTAATGATGGCCGGCCGGCCGGCCGACAGACAGACATAAATTTTTTTTGCTTTTTTAGAATCAGTAGGTCCTAAAACGTCGAGAAATGCCAAAAAAGTGGGGATAAGAATTTCACTTTGAGCTCATGAATGTAATGCTTAGGTCTTTCAGACCAAAGTAAAATTTATTTTTAATTATATCAAAAAAACCGCTTAAGATAGAAGAGTCAAACAAGTTCGAATATATATATATATATCACTCGTCGAGGGTTCCGTATATATAATATTCTACGAGAATAGTTTTTTTCAAAAATGCAATTTCAGAAATAAATCAAAAACAATGCTTTCAAAAATTACAAAAACTAGAACTAGACGAGAAAAAATTCACTTTTCATATGACAACCCACTCGTCTCGGTCCAAAATAATTTTTTCTCAAAATTTTCACACTCAATTTTCACACCAAATAACACATAAAATTATAAGCTTCCCGCTATAATCTTTACAAGATTTCCTATAATCGTGAATTGTTTCAATTTTTTTTTGTTATTTTCGAAGTAGAGGGGGGGGGGGGGTGGCGGGGTGCAGCAAAAGATTTTCACATTTTTAAAATTAAGTCGGAAACTATACTTTCGAGAATTACAAAAAAAAAATGTTTTGACCTTTCATATGAAAACCTACTTGTTTTTTCGGGTTGATTTTTCCATTGATCGGGCGTTGACTGATGGTATGATTTAATTGACATAATTCAGACCTTAGCTCTTCAAAAAATTTCAAGCTTAATTGAAGAAAAACTTCTATTAAAACTACCTCTAAAAATTTCACCAAACATGATTTCTGTTTACCTAAACCTTTTAGTTTTACGAGACTTCTTTCTTATTTATTTCACTGTTGCTATTTCTATTTCTTATTAAAATTTAATTTATTTATACCAAGCTTGCTTGATTAGAATTAATTTCAATGATGTTGGCTAGCGTTGCAATATCATTTAAATATTATTATTAGTTTAATTTTTTCTGATGATGATGTATCGTTAATTGATTTCAAGATTACTTACATTACATAAATAAAACCATTACAATATTAAAATTATATTGGACTTTGAAATTAATGCGTCCGTCTTCAGCAACACAAGCAACAGCAACAATATCGGAAATTATATTAGTTTTTGAAAAGATTACAAGACCATTCAGCTGCATTGGAAATTATTTATATGTAGAAAGGAATATCGATCTGATACTGTTATAGCATTTAGTTAGCGGTTATACTTTTCACTTTGTACTAAATATAGTGTTGACTGTAAATCTAATTTAATTTTTGGCAAATTTTGTGCAGAAAAAAGAAACCGTTCTTTTACTTCTAACATAGTGATTTGTTCTTGACGTTTCATTTCTGCCGTAATTGATAGTTTTTATCAAATGAGTCAAAAATAAAACTGCCGGATCTGGTTTTGAAAAGGTATAGATTTCTGAAAGTAACAAGATTTTTAAATGATATGCTAGATCTTCAAAATGCTTATCCGATCAGCAAATATTATTGTCTAGAGAAAGTGTAGACGATTTTTTTATTCAACAAACATTTCATCAAAACGACGATTTTCTTCTGTAGAAACTGTAATTGGTAACTGGTATACATGGTAACAGATGTATCTAGATATTTAATCGGACTCTTAGCTCAGATTTTGATTTGGTTAAATCTTAATCTAAATTATTCAACGCTGCGTTTAGTGAACATGACGGTGAAACTTGAAAGATTGATGGAGAAAAATTTTGAAATGGAGTGCATTTTGATTTAAATAAATTTAAATAATATATTATAGGAAAAATAAATTTAGGCTTTCTAGTGATTTTTTGTCACTGCCTTGTTTTTTATAAAATAGTTATTTAATTATTAAGGACAGTACGAGTGTTTTTCCGATTGAGGATGTATGTTTTGAGATCGAGACGAAGTCGAGATCTCTAATATATCCGAAATCGGCAGTACTATTAATTCCCAAAATGCTTATTACATTTTTTTCATGATCAGTAAAAATTTTAACTAAATTATTTGAACGATAGCATTCATTTTTAAATTTTTATGTTTTAAATGCAATTTCTTAAAATTTCATTTCAAAATAGTAAGCTCTGCGTTTCATAATAGAGCAATTTCACGTCACCACAACAGCATTTGTTCTAGCATGTGACCTGACGTCCTTTGATTTCGATAAAATTTCATATACAGATAGCCAAACATGAGTTTCTTTGTATATCGATTGCTAACGATTGAGCAAACTGATTCAAGTCATTAAGAGCTCATTGGAAAGGTAGTTGATAGGACTTATAAAAAATATTACTTAAAATTTTGTAATAATTTTTTAAAATTGTGTTAAACTTAAAAAATATTTTTAAAGATGGCGTTGTTGGTGGTACTCTCACTTCTACCACATTTCTTTTTCAGAAAAAAAAAAATTTTTTATTAATTCTTAATCCAAACCAAAAAATTCCTGATGGCATAATTTCTCGTTTTAAAAATAAAATTTTTACAAAATTTTTATTTCCGTTTTTTTTTCAATTTTTTTTAACCAATGTAGTGAATTATCTAATTAACTAAACCCACCGGAATTCTTGTTTTATAGTAATTTAATGATCATGAAAGTATTTTAAGGATACAAATTAAGTATTTGAGGGTGTGGATGCTTTTAACATAATATATCTTTTCATCTATTTACCTGTTTGAAATTAATTTTAAAGGCATGGAGAAATCGAGTACCGTACTTTGTTACATGTAATGATAATACCTGTCATAAAATGAGTGCGCAGTAATGAAAAGAATAGTCTTTAGAGATATTTTGATCGTACAGCATCATTGCTAAATTCATTTGTCAATCTTGTTAAAAAAAATATTAGTGTTGTGTTAGCAAAGAAGCTTCAAAGTGTTTTAATAGTTAAAATAATTTTTTTTTAAAACATGAGTATATATCATTGTTTAAAACCATTTGGTATCGGCAAGTGTTCAAAAATTTTAAAAAATGTTACACCTGAAGTTCAGAATAAATTACGTTCGATAAACTTTGTGTTTAATTTACGTACGCAAAAGCGAATTTGTTCGTCTTGTAGAATTCGTCTATCAGCAGACCAAGCGTTATACGAGATATTATTTAATTACCAACGATAGTCAATCTCTGATATAACTGAACATAATAGTGTGGCATGATTGATTTTATAAAAGATAAAATAGAGCATCCTATTGAGAAAATAGTCTAAACGACTGATGGTGCGGGATCTTAGTATAAAAATAAATATAATTTTATAAGTCTACGCTACCACAAATCAGATTTTAATATAGACGCAGGGTGGCACTTTTACGCTACCAGCCATGGAAAAGGACCGTGTGATGGAATAGGAGGCCCATTGAAACGAGGTGCTGATTGATATAGTTTGTCTAACAAGGATATTATTCAAACCACAATTGATCATTATGAATGGACAACAAAATGGCGATCAACAATGAATTTATACCAGCAAAAATGATTATAATGAAATGAAGTTACGGCTAGAAGCAAGATACAGAGACTGTAACTATAAAAGGAACACAATCATTTCATGCGTTCATACCTAAAGATGAAAAAACATTACTCACAAAAATGTATTCTAATTCCGTTAAAACTATGCTTTTTAAGATAAGACGTTTATATGTTATGTAAATTTATTTCATATTAATAATGGATGTATATTGTTTTGTTTTACATAACCTAGAATAAAAAAATAATTATTATATGAATTCAGTATAACATGCATTTTATTTCGCATCATTTTTCCCTTACTGCTCAGAATGAGTTTTAACAAATTTCAGGTAAATGTATTTATAATTAGGTTTGAACATGATGGACGATAAATGGATGAAAAGATAAATTGTGAAAAAAGCATCCACACCCTCAAATACTTAATTTGTATGCTTAAAACAATTAAATGGTCATTAAATTACTATAAAACAAGAATTCCGGTGGGTTTAGTTAAACAGATGATAATTGCATTGTTTAAAAAAAACCGAAAAAAAAACGGAAATAAAAATTTTATAAAAATTTTATTTTTAAAACGAGAAATTATGCAATCGGGCAATTTTTAGTTTGAATTAAGAATTAATGAAATATTTTTTCTCTGAAAAAGAAATGTGGTAAAAGTGAGGGTACCCCCGCCCTTGGCCGCCACCCTTTCTCATCCCTAAAATTATTAAATTTCATGTTATTTTTATATTCAAGAAATGTTATTTTTATTTTGTCATTGGTTATCTGTATATGAAATTTTATCGAAATCAGAGGGGGTCAGAAACATTGATGTTGCGGTGACGTGGAATTGCTCCATAAACAAACTTTCATCGAATATTATTTTTTCAAAATAAATTGCTTTTAAATCTTTTAATTGCAATAATTTTAAAAGAATATTATATAAAGTTGAAGCCAGTGGATTGACCTACATAATTATTTAAATGAAAATCGTTTTTATTCACATCGTGGAGTCTCCTTTATGGGTAAGTAATTACCTACCACCTGCATGATCGGTAAGTAAATACTTACCGACTTGTGATTTGTAAACAAAACTTACTATGTTTATTTTCGAATCAGTAAACATTCAAAATTGCCTGATCGTGCAAAAAAAAAATTATAAAATAAGAAACCGTTCTAAAGGTCAAATGTATTACATTTTAGTGTTAAAACAATAGTTTATATATGAAAACGTAAAAAATAAGCAAAATCTCAAATTGGTTAACATAACATAATAATAGAAAAATCAGAAAGATACCAGAACCACAAAATACACTAAAATCAAATTATTACTAAAATTACTATTATGTACATATAAGGTTTGTAATTAAAATTGAATGATTCTGTAATATTGCAATACATAAAGTCAAATTTGTGCCTCTATTAAAATATCACATAATAACAATAATATAATTAAATAAACCAACCAAATTTAAAACTCTTTTATAATTTTTGTAATTAGTTTTTCCAAATTACTTCACCAAAACTTTCGTAGAAAACTATAAAATCTTTCGTATCTTTAGAATTGATGCAATAACACAACATGTAATAAAGTAATATAATAATACTAATTTATTAAAATAGTAAACACAAAGAACTTTTTCTTTAGAAAACCGCTTTACTACTCTCTACTTAAAACAACTACTTAAGCTATCTGTACAGTAAAATAAAATAATAAGACTAAAATAAATTTAATTTTTATAACTAAAATTTTTTTTTTAATTTTTAACCTAACCTCAAACTACATATTTAAAAATTTTTAGAAATCATTTAATTCATTCATAAATAAAAATATTTTCATTAAAACTCATTTAAATATAACTTCATAAAAAAACTCAAAATTTATTAATCATTAAAATTTTGAGTTTTATAATTAGTTGTAAAATTAAATAATATAAATTATTGTATTAATTAAAAAACCGTTTTTGATTTCTTTTTAAAAGTTTTTTAATAATAATATATTAATTTGTTGTTTCGATTTTGATAAAAAAAAAATTAAAAAGAAATTAAAAACATTAAAATTATTATGAAAAATAAAACAAAAACTAAAAATTCTTATTTCAGAATAATTTTTTAAAATAGTGATGTAATATTAGATAAAAAATAAATTAATTTTAATAATAAAATAAATTAATGCTGGAAAGTATAAATGATTAACATAAGTCTGATACTTTTAAGAAAAACTAGCCTACTTTCTTCGCTGTTTTGGTTTGAAACGATTTTCTGTTATATCTTCTTTACTGGATTAGATATGCCATCTGTTATTTTATTGTTCAAAGCTGCATTGACACCATAGTTTATTTTTTATCAACGGCTATTTTATGCAATTTATGATTATTAATAAGGTGACCAACCGTAACGGATTTTGCCTGCTGTTTGCCTGCCGGAATTGTTCCATTTTCTAGCACCAAATAGCATCCAACATTTTTTTATAAGATATTTAAAAAAGTTTCATTAAAATTAAATTTTTAAATTGCACGAGTTTGACTCGGGGCGCCAGCAAAACAAAAGGTTTGCGCTAATGCTCGCAGCTGTTAAAGTCATACGTTTTATCGTGTGAAAAATGCCCAAGAACCATGGGTAATAAAATACTGCAATGAATGAGTAAAATACTGCATTCAAAATTTCAGTAGAGAAACGTGATCTCATTGTGAAGTAATAAGAACGAATTGAACACGAATTTCTTTCTCCAAAGTTTAGTTTGAAGTTGAGTTAAGTTTAAGTTTAACATGCAAAATCGGACCCAACTTTTTTTTTGGATCTCAGTTTACATGTAAAATTAAAGTGGATCCGGATCACACGGTTTCATGAAATGCAGCTGAGCAATTTCCCGAAGATTCAACAACGTTTTGACTTGACCCCTTTTAATTTTGATTATTTTTTGTTTATAGATAGTCTTTGATAAATAAAAAATACAAGTTCTCTTAGAATTTTTTTTTTCGACCAGGGGTCTTCACAGGGTGCCCCTCAATTTTTGTTATTTTGTGATGTGAGTGCATTTTGACGAGCGATTGTAGAAAAACTACTCAACCGAATTCCATAAATGATATGTCGTTGAATAGGTATTAGAACAAAGTTTATAGATAGCTTTTGATAAATGAAAAATACGGCTTCAAGTAGAATTTTTTTAAATATAGACCAAAATAAACCAAATTAAAAAAGGGTCGAGTCAAAATGTCGCAAAATTTTGCTGAACTTGACTGAAATTGCTTTTTAAAAAGTTCATTTAATAATAAAATATTTGATATTTAACATAAAAAAAAAAATCTGAATCTAAAAATCGCCATTTTTATAATTTTCCTTCAGAACAAAAAAACTGATTCCCGACAGTCATATGCACAACGAATTTTATCTCTAAAACCAAAAATGACGCTAGTCCCAAACTTTCACAAGTTGTTAGATATAAAATAAGCTTCAATTTAGTTTAAAAAAAAAAAAAGGGCTCTGCCATCTTTTTTTCAATTACACCATTTTTTTCTTATGTTACACCGTTTAAAATTATTTCAAAAAATTAACAGTGTACATTTTTAAAAACTTTGTTCTAATACCTATTCAACGACATATCATTTATGGAAATCGGTTGAGTAGTTTTTCTACAATCGCTCGTCAAAATGCACTCACATCACAAAATAACAAAAATTGAGGGGCACCCTGTGAAGACCCCTGGTCGAAAAAAAAAAATCTAAGAGAACTTGTATTTTTTATTTATCAAAGACTATCTATAAACAAAAAATAATCAAAATTAAAAGGGGTCAAGTCAAAACGTTGTTGAATCTTCGTGAAATTGCTCAGCTACTATTAAATATCGTCAATAAAAGTGTTGTAACTCAAGAATGGTTTATTAACCAATTTGTAAATTTTTACTCCATTTGTGTGGTATATTTGAAGCTTTGGAGCACTCAATTTCCAGAAATTTTTTCATTTTAAGTGGATTTAATTCATTAGTGACGTTCAATGGACATCGAAAAAACATAAGAGTGTGTTCGTAATTATTTTGATGATAACGAAATTACCGAAATGGAAACAGCAACTTGAGGATTGATGTAAAATGTATCAAACATTTTACGAATAATCACATTTCATTCAAATATATCCAAAAATTAGTGGAACTATGTTTGTTCCTGCGCGGGACAAATGCAGCGACTGAACGAGTTTTTCAATAATATATAGTCTATGCACATTGAAAAAATCTCACATTGCTCATAACTCGCTGTGGCATATGAGAAAAAAAGAAACAAACAAAATGAAACGTTTGGTGCAAATTAACTATTACGATGATTTTTGTCTGATTTTCTTCGCTATAAATGTTGTACCTGTTAGACCAAAATTTTATTTATTACATATTTTACATTTTGTTTTATAACTATCGATCTAACTAAACGTTCTGACGTCCTGAACGTTCTAAAAGATCGTATTGCGAAATAAATTGTTAAGGTATTTTTCTATCCTCAGACAAATATAATTAGAAAATGAAAAAAATTTTTGATTGAAATAAAGGCATTTACATTTTTTTTAGAAATGAAAATAAAATAGTTTTTACTATCTGTTTTTGATTTTTAAAAAAACTTTATATGTGATTTAATAATAAGACGAGTAGACGACAAATAAAACTATTAAATGCCACCGATTTAAATCGATTTGAAATAAAAAGTCATTTTTGTTTTTTTCTGACATCGATGTTTAGACATTAGATTTATTATTTTTCATTGTTTTCTTATGTGGTTTTATACAAGTCCTCCGAACAGAAGTTATTTAAGTGAGGAGACATATTCGAACTCACAGACTGGGACTAGTTGGAATTTTAATCTCAAGGCACGCAACTCCTCAACTGTTCTTGATTATGATCCCATTATTCTATTATCATTACATACTTTTATAAACGGTTATTTCAAAATTCAAATTCCTGCTAGTTAATTTTAATATAAATTTTGAATCACAATTTAGCAAAAGTTAAAGCAAAATGGCTTTCATACTTCAAAAAGCTTTATGACTCCTCAAAATTTTATTAAAAACATAAAAATTACTATGTGTTTCAATGAACAGCTTTTTCTCTATTAAAAAAATAATATTTATAATTTAATTATGCTTTTATAATAAAAATTTTTTATTATTTTGTAAAAACAAAAATTTCTTTAAGTATTTTAATAATATCTTAACAATAAAAAACATTAAAAAATTTAAATAAAAACAAATAAAATAAAAGGTACGACTGTAAAGTATGCATGTTATAAATATATATTAAATTCTATTAGAGATTTAAAATAAAAACATTTCCATGTGTTAACTGCAAAACTTAAGCCAATACATGGATAACTAATAAAATAAAATTTTTCAGATTAAATCTACACATAAAGAAAAAAAGCTTCTCGAAAATTTTTATTTTTAGTTTTATTTGAAAGCACGTTTCACCAACTAAAATTAAATTTTTATAAATTTTATAGAAATGTAATATTAAAATGATGAAGTATTAATCCTAAAGATATTTAACTGATAAAATTAATTCCATTTTTATATATAACTAAGATATTCCTCAAAGCTTTAAAGTTATATTTATTTTCAATTAAATCTTTGAATGTGATTATTAACCAAATATTCTAGAACAGATGTTGTGAATCTGTTTTATGATTTTATTTTTTTTAATTTTTATTATAGCATGTTTTTTTTTTTGGTTGAACCATAATGGTGCTATATACATTTATGGTAAAATTTTTTTTGAATTAAGTAGCAATTGAAAACTGGCATGACGAAGTTATTGCATGGAATGATGAACGTTTTTTTGGGAATGCTAATTTTTGTAATTATAAGAATGAATTGCGTTAATTGTTTGATAGAAAATGATAAGAAAATTTTCATGAATATAATATATTCTATTATATATTATTTTTGGATAAAATTTATTCATATTTTCTTAACATTTCCTAAATCCATGATTACATCAAAATTGAAATTCAATATTAAAACAATAATTATTAGAATATTAGCATAAAAATAAATATATTTTAAAAGCACAACAACAAACCAAATTTTAACTGTTTCCAGGTACTTATTTTAATTGCATTATGTTTATGGTTGCATCATCCGTAGTATTAACAGTAGTAGTGTTAAATTATCATCATCGAACAGCTGATATTCATGAGATGCCACCATGGGTAAGTTATATTAAAATCACAACAAATATATTAACTTATAGGTTTGATTTTATTTATAGATAAAATCTGTGTTTTTACAATGGTTGCCTTGGATTTTACGAATGGGACGTCCCGGTAAAAAAATTACACGTAAAACAATATTACTAAGCAATCGTATGAAAGAATTAGAATTAAAAGAACGTTCCTCAAAATCATTATTAGCCAATGTATTAGATATAGATGATGATTTTCGACATATATCAGGAATAAGCGGATCACAAACTGCAATAGGCTCTTCAGCGTAAGTTTCAATATTCTGTAAAAAAAGTAAAAAAAGTAATTATTTGAAGGATTATATTTGTCATTCTTTTACAAACCGAACACCTTCCTAACGAACACATTTTTGTTTTGGCTGAAATTTTTTTTATGGGTTTTATATTTAAAAAAAGATATGTACATGTTCGAGCATTTTGTTTCCTGTTTTTCGGAAAATATAGCGGTTCTGAATTTCGGGAATTTCGGTAATTTTGAAAAAAAAAAATAAAACCAATAAAAGTTATTAACAAATTTCTATTGTTATAAAACAAATAAAATGTACAAAATGATCAATCGACCCATGAAATGAGTTTTTAGTTTGACCATCGTATTCTACGCTCAATTTTATATAAAATCATATTTTTAATTAATGGACAAATGAGTCTTACTACTACAAATAAATTAATTTTTCCCGTGCAGAACGACAAACATTTATGAAATGTTTGGTCATCCTGTGCTCGATAAATTAATTTATTTCTAACAGTAGAAATAGTTTCTTAATAAATAAAAAATACGTTTTTAATAGAAAATTGAACGTAGAATACGATGGTTGTACTAAACACTTTTTATTTTTGTTAAACAGTGACTAAAAGTCGATTTATCATTTTATTTGTTTAAGACAATAAGAATTTGTTAATAATTTTTATAGGTATCAGTTTTTTTAAAGTCCGTCTTTTAACTTTAAAATAAAATAGACAAAAAGTGTCTATCTTTACCAGAACCGAAGTTTTGAATCAAAAAATAACTAAAAAAATAATAAAAATCCTCTAACAAGTAAATCTTTTTGTTTATGTAGGTAGATGTTTTCAAAAAATTTTCAGCTAAATCAAAAATGTATTGCTAACATTTTGTCCTAATCTGCTCGGTAATTAAAAGAATAAGCCATTTATGGAATTTTTTGTCGTCCCGCGATCGATAAATTAATTTATTTCTTACAGTAAAAGTGATTTCTCCATTAATTAAAAATATGAATTTTATATAAAATTGAACGTCAAATACGATGGTCATACTAAAAACTCATTTGGTGGATGGGGCTATGATTAAAGATCGATTTGAACATTTTATTTGTTTATAACAATAGAAATTTGTTGATAACTTTTATTGGTTTTATTTTTTTTTTAAAACTAACATCTTTTAGCTTTGAAATGAAGTTTCTATCCTTAATAGAACCGAAGTTATGAATTTTTGAAAATAACTCGTCAAGCCAAAAATCGTTATAGCCAAACGCTATATTTTCCCAAAAAAAAGGAAAAAAAAATAATCAGAGAACACGTGCATCTTTTTTTTCGATATGAAACCCATAAAAACAATTTCAAATCAAAAATGTGTCGGTCAGACTTTGTCCAATTTTTTTTTTATAAATCATTTATTTTAGTTTTAGTTATGTATAGAAAAAGCTACATGGTTAATGGCTAGTAATTCCAAAACTAAAAAAAAATTTTAGTATACTCCAGATTAAATAAATAATGTATTGGAGCAACTATATAATACAATCTTAAGCCGCAATTAGACTATTGCAGAAGTCTGCAATATTTCTGCAATGGTAGTGTGTAAAATATTCATTGCAGAAAAGTTTGGGTGAGTTCATTGCCAAACTTTTCTGCAATGAATATTTTACACACTTCCATTGCAGAAATATTGCAGAGTTCTGCAATAGTCTAATTGTGGCTTTAGAAAATATATTTAGACTAGGGGGAACCCTAATATTATATGTATTAATAATTATAATATTATGATATTATATGAGTTTTAGCACTATCTGTCATATAAATAATTAATTTTCTTATTAATATCGAAATGATATAAATTTTCTTATTAACATCGAAAAATGATATTAATATCGAAATGACATAATATTGAAATGATGACAACGAAGCGGCTAAAAGGCGTTATAGCAATAATTTTAAAACACTATTCTATCGAAAAATTTAAAAGCCGTATGTGGAATTTTAATGAATAAAAAGGAATAATTTTAATGTTCTATAAAAAAATAGACAAAAACAATAAAAAACAAACATAGGGTCCGCGTTGAACCCCGAACCTATCTCACAAACCACTACATCGACAATGACAACGAAACATTTTTTATGTTCTAGCTGAAATACATTTTACATATTATTCTTAATATATTCTGATTTATCTCAGTTGTTTCAGTGAAATCGAACACGGCCATTATGAAATATTTCTCTATAGCAGGCTACACCCCTTCAATCAATTTGTCAATCAATTCGAAAACGCAAATAAACGAAATAAAATTTAGTGTAAAAATCTCCAAAATTTTATTTCGTTTGTTTTCGTTTTCAATTGATGGAAGGTCTGTAACCTGATTATCTTGTTTTGCAAAAAGAACAAATCAATTTTATAAATTGTTTCTTTAATTTCTAATCAATAGAAAATATTGAAAAACAAAGAAAATTTTGACTAAAATAAAATTTAAGATGCAGAAGAAAGGAAACTTAAAATAATTTTTTTTAAATCTTTCCCTATGCATGAATTTAATTTTTAATTTTCCGAAAAAAGAAAGTGAAAAATGAATTTAAACACAGCTGAAATCTTAAAACTTATATATTTTTAAGCCTGAAATATATTAAATCTAAAATAATACGTCTATCCACTCCGAAAGCAAAGCATAAACTAAATGAGAGAAATTATAAAATACTATTTACTAAATAGAAATTTAAAAAGTTTCGTTTTTTATTTTTCTTCGTTCCCTAGCGTATACCCTTCAGTGTGTATTATATATATAGACTAGAGGGTCCAGTGATGAAACTTCTGTGCACTCGCTCGGAACGGCACTTTAGCTTGTGCGGAGTATAAAGCGTTAAAGGTTTGGTATGGTGAGCTTTAAAAAGAAATTTTTAAACAAATTGGATTTAAACTGCGACCCATTGTCCGAAACAATTGTTTTGGAACAACCAAAACCATGAAAAAAATTGGGTTCTAGCAGTTTACCAATATTGTCGGCGGTGAGTTTCCGTAAAGAAAAAAAAACGGGAACTTAATGAGATGTTCTAAGACAATCAAAATAAAAGCGGGAGGCCAAAAGTAAAAGCGACGTAGGTGATATAGAGTTCTGTGCAGACGTAGAAGAATCATAAGTCTGGGAATTCAACTTTGTCGTTAACTCTTCGGGGATCCCAATTTATTAGTTTCACCTTCCAGTGTAACATCACTCTGGGATAAATTAAGTTTTTTATGAACAAGTGCCTTAATCGGGAAGAGAACCACTGGAGTCAGTGACTATTTAAGATAATTGTCACTGACAAATCTTTCTGTTGCTTTAACCACTTGAGAGAGCCGTGATCGGTAATTGTAAGGGCAACCCTCAATGCATGTACGGGACTTTTTAATACCTAAGGTAGCAGCAAGGCGTTCCTTTTAGCTGTTGGAGTAGTTCCGTTGACCTGAGTTCAGTTTCTTTGACATATATGCAATAGGGTGTCCAATAACCTCTTTGTCCAACTGTATACTAGTACACAGCCAACACCTTCCAAATTCACCAAAGCTGAAAAAGCTGATTCACCGAAGCTTGACTTCACGAAGTCAATGTTTTCTTTCACGAATTAAAAGCCGCATCAGCTTCGTGGGTCCACATTAATTTGTTAGTAGAAGTTTTGAACTTTCGGCATTAAGAAATTACTCTTCTCAACATTGATCGTCAAGTTAACATGCCTTAAACATTAGGCGACTTCTTTCAATACTTCGATATGGTTTAAAAAGGGTCGGTAACGACTAAAAGATCATCTAAATATACGAAGGAGTTCAAAAATCATCAATCTGATGATGAGATCTCAGAACCAATGAAATCTCGTAAACAACTAGCAGATCAAAACATTTGACGACCTCCTGCACGCAATGCTTTGTTTAACCGATAGTTTGAACACCCAGAGACCCGTTGTCCCTGTTGAAAAATAACCTCAACGGTGACTTGATTCGCAAGAACTTTATGTTGTTACAAGTTGACAGCGTCGAACGCCCAACGAATATTGCTATGATGGATCCAAGTTTTCCTGTTGAAAGCCATAGCCTTTTCAAGATAGCCAGAACAACTTGTGTCTGTCCACTTACCATATTGACACTTTGTCACTTCGTCCAGTTGGTCCACAAGTACAACTTGGTCTACGTTTAGCCGATTTCGCTTAATTTTAAATAAACTGAAATGGTTCCTGGATAGGGCCGCGCGATATTTAAAAAATTATCGAACATATTGATATTAAAAAAATATCGATATATCGATATATCGATATATCGACTTATCGATATATCGATAATATCGAATATATCGATAATATCGATATATCGATTTATCGATATATCGATACATTATAATCCGATATCGATATTCGATATTTCGATAATTATCGATATTTATCGATATATCGATATTTTTCCCGGCCCTATACCTGGATCATTTGGTATCAGCAATGTGTGGACTAGAAAGCCCAAACCAGAGTAACGTCGTCGTATCAACTTCACAAAATTCAGGTCAATTCGACTTGTGTTTGTGCATGTTAAAGATAGTGGCAAGTTTTTGTCTTGGTTTATATGTCTCGGTTGAACGCTTTTTATTTTATTTATTGATGTAACTCCAAATGGTTTCGACCAAAACCATCAGAGACTTGGGTTTCGGTGGGTAAAATGGCCTCAAGCCAGTGAGTATTGTGGTCAATAATGGTAACGCAATAACGTTTGTCCTTAGAAGTAGGAAGTAGACCAGTGATGTCCATATGTACCTCGGAATATCTTTGTGAACTTAGCGCATAGTTACCCAAAGGAGATTGTGTGTGATTAAAAACTTTGGCAAGTTAGGCAGTTCAGTGCCATTTGTTTAACGTCATTTTTAATTGACAGTCAAATGACCTTGTCCGTAAGAAGTTTGATACAATTATTAACTCCAGAAATTGGACAAAAACGAATTGACAAAATTGCTTTGGTATGAAAAGACGTGCGTTATCAGAAGATGTATCGCATAAAATTCATTTAGAAGATTGCCCAAAATTTAATGGAAAAGAGCGGAATTGATATGTGGAGCTAAGTGCTTTATTAGAAGCAGCGACTATTACCGCAAGCTGAGCAGTGTGCGAGGGATGAGCAAAAGTTGTTGCCTCAGCAGTTTGCTGCTTAACTATGTTGAAGGCTTGAATGGCGTCTTCGGACCATTGAATGACTCGTTTTTCATTCTTTTTGGAGCCTTTAAGAAAGTTATTAAGTATGCCTTGACTGAGCGTGAGTTATGATTCGATGGTAGAAATTAATTAGCCGAGAAAATGATAAAGTTGCTTAACGGTTTCTGGATGATCGAATTGTTGATTGCATCGACACGTTCTAAAGTTGCCTTAATTTCAGTCGACTCAACGTGCGGTCATAAGAAGTGTAACGTAGTTTTTTGCAAAGTTACATTTTTCAACGTTGATAATGAAACCTGCGTTGAAAAGACGTTCGAATTCAGTTCGAAAGTGAGTGAGGTGTTCCTCAAAGGTCTTAAAAGCAATAAGGAGGTCATCTATGTCGATAAAACAAAAGTCAAGATCTCTAAGTAGTGAATGCATGAACTCTTGGAATGATTGCGCAGCGTTTCGCAATCCGAATGTCATTCGAATGGATTCGAAAACTCCGAACGGTGTGAATATTGCTGTTTTAGCATTGTCGTGTTCATCATAATAGGAAATTGATGATAGGCACAAACGGAATCTATAGTTGAAAAAATGTTCCATCCATGCAATTGTTTGGTAAAGTCCCGCAAGTCCGGAATATTCTGTCTATCAGAAGTAGATATATTCTAAGAGAACGGTAATTACTGCATGGTCTCCCCTCGCGGTTTTTTCTTTAACGAGATGGAGAAGAGGGAGATCACTATGGGCTGTTAGAAGGTCGACAAATACCTTGAACCAACAAATACCTTGAACCTTGAAATTCATTTACGCACCAATTTATTGTAGCAGATATAGAAGATGAGTGCATAATTGGGCTTGACTTCATGAAAGAATACAATTTTATATTAGATCTGGGAAGCCACGTACTGAGATATGGAAACACAGAAATAGTGCTACACACCACCAACGACAATGCTGAGGTCCGTGTTATTATTGACGGACCAACTGAGATCCCGGCAAAATCTGAGAAGATCATATGGACTAAGCTACTAGATAAAAGTGACCAAAATTCACCTGTGATGATTGAGCCAGCTAACAACGACTTTGGGGGAAACATTATGATTGGCCGAACGTTAGTAGCAGCAAAAAAAGGGGTAGTTCCAGTGCAACTGGTTAACATCTCAAATAAACGAGTGATCATGAATCATGGAGAAGAAATCGCCAAATGCAGCACTATAAAAGAGGTAATTAGCTGTCAAGAAGAGCAGAAGGTCTTCATGCAGAGAAACAATCCCGCATTAGCAGCAATACTTCAAGATCTTAGCAAAGGAATGAATCCAGCCGAATTCCAAGAAGTCAAGAGGGTATTAACGAAGATGAACAGCGTTTTCTCTACTGGAGATGAAGATGTTGGCAGAACAAACATCGTGCGACATAGGATCAACACTGGAAACGCTCATCCTATCAGACAGCCTCCTAGACGACTACCTCTAGCTAAACACGAGGAAGTGCAAGGAATGCTGGAAAAAATTAAAAATGATGGAGTCATTAGGCTATCAAAGAGTCCATGGAGCTCACCAGTGGTGCTAGTTAGAAAAAAAGATGGGTCAGCTCGTTTTTGTGTAGACTATCGAAAACTGAATGAGGTAACCATTAAGGACAGCTATCCACTGCCACGAATTGATGACACACAGGATACATTATCAGGAGCCAAATGGTACAGCCTTCTAGATCTGAAGAGTGGTTACTGGCAAGTTGGGTTGTGGGAGTTCAATGTAATGCCGTTTGGTTTATGCAATGCCACAGCAACATTTGAACGTCTAATGGAATGCGTGTTGCATGGTTTAACCTGGAAGGCCTGCCTAGTTTATCTTGATGACATCATTATAATGGGTCGCAACTTCGAAAAGCATCTAATGAACCTCGAAGAAGTACTCAGAAGCATAAGTAATGCCAACATGAAGTTGAATCCGGTAAAGTTCAATCTCTTCCACAAAGAAGTGAAGTACCTTGGACACATCATTACAGAAAATGGAGTCAGAACTGATCCCGAGAAGATTGATGCTGTGAAAAATTGGCCAGTACCGAAGAATGTTCATGAGCTACGGAGTTTTCTTGGCCTATGCACCTATTATCGTAGATTCGTGGAGAATTTTGCGAATATCGCCAAGAGTCTACATAAATTGACAGAGGCAAATACCAAGTTTCTGTGGACGACCGAATGTAATGAGGCATTCTGCAGTTTAAAAGAAAAACTATGCAACACCCCCCTATACTAGCCTATCCAGAATCCGAAAAGATGTTCATTCTGGACACAGACGCAAGCAATGTAGGAACCAGAGCTGTTTTGTCACAGAAAATTGGAGACGATGAGAAAATGGTGGCGTGCTTCAGTAAAGTTCTGTCAAAACCGGAGCGGAATTACTGTGTCACGAGGAAGGAGTTGCTAGTTATCATCAAGGCTGTGAAACATTTCAACAAGTATTTGTGTGGACAACCATTCCTGATTCGCACAGACCATGCTGCTCTAAAATGGTTATTACAATTCAAATTTCCTGAAGGACAAGCAGCAAGATGGATAGAGACCCTGCAGAACTACGACTTCAAAGTTGAACACCACAAGAGAAGGATCCATAGTAACGCCGATGCCTTGTCTAGAAGACCCTGTATAGAGGAGTGCAAGTCATGTAGCAGAACTGAGGGAAATGAGGCAATGAAAGTGAGCCAAATCAAGTTCCAAACTCCTGAGAATTGATGTACGGAGGCATTTAAAAGAGAGCAGCTAAAGGATCCAGCTATGGCACCAATATTGAAATGGAAAACCGAGGGAAGGCGACCGGAGTGGAAAGAGGTAGCAGCTTTAAGTACGGAGGTGAAATGCTACTGGGCGCAATGGGACTCACTATTTATGGGCATCGGGATACTAAAAAGAAAATGGGAGTCCGCTGATGGAAAGAAAGTGTTGGAACAACTGGTGTTGCCATCAAGTCGAGTAGAAGAGGTTCTGGAAAGCTGCATGGAAGTATTTCTGGAGGACACCTGGGAGTCAATAAAACCTTAGCCAAAGTAAGGGAGAGGTTTTATTGGGTAAGGTATCGAACCGACGTAGAGCAATGGTGTCGGCGATGCGATACTTGTGCAGCGAGCAAGGGACCAAAAACTAGAACTCGAGGAGAGATGCAACAGTACAATGTGGGCGCCCCAATGGAGAAAATTGCTATAGACATCGCGGGGCCATTTCCGGAAACGACAAAAGGTAACAAATACATCATGGTGGTCATTGATTACTTTACAAAATGGCCGGAAGCGTATGCGATACCGAACCAGAAGGCAGTTACGGTCGCTGAAACGTTAGTCAACGAATGGATTTGCAGATATCGAACACCCCTCGAGTTGCATACGGACCAGGGAAGGAATTTTGAATCTCAACTGATGGAAGAGCTGTGCAGAACACTCGACATTAGAAAAACACGAACTACACCTATGAACCCACAATCGGATGGCATGGTAGAACGATTCAACCGAACCATGGAAGAACATTTATCGAAGGTAGTGGAAGCCAACAAAAGAAATTGGGATAAGGATCTTCCGTTATTCTTGATGGCCTATCGTAGCGCAGTGCACGATACGACATGTGAAACGCCAGCGAATATCATGTTCGGAAGAGAACTACATCTTCCTAGTGACATCGAGTTCGGCATCCCTGGAGGTCTGGTATCTACGAAAACATATTATGTGGGACAACTAAGGGAGAAGATGAATAAATCCATCAACAGGTTCGAGACCACATTAAGATTGCCAGTGACAAAATGAAAACCAGGTACGACATAAATGCAAATAGTGGCGGTTTTCAAGAAGGAGAATTGGTATGGCTATACAACCCCAGGAGAACTAAGGTAAGATCACCCAAGCTGCAGCCAGATTGGGAAGGTCCCTATAAAATAATCAAACGAATTAATGATGTTATCTACCGCATCCAAAAGGGACCCCGTACCAAGATGAAAGTGATACATCTGCAAAGGTTAGCACCGTACCAAGGTAACAGTACCAATGCGATAGCTGATATGGTTCGGGCCGAACAAAACTAAATGGAGGGCAGTGTAATAAACTTCGTCCAGAATGGGTTAATTTAATTTGCTCATTCATAACCAATACATTCTGCATAAATGTTTTCCACATTCAAACTACTGCAAAGATGAATTAAAAAAAGAGTTAACTAATATAATTTGCATAAATTAATACAAATTAAATTTGTTATAGAATGGGTTCGCTAATGCAAATGTTTACATTAATGAAAAGAGGTGTGGCCTATTGTTTTCTAGAAAGTGGATTAGCAGAAGTTTCTATTTATTTATTTTTGGATATAAATAAGCGAACAAAATATCAGATAGTCAGTTTTAATTTTGCAATTGAAAGTGTTTATAAATATTCGCAAGTATAAGGAGTAATCGGGTGGTACTTGAGCCTGGGTACTAATAGTGAAAGAATTTGAACCTAGTGGAATAGTAAATACAGATTTTACGATTCCGAATATTATTGATTCAAATTGTGGAAAAGCGGTGAAATTTATCGTACATAAATTGGAGACCCTAGAATTTATTGTAATTAAAATCGAAAGCTGCTGTAATTTGCTGATAAATAGAGTTTGAGATTTTGTTAACCAAAGATCCGTCTTTTTACTGTCGTATTTGCTCAATAATCGAAAAGAACCAACGAAGAGTCGTTACAATATGGTTGTATTTAGTCTTGGATATCAGTCATTTGTATACGGTAATTACAAGAAATGGAAGAAATACGCATTTCGATAGCGTGAGTGATGTTATGTCTGACTGGTAATGAAAAATCACTTGCAGAAGTTAAACTTTTGAAATTCCTTAGAATAATGACGAATCCAGGGTCAATCGAATTGTCGATTGTAGTTAAAGTGAAAACTGGAGAAGTGGAGATTTTAGCAACAGCGAACAAGTTGGTGAGTGGATCGACAAGTTGTCGACAGTACTTTTTTAAAAAGCCAGCGTCAAGTATGGTCATGGTAACGTCCGCGATAATAAAAGTCTGACAGAACGATCGTCTGAGGCCAATATTTAATTCGAGGGATTGTATACCATATGTTTTGACTTTGGTAGCGTTTGCTGCCAAAAGTGGGATATCAGATAATTTGAATAGTTTTTTTCCATAGTAGCTTCCATACTAAAAACGATTTCCGTAACGTAAGATTTGGTCATAAACGAGAAGGCAGTGGTAAAACTGGCTGTTATCACATGTCTCCACTTGTGACGAGCTATCCAGTTCTTTGAAGCATGTGAAAGAAGAGAAGAAGAAGGTTTGACTGCGTGGTTAAAAATGCTCACACTTCGAGTCACAATGTCTGGCATTTTTCTGCAATTTGTGGTGATAATAGCATTCACCATAAAAGAGTTGAACCCTAGAACTAGAACTTGGGCAAAAGTGGAAGCGACTAGGGGTGCAATCTCGGTTGTTCTACTTTACTTAAACTTAAACTTTAATTAAATTTATTTGCTGAGATAGCGTTAACTAAAGTGGACTGAAGTTCGATGAACCTCGCAGTTAATGAAGCAATTTCATAAGTATTTGTAGTAGGAG
Source organism: Diogma glabrata (assembly GCA_963693315.1). Classification (NCBI taxonomy): domain Eukaryota; kingdom Metazoa; phylum Arthropoda; class Insecta; order Diptera; family Cylindrotomidae; genus Diogma; species Diogma glabrata. Next base: position 21,247,125 of record OY856186.1, on the reverse strand, counting down.
AGATAACAGCCATGATAGAGGATCCTACATAGGCAGCGTAGATACAATCAGCCAGCTTGACTGACGTAGTTAGATTTTGTTCCGTTACAGTTGGTACTGTGCATACGGAGGTCGGAAGTTTTTCTTTCCAGGCCAGCTTAAGGATATCTCCAGTGAAAACTTTTGTGGTGCACGAGTCATATCCTTAAGAAGTTGTAAGGCTTGTGATCGCCGAAATCCATTTCTCTCAGCTCGTTTCGAATGCGATCCGTAGTGCTAAAAATAGTAGTAGAGAAAGCTGTTTTCACCTAGTCATACGGATTTGCTCCCTTTGTGCAAGTAGTGTCTCCAAGTGGAGTGAAGAAATTATTGGGTTGATGACATTTAATATGTAGCCGTATTTTGCATCCTGGAATTTAAAACGCGACAAAAAAAATTACTTGCAATTGGTTCTAGCCATATCCACTCACTATATGTGTTAAATGTGTTTGTTTAACTTTAAAATATTTCTTGTTAATCCAAATTTCAAATTTTTAATTAATTTATAACACCTTTTTTGGTTCCATTGATCCTTTTATTTTTAAAAGTAATTAAATACATTTTTTATTAACAAATTTACTGTTTTTCTTTTTTTTGGATGCAGGAAATTGCTCGTCTAGAATAGTAAACCATATGTCTGGATGATCTTTCTCGATTAATTTTACACGTGCAAATTTTCTCATGAAATTTAGTTCAACAAGTCATTTCTTCGTATTAAGTCTACTGAGAAAATCATCTATTAAGGAAAGAGTCACCTTATTCCTAACATGATGTATCTGAGGAATTTTTTATTTAGAAAACCAAGTTTTGTTTGTTGTATTGAAAGTTTATGAGCATCGTTCGAAGTTTGAACTGTAATAATACCTATAACAACTTCATTCACCGACATTGTTTTCGTCAATAGCTCGTCACTCAGAACAATGTTGTTGTTCAAAACCGAAGAAAAATGTGTCAGATAGAAATTTGATCTGGTTCCCATTATTCGTTCTTAATGATATTAATCCCATTTTGTATAAAAGATAAAAATTATATTATTTCTTTTGAAAATTGTAGATTTAGTCGACCTACAACTGTTGAAGAGCATCAAATGTCAGGATGCACACATAAAGATTTGCATTTAATACTAAAGGAGCTACAATTTATTACTGCACGTATGAAAAAAGCAGACGAAGAAGCAGAATTAATAAGCGACTGGAAATTTGCAGCAATGGTTGTTGATAGGTACGCTCTCTTACAATAAAAACTGAAACTAATGTTTTATCTACATCTTCGTTTTGTTTTTTTTTTTTTTTTCAGATTTTGTTTAATCGTATTCACATTATTTACAATTATCGCAACCGTCACAGTACTACTGTCAGCGCCTCACATAATAGTTCAGTAGAATTAAGGTAACTTAGAATAACTAATGAATTGATTTTATTTTGTTTCGAAAATAATTAAATTATACCTAATTTAAAAATTTTTAAAAAAAATGTTAAATTAATCCTAATTTAAAAAAAAACAACGTTTAAAAAAAGAAATAAATAAAAACTTAAAAGCATAAATTGTTAAATCTGCCGAAAAATATTTATAAAAATGTTATTCTCTGTCGAACAACTATAATTGTTTTATTTTTATTTTATAAAACTAAATCGTTAGCATATCGTTCCTATTATTAATAAACATTTAATTCGAATATTTAAAAATAAAAAACAAACATCAACAAATCTACGAATTGATTAAAACTGCCAAAAAAAAAATCAATTAATTAATTCTAAGAATAAAAATATAGAAATTTATTATACAACATTAAATGTTTGTTTTTTGTTAAAAATATTCAAATTAAACAGTTTTTACGTATTTAAATTTGTTTAATTAATTAATTTGTCTACTTTTTATATTATTACAATTTCTTCAATATCCTTTAAAACTTAATCAAATTTTCAGTTTTATTTCAAAATAAATCAATAAACTAACTCTAAAAATTTAAATAAAACATAAAAATAAATTTTTTAAACTCATCTATATGTAGATGGAATTACAATCTAAACTTATAATAATAATATTAAAATAATATTTTAAAAAATAACAAAGAAATCATGAACATGATAAAATTAATTTACGTATATATTAAATATATACGTAAACATATGATAATAAGCTAATTAAAAAAACGCACATTTAACTAAAAAAAAAAACAATGGAAGATGAAAGGTTTTCAAATTTTATTTATTTCTTTTTAAAGTTAAAAATTAAAATATAGTTTTTTGGAAAAGATTCACAAAATTAGCTTTAAGTATTGACAATAACATTACGTCAAAACAGAATATCATCAAATCTACGGAAAAACAGCACTAAATAGTTATGAAGTTTTAACAATTATCATATAATATCTAAAAAAAAAATTAGAAAAAAAATTTTATCTGTGATACATCAAATAAAAAAAAAACATTAGAAAAATTATAATTAACGAATTGTAGATTGTGAAACAACAAAAAGTTAAAGTTAATTATTTTAAATATTTACACTTTGAGAAAAAAAATTGTGCTCAAAAAATATATGTACTAATAGTGCTTCAAAATTTAATAAACATAAAACATAAGAATTATTGTGAATCAAACAAAATTAAAAAATTATATTTTTATTATTTATAAATCATATAATTTTATTATAGTTTTAAATTAAAAATTATTTTTATTCATTATATATTAATTTTTAGGAAAATTAACAAATTAAAATGTTCAACAAACAAAATACATTTTTCTAATATAAAAAAAAATTTCAAACGAATTTCAATGAAAATTTATATTTAATATTAATATATTGATTGTTGAACATTTAATATACATATGTGAAATATTATTAATCATAATGATCGTCATTATGATTTTTAATCAAAGTAAAAATAAATATTAAAATAAAATTCGCTTAGTAAATCAAAGAAGAAAACGTTATAGTTAATATAAATAAATGCTATTCCTAAGAAATAAATTTAATAAATATTTAATAAATCAATATAATAGAGAAACGTTTTGTATAAATATAATAGAAATTAAATGAATTCCAATCAATCTAATATAATTATCAAACAAATATATTTAAAATTAATTGAGCGATATATTTTTATGTTATTCGTTTATAATTTAAATTCCTTTATCGAAACAACGTATTTTAGTAAAATTAAAAATATAGCAATATAATTTAAAACAAAAAAATTTAAAATAATAATATTTATTTATCATATTTCTTTAAAACACTAACTAACACATTCATCATATAAAAAAAAAATTACCATAACCATAATTAAAATCAGACAATTAATCATAGTCTTATCTTACACAAGTCGTTTACTTTTGATCACTTGGTATCCAAACGATGATCACGTTAAACATTTAAAAATAAGCTTGCTTACATTATAGAGGTGTATTATAGGAAAAGAGATATTTAATCAAATGGTGGGGATGATTGAGTGTCGAAATTGAAATCTAGAACCTAAAACGGTTAAAATTAAAAAAACAAAACTAGCTATATCTGCCTCTCATTTTCTAGACCTTTAAACACAACTACAACTCTAAATACCCTACTGTTGTGCTCCTACGTTTAAAAATTTGTAATTGAAAAAGAAAAGAAAATGATTTATTTTGTTTTACGCAAAAACGAATCGTAAAACACATTTTTATTCGCCTATATATTAAAGTGTTACTTTATTACTGTGATTCGCGGCTTTAAAGTATCACTTTTCAACTATTTATTTTGTCGTCATAGCTACGTCCAAAAAAGTAAAAAGCATTTGTATTTGTTTAAATTCTATGAAAAATAAATTTTTTTATCAAAGCAACCCGCAAATTCAAAATTTCATTATCCAATTAAAATAGTTGTTATCATTTGTTGTCATAGAATTTGGAAAAAATAATAAATATTTTTTCAAAGGTTACTTGTTCAACATATTTTTATTTTAAAATTTATGAAAATTTATAATTTTAATTTAGAATAAACAAATTTTCTTAAAATATTTTGCTTGCGGCGAATAAAAAATAGTATATGATGCACGGACGTAAGCTATTTTGGACTTAATGTGGGTGCAAATCTCGGCTAGCGCCTCGATTTGCAAACTCCACATCCGTCCAAAATCTTTAGCTTTACGTCCTAGCATCATAATGTACTATTTACAACCTAGTTATCGTGACTGGAAGTTGAACTTAATATCCGTAAAATAAAAGCCCGTTGCTATATAAAACATTTGTGTATTTTTCTACTTTGCCGCCCGTAAAATAGTCACCCGGAAAATAGTCATAAAATTAGAACAAACAAATAAATTATTGAAACTTATAGAGAAAATCATGGCATGTTTAGGATAATTTTCAAAATGTCTAGCGAGCTTAAAAATTTCAAAAAAATAGAACCGACTTCGAAAAACACAAAAAAGTGAAAAATAACTCAATCGTGACTTTAGAGACAAAAACACAGCTAACTATTGATTTATTTAATTTAATTATATTTAACTACAGACAAAAAAAATTGCTGTTTTAAACAAAGTTATATTATAGAATTTATTTATTATTATAGTTGTTACAATAGTTATTATATTATAAAAGTTATTTGTAGCAGAAAACTGTTGGAAATCGGTACCAAGCCGATGACATGCTAGTCAGTTTTTCGTCAATTTGGCACTGACTTCGAACAGTTTTGTGGTACAAATGACTTTTTTATTCGCCTACGTATTAAAGTGTTACTTTATTACTGTGATTTGCGGCTTTAAAGTATCACTTTTCAACTATTTATTTTGTTGTCATAGCTACGTCCAAAAAAGCAAAAAGCATTTGTATTTGTTTAAATTCTATGAAAAATGAAAATTTTTATCAAAGCAACCCGCAAATTCAAAATTTCATTATCCAATTAAAATAGTTGTTATCATTTGTTGTCATAGCTACACAATAAATTGGAAAAAATAATAAATATTTAGTCAAAGGTTACTTGTTCCACATATTTTTATTTTAAAATTTATGAAAATTTCTAATTTTAATTTAGAATAAACAAATTTTCTTAAAATATTTTGCTTGCGGCGAATAAAAAATAGTATATGATGCACGGACGTAAGCTATTTTGGACTTATTGTGGGTGCAAATCTCGGCTAGCGCCTCGATTTGCAAACTTCACATCCGTCCAAAATCTTTAGCTTTACGTCCTAGCATCATAATGTACTATTAATGCTTTCCTTTACGTTTTGTTTACTAAATTTAATTCTTCAAAAAATTCTTTTATTTTAATTGGACATTTCTCAACAGTTACAAAATATCCATTAAGGTGTTTGTAGATTCAAAATTCTTTCTAGTGCTGGCATTAATCCCAGCCAGCGAGTTCCATTTTATGTGATATTTGCTTGTTTGTTATATTCAACATTACTTTTGTCGCAGAAGTCCTTCAACGTCTCCCCCTACAGTAAAATAACCATACATTTTTTTAACCCTGCCATTTGCATCAATTAGTATTAAATCAGCAGCAGTTTTTATTGCATTATTTAACCTTTTCAATAGTCCAGAGAAACCAACCAACCTGACAAAGGAAGATCTGTGCTACCACCCAAGAGCAGTAGCAGAGTTCCTGAATCTGAACTGGAAGCCAGAAGAATAGCACCACATTTCGTCACTACAGCAACAACATTGCATAATTTAAAATATGGTGTGCGAATCCAATAACCAATACATTCTGGTTCAAATTCGAGTTTAGCTTGCTTAAAACATTTTTCACACCTTGATGTGACACACCACTAAAACACGAATACCAAGAGTTATCAGCGCAAACTACTACTTTTTGTAAATATTAAAATTTTTCAAATTTTTCAAGAAAGTATTCTGATGTTTGTTCAAATATTCAGGTAAAGAAAAAAATTCCAGCAATCTAGCCTTTACTCTGTCATGCTCTCTAAAATATCAAAATAGAATCGAAAATATTTCAATTTCCTTATTATTCGATGCATCAGCATAAACCATTGTAATGAAGGGCTTCTTCGTTGAGGATCAACGAAGAGGCATAGCAGGTCGCGTAGCTAATTGAGGTTTTATTTTTTTGTGCTCCGGCTAATCACAGTATGGAGTCCGATTGGTAAACCCTGCTGCTCCAATACAAATGCAGACATGTACGCGAATTACGGGAATATTCGGAAATGGGATAAAAATACAAATGAAAAACATTAGACTCTGGCGATCCCTTTTTACGAAAGAACCGCGGTCAGCCCATTCAACCCCCACATTCACTCCCATACGCTCAAACTCACACACCGCATACACACTCGCACTCTCCCACTCCTGCACACACGCACAACCCCAGACACACTATCGCCCATATCGACATCCATGCCCACATTCATTAATCATGCACCTCAGACACAATCCAATATTATCCAAAAAAAAAGTTACAATTACTCATTTGAATGAGGTATAAATCCTCTAGAAATCCCATAAAATCTTTCTTCATTTTAACTGTCAACTGTTGTTTTATACTTATTTACGTCATCTTTAGGTAGTAACAAGGACACTTTATTAGCATATCGCAGTGATAAACTATTGGTTACCCAAGAATAGCAGCTTGAGTAGCTTCAATTTGCTGATGGAAATTGTTCGCAATAGGCATTCCATCGTCGTTCAATTAATTTTCTCTCGTTACTACCCTGTTACGGGTAATTTCATTAGTCACATCAAGTTCAGTTCCAAAAAAAACACAAAAATACAGATAGAATAAAGCCTTCAATTGAATCAATTTCCTGAAATACACGTTATAATATTTTTTTTTTGTCAATATAATCAATATGTTAGTATTTACAATAAATATATTTTGATTATTGCATAACTTGATTATTCCATAAACTTCTTCGAAATCATGGTACATGGTCATACCGGAATTTACAAACAACGATACGCCATGCGTTGATGTCAAGAGACAAAAAAAATGTGTTAACCGTAAACATCTGAACGACTTTCATCGGTAAATTAATCAACTAAGGTACCAAATTACAGAAAACAAACAATTACTAAACAGTTAAGTTTATAACTAGTTCTAGGCTTTTATCTATCTTTTAAGAAATATTTATGGAAACAATTATATACATTTGTTTTTTTTTTTGGTTTTTGCTTTATGAACTATTTACATTTTCACACGCACTCACACGTAGCCACACCCACACATCCATATACATCCGCACCTCCATTCACTCCCAAATATACACACATGCAATCATACCTAACGATCTACACATCCATGCTTTGAAGTAATATGAAATAAAAAGTGTACTCACCACAGGATTAGTCCAGACCTCACGACTCCGTCCTCAGGAGATTCAATGGTGTTACATCATCCTCGCTTCCAAAGCTAACACAATTTTTGTAAAGACCTTGGATTTCGCCAGGTCACTAAGTATAGCAAAATTTATTATCACTGGGTTGTGGTGGCACTATACGTAGCTGTAAGTTATCGGCAACCAGGATATAACTAGTCAATTTCAATTATATATTTCTAAGCCACGTACTGTTGATACGCGACCGTTAACACCAAAAACCCGCGCAATCTCCAAGCTGATTTTCCCAAGGCTGCGCTTTCATACGATGGAGTACGATATATGAAAAAAGTAGGCTATTCTGCACGATCATGACCTCAATATTTAACTTACGTACAGCATAGTGGTAAATCTTGCAGGGTTTTAAAACACAACAACGTTTCTGTTACTTTTGTTCGTAAATAGCGTATATTTATACAATAATTCAATTCTAATTATTATATCTTATAATTTTATCAACAAGTTTGAACATCAATAAAGGATCGTTCATTTAGACAATACAACAATTTAGTTGAGCTATATCACAGTTCATCATTTTTCATTTAGCCAAAAAAGCAATAAATTACGTAAATTAGAACATGAATTTATGATTAAAATTTTGTTTCTTTTTGTTTTGATTTCATTAATTGAATTGAATGACATGCACTTTAAAATTTAACTAATTGATTTACTCTATGACTCACAAGGACATTGTCACAAATTAGGACTCAAACATAAAAATTATTTTTTTCACGGATTATATTCACTGTCATAGTGCAAAATAACGATTCTAGATCCACGTATCACTATCTTAAATAATATGGTTACCTTAGTTATTCCGACCAGAAAGACAGGACCCGATCGAAAGAATCTTCAATCTTTCTTTTGTTCACGTATTTCACCATCATAAATGCACCATATGTTTTGTTGTTGTTGAACAGCTTGAAAAATCAACAAATATCACAATTCCAATCGAATGTTAATCAAAGAAAATCCCGTCCAAGATGGTGTCGAAAAATATATCCTCGACCAAGAGCCGTCAAACAACCACACACGAAGGTAATAGAATGACAAGAGATTGAAAAGACTACAGTCGGTCCATATATACCAAAAAAAATTCCTTTTCGAAAATCGAAAAACTTGAATATAGGGTTTCAGATGTAAAACAATTAATTCAAATCAAGTGTTAGGAAATTTTTACAGTTATACAAAACTGTTTGGTTGTTCAAAATATTGTGCGAAAACAATTTTACGTTACAACTTACTTCCGACATACCAACAACATTTATCATTGAATCCAGAATGAATTAATTGTAACTTCGATCGATGTTAGGATGTTTAGGTATTACAAAACTACAAAAGTCGTACGGTGAAGTTCGGTTTTATATCGGAAAGATTGTTTGAAGTAAATTTTCTTTTTTTTTTTCATGCAAAGAAAAAAATTGAATGTATAACAAAGCAAGATAATACTTCTTTGCATGTTAATGACAGTAAAAATAAGCGCACAGCTGTTGTAAGGTTTTGAAAACTTCGTCGTGTAATTACGTTTGATGTTTAGAGAATTCGAATTGAAGTAATAGAGGGAACCAAAGCCGATGGAAATATAATATGAGTTAATTTTAGTGAATTGCAAAAATTAATTAGCGATATTTATATAGACAATATTTAAGGAAAATTTTTACACTCATGCAATTTTTTGATCAAAATGTAAGTCTACTATAGGTAATGAAAACTTTTAATTAATTACCATTTAAAATTAATTAGTGTAATGAATCCCATTCTCTTCGAATATGTCTGTCCAACTAATGAAAATTTAATTAAATTTCAAGAAAAAATGAGAAAACTATGGGTTAGGGGGACTAAACGAAATATGACTATTGATGATGAATGGATGAGAAACTATTATGAGCGGTACAGGATAATAAAAAAAACGACAACTAATGAAGCTGCGACTATGATACACCATGTTCAGTCTATCCATTACACCATGGCAAAATTTGCAATAGACCAATCTAGTTTTAGTTGGTCCAGAACATGATCCATTGAACATTTTTTTAATTATTGCTTCTGATTTTGTTGTGGCACATATAATATATTTGTCTTCGAATAACGATTGAATTAGTAAACATTGTGCAATTCATCGATCGAAAGCTTTGGTTGTGGTAAATCGAAAAGAGAAAACGGCTTCTGTAAGAGTAATATTTCTTTCAGTTTTCCCATTTCTAATTTCAAATTTTATAGTAGCACAAAACATTTGTTACACAAGTTAAGACTACAAAACAACTGAAGCAATTTATTTGAATTTTACTAAATAATTAATATCCTTTCTGTATTCTGTATTACTACCTCTTGTTCTGTCTTTTACAAATCTATACTTTTCATCAAGTTTTTATGCCGCTTACTTTATTTGTTTTTTATTGAGAAAAAAATTATAACAATTATAAAATTATAACAATTATAAAATTAAAATTTTGCTTTTGAGCTACCTAGTTAAAGTGTGTTTTAAACAGAGTTTGGAACGCTCCTTATATCACTCCGTTACTCTGTTCGTTCAGAGCGCGAAAAAAAATATAACACTCCCAAATACTGCAGGAGTGAAATACTGTAGGAGTGAAAATCATAAAATATCATTCTTCCTCCTAAATTGAAATAAATATTTCTTTTCTTTTAAATACTCAAACCTTTTATTTTTGCTTCAAATTTAATGCTTTCAAACGTAAAAAATATATAATTCTTGTGATTGATTTGTTCAATTACGCATGTATTGTTAAAAAAATGAATATAAAGGATGACGAAAATGTACTATTTTTTTCCAAAGGAGTGAAATCGAAAAAACAAAATTTTACTCTTACGAGTAAGAAAGATATTCAAATTATAAACATTTTAATTTATGAATATTATTTTAAAGGGTTGAAATGAGTGCTCGAATAAAATAAAATTATTAGTTGTTTTTATGTTATAAAAATTTAAATGTTTATGAATTTATAAAGAGAATTGAGTCTTTTTAAGTAAAATGTTTTGTATTTTATTTTTCCTAATATACTTTCGATCTCTCGTACATACTCAGGGAAGATATTTATATAAATAAAGAAGCTTCTTCACGGATAGATCTCTAGAAGATCGAAAGATATTTGCAAAATAAAATGAAAATTATATTGAAGTGAAAAAGACTGTGCTAAGTATTTCTATGAAAATTATAGTCAAAAGTTAAAACACTATTTCAGTAAAGAAAATATTGCCCTGGTTTGTTCTATCAATAGTTGTACAATCCTTCAGTAATAACTAACCCGCTTTTCACTGGTGGGGGCTGGACATTTAGCTTTACTGGAAGATTTGTATGATGAAGAAAAATAACGTTAAAGTTTTAATGTTAAAATAATTCTTATTTATTTATGGTAATTCATTTTCTTTAAATAAGCAATTTTGTAGCGTTAACAATTATATCAAGTTATTATAAAGAAAATTAATTCAATATAATAATGCAGTTTTGCATTATTATGCATTATTGATTTCCGCTGGGTTGGTTGATATATTTTTATCTGTTGAGGTATCAACATACTCCGTGGCCCAGCTGTATACTGTTATGCTTCTAGTTGCTGGGCTGCAGGAATTCCATTAACCTCTTTACTGCATCGATATTTGATAATTATAATAATTGCAATGGACACAATTAGTCCATACAAAATAAAATAATGATGAACATCATGAACTGATGGCCTTTGCAAGAAAGGTAAGGTTTCTTGATATTTTACTGTATTAATAGAATTTTCTGCGATTCTCACTTCTTGAAGAATACTGTTATTGATGGAGTAATTCAAAAGTTGACTGAAGTTGTTAAACCCAACTTCATCATCATAATCCATTTGATTCAAAATTACTGAGTAGATGGTACTGTTGTATGATCCCTGGGATTGTAACAATATTTTTTCACTCTTTGCCACGCACCTTGGTTTCAGTATAAGTTTTCCGCTTCCGTTTAGATGGATCATAAATTGTTCTTCTTTGCATATGGTCCGAAGATTGGTTTCATTGCTTAATGCAAACAACCAAGTGTTGTTCTTTAATTGGTACCAACTATCAACAGGTTTTGCTTTTTGAACGTTACAGTATTTGTTGATTTTGTTCCAGTAGAGTATTGATAGTTCACACGATTTTGTACGATCAGTTGTATGAATTGGATGTGTTTGCTTACATAAAAACTCTTCTGAGCTTGCTGCAAAGCACTTATCCAAATCCGTGGTTGACATAAAATAGTATTGGTCCATGTGTAAGCCTGTGATGAGAATCTCTCCTTTTGGTACAATTGCTTTAGATTCATTAAATGTATTCATTGGAAAAGCGGTGAGTTTGTACATATTATAGAGCATGTTGTCTGCTAATGGAAGATTGAAGTTGACAATTAGCAGATTTTCAATTGTTCTTGCTGTGACTGTTAACACACGATACATGTGAAGGATGTTGTGTTTTCCGTTTGGCCATGGTATTTGTTGTCCCTTTGGTATATTTTCATTAATATATGATAGTTCTTTCTGCAATTGTTCTGTTGTTAAGATAGAAGTTTTTGCCATTATGGAATGTGTGTTTGTCAACACTTGTACAAGTGTTGTTTGCCTATTAACCATTAGAAGCGTTGTTTATAAAGACATTCTGATAAATGTTGTTTCATGATTTATTCCTTCCAAAATTAATTGAGATTGCTCTTTGAATTGTAACCAATGGTTGTTTATATCAGCCTCTTTTCTTTTTAATATGTTCAAGGTGGATTCCGCAATTGATGTTTGATTTTTCTGCAGCTGGAGTAAGTGATTTTCATTCATTTGAAGTAGTTTTATTTGTAGTTTGTAGTGATTAGCATCCCGATCATCCATTACTCCAAATAATTCATGTTCTATTCGACCAATGACATTGATCAAACCTCTTTTTTCTCGATGATGAGTTGGATGTCTGATCAACTGGTCGTGCTGTACTATTTCCGTTAGCATGTGATCAAACTGTTGATATGTTTGATTACAATTTGAAATTTCTTGCATATTTGGCTTATTTTTTCCAAACAGCGGTGAAAAATATTTAGTTCTTGCTCGTAGGTTGAAAAAATAGACAAATTTAAATAGACAATTATGTTCCAATTATTGTTGGTGAACCACATTTTACCTAATTTTTCAAAGACAATTCCTGGTTGGTTGTTAAGTTTGTGAACCTCACACTGATTATTTACGAAACTTATGTTTGCTGCTTGACCAGGACAAAGGATTGCAAATATCATAAACATTGTAAACATACAGTGGTTACTGCTTATTTTGCATGGTGCCGTGTTCCTTCTTGTACATCTAGTATTGGTGGTAGTTTTGTGCTCTTCAGACTTCTTTTCGTTATTTCCTTTTTGTTGTAGATTTATATCATCATTAATTTCTATTTTTTCAATAGGTAGGCGTGATAATTTAGATATAGGCCTTTTCAGAATGACCTTCCCCGGGCCACAAATTGTCGCCACTCGCACCTTGTTATCTAGTCCTGGATGTACTTTTTCTACTATGGCCGTCATCCATTTTGTTGGTGGCAGTTGATCATCTATTACCAAAATTAATTCCCCGATATTTAAGTTAGTTTCAGTTTTATTCCATTTAGACCTTTGTTGCAGAGTTGATAAATAGTCCTTGGACCATTTCTTCCAAAAATGCTGTTTCATTGCTTCAACCAATCTCCATCGCTTAAGACCATTTAGGTTAGATACTTCTATATTTGGATCTGGCGGTGAAATTAAGGAATCGCCAATCAAAAAATGTCCAGGCGTTAAAACTGATAGATCACTTGGATCAGATGTCAACGGTGATAATGGTCGTGAATTCATGCACGCTTCTATTTGAGTGAGTAACGTTGTTAATTCTTCAAAGGTTAATGTTGTTCCCCCTATCACCCTTTTTAAATGATACTTCATTGATTTGACTCCTGCTTCCCATAGACCACCAAAATGTGCGGCACGAGGTGGTATAAAATGCCAAGTAGTGTTGTCTTTGAAGAGAAGCTCTTCAAATTCAGGATTAAGTTGTTGCATAGTTAATTTTTTTCTTTTGTTGAGCTCAGCACTGGCTCCAACGAAATTTGTACCATTGTCACTGTAAATATCAGTGCATAATCCACGCCGTGATGTAAATCTCTTGTATGCTGCAATGAATCCTTGTGATGTAAGATCACTTACGACTTCAATATGGACTACCTTTGTAGCCATACACACAAAAAGTTCTATGTAGCCTTTGTATAATTTATGTCCTCTTCCTTTTGTTGTTCGAATGTTAAGAGGCCCCGCATAATCTACTCCTGTTTTTAAAAATGGTCGAGAAGGAACAATTCTTGATGCCCATTATTTGCTGATTGGCCTTAGCTTTGAATCTGTGGCATTTTACGCATTTATGAATTGAGTTCCGAACACAGCTTTTTGCATTAATAATCCAAAAACGCTTTCGGATGTAAGATAACGTTAGCTGCGCTCCTCCATGCAAAGTTGTTAAATGAGCATTCGTTATTATTAGCTCGGTTACTGGATGTTTTTTGGGTAAAATAATTGGATGTTTTTCGTTAAATGAAAGTGTTGAATTTTGTAATCTACCTCCTACCCGTAGTATACCTTGTTGGTCTAGAAACGGACTCAAAGAAAGAATTTTACTCTTACTTGAGATATGCGTTTTAGTTTTTAGTTGTGATATTTCTTCATGAAAGTTTTTAGATTGGACTGTTATTACGATCCGCTGCAAAGCTTCCTCCATCTCTATCGTTGTTAGGGTTAGAGACGTCGGATACTGTTTTTTTCTAAGTCGGTTTACAAATCGCTGACAGTATGCTATAACTCGTTGTAGTTTTATTAATTTAGAGTATCTTGTACAAAGAAGACTATATGGATCAGTTGTCATCATCGTAGTTAGCACAGTTCTTTTTGTATCTGGAATATCTTCAATTTTTAATTCAGTTGTTAATTTTGGCCATTTTTCTTGATTTTCCTTTAACCAATTTGGTCCGTTCCACCATAAATGATGTTCACTTAATTTATCTGGATCAATTCCTCTAGTAGCACAATCTGCTGGGTTGTCTTCTGTTTTAACGTGATTCCATTGTGAAGCATCAGTAAGTTGTTGTATTTCAGTTACTCGATTGGCAACGAAAGTTTTCCATCTCATTGGACTACCTTTTATCCAGGCTAATGTAATCGTGGAATCACTCCATGCATGTGTTTTTATATTTGAAATTTGCATTGCTTGTTCTACATTTCGTAACAATTTGGCTAATAGCAACGCTCCACATAGTTCTAATTTAGGAAGAGTGATTTTTGTTTTTATTGGCGCCACCTTAGTCTTAGCTGTTAGTAAGGTGACTGTTTTTAATCCCTTCTCATCTTTGGTTGAAAAATACACTGCTGCTGCGTATGCAAGTTCTGACGCATCACAGAAACCATGTAACTCAGGTGTATTACATTTTAAGTTATTGACCCATCTCGGAATTTTTAGTTTTTCTAGTGCAGGTAATGTCTGTTTGTAAAGAATCCATTTAGAATTTACATTATCTGGCAGTGGTTCATCCCAACTAACACTAGTCAACCATAGTTGTTGGAGGAGTATTTTAGCTTGAATGATTGTAGGAGAAAGCCATCCAAGAGGATCAAACAGATTTGATATTCCGAAAGAAATTTTCGTTTAGTTGTAATAATTTCTGTATCCGGAATCGTTACCTTGAATTCAAAAGTATCTGTTGTTGGGTTCCAGCTTATTCCAAGCGTTTTTATTGTATCATCGAGTTTTATCTGATATGATTTTGTTTCTTGAAACTCAATTGGTATGTTTGATAAAATACTAGGGTGATTTCCAAACCATTTCCTCATGTTAAATCCGCCACTGCTTAAAGAATCAAGAAGCTGCTGTTGAGTTATAAGTGCTTCTTCGATTGTTTCGTTACCAGAGAGTAGATCATCAACATAAAAATCATTGAGAATGATTTCCGAAGCTAATGGATATCTAAATTCGTTATCGTATGCAATCTGTTGAAGTGTTCGAATGGCTAAGTATGGTGCAGAGGTTGTTCCAAACGTAACTGTCGTAAGTTGGTATTCTTGAACCTTTTCTGTAGGTGAATTGCGCCACAATAATCTCTGGAAATGCTGATCATCTTCATGAATTTTAATTTGTCGATACATTTTTTCAATATCGGCACCATACACGTATTTGTGTTTACGCCATCTCAATAGTATAGATAATAAATCTTGTTGGATTGTCGGCCCAGTCATTTGGTTGTCATTATGGCTGACACCGTTGGTAGTTTTAGCAGAGGCATCAAAAACAACTCGTAATTTTGTTGTTGAGCTGTTTTCTTTAATAACAGCATGATGAGGAATATAATACGATCCGTTGTTGTTGGATGTAACTGGTTGCATGTGTCCTAGCTGAATGTATTCTTGCATGCAATCCTTGTAAGATCTTTTAAATTCTGAACACAATTCGAATCGTTTCTCTAGCTGTAGAAGTCGTGCAAAGGCTCTGTTGATAGATGCTCCCAAAGGTTTGTAATCTTCTTTAAACGGAATACGAACGATGTATCGACCATCCAGTCCTAAATTATGTGTTGATTTATAATGCTCTTCACATTTTTGTTCTTCTGTTGTAAGAGTTCGTTTGGGTACCACTTCTTCGATCTCCCAGAATTTCTTTAATTGGTTGTCTATTTCTATAGAAGTAACCATTGATTTGATTTGGCCTTGGTTAGAGCTGCCATACCTTCCTGATACTATCCAACCAAATTCTGTTTGTTGAGCCATCGGTTCTGCTGTATTACCTTTAATTATGCCATCTAGTATGATTTCCGAGTAATGATTTGCCCCTAACAGCACATCGATAAGACCTGGTTTGTAATAAGTTGGGTCAGCCCACATAAGATTGCTTAAATGATTCCACTCTCTATCATCTATATGTTGTTCTGGAAGAATGGTAGTGAGAACATCAAGAACCAAAGCGTTAATTTTCATCTTAAATGCAGATGGAAATCTAGGTTGTAGTTCTAGATTCACAGATTTTCGTACAATTCCAGCATTAGCTCCCGCAACTCCAGTTACTTCAACAAACGTTTGGTGTCCTTGTATCTTCAATTCATTTGCCGCCTTTGTTGTTATAAACGTTGTTTGAGACCCAGGATCTATTAATACTCGAAGATATTTGGGTTGAATATTATTTTGATTACAAACTTGAACAAGTGCCGTTCCAAGTAGCGTACCGGACTGTTGTTCATTCTGACGAAGTGACATAAACGTTTTTAAGTTAGATGCACTAACGGGTTGGTAATTGGATGACTTTATTTCATTTTGTGATTTATCTGTATGTAGAAGTATGTGATGATTTCCCATGCATTTCGTACATTTTATTGCAGATTTACAGTAGCCGTTGTTCTGGTGCACGGTAAGACATTTTCTGCATAATTTCAATAAATTCACCAGCTGTGTTCTTTCAATTGTTGATAGTTTATTAAAAGCTGGACATTGCCCAATATGGTGACTTCCACTGCATTGTTGGCAATTGTTGACGTTTGAATTTACGGCATGAAACCCTTTTACTTTACTGTTAGTCGATGAATTGCTATTATTATTTGAAGCGTTGCGGTTGTTGCTGCTTTGGATGATACTTTTTGATGCTATTCTAGAGTTGGAGATAGCTTCAAGTGATTGAAATCGTCCCTCTAGAAATTTCAGAAATTCGTCCAATGTTTGAATTTCTCTAGGATTAGCGAGTGTTGTTTCATATAATCTAAGAGTTTCGGAATCCATTTTTTTTTTTGTGATTATTGGAATGATAATTGCATTCCAAGAACTAATATCTGTTCCAAAGTTGTTTATTGCATGTAAACATTCTCTTAATGTATCATGCAGATTTCTGATAGCTGCAGCCGATTCTGTATTAATAACTGGTAGAGATAAAATTGTGTTTACGTATTTTGTTATCAGTAACCTTTTGTTGTTATATCTCGCTACCAGAATTTCCCAAGCTGTGTTGTAGTTTTGCTCAGTTGTTTCCAAATGACTTATAATTTTGGCTGCATCACCACCTATGTAGGATTTCAGTAAAGACATCTTATAAGTTGTAGTCAATTTAGGATTTTCATGAATAAATCTTTTAAACTGATCGTAAAATGATGACCACTTGCTGTATTCTCCATAAAAACGAGGAAAATCCGGCTCGAAGGACCATGTACAATCCTTCAGTAATAACTAACCCGCTTTTCACTGGTGGGGGCTGGACAGTTAGCTTTACTGGAAGATTTGTATGATGAAGAAAAATAACGTTAAAGTTTTAATGTTAAAATAATTCTTATTTATTTATGGTAATTCATTTTCTTTAAATAAGCAATTTTTGCTGCGTTAACAATTATATCAAGTTATTATAAAGAAAATTAATTAAATATAATAATGCAGTTTTGCATTATTATGCATTATTGATTTCCGCTGGGTTGGTTGATATATTTTTATCTGTTGAGGTATCAACAATAGTTGAATTAACGTTTATAACGTTAAAAAACATTATAAAAACTGCAAGAAAAAACTATGAAGCCATAGCTTTGACTGAGATATTGCGAAAACCTTACGTAGATATAATGTTTTTTTGATTATTCCGATAATGCGGGCAAATGTGGTGGAAATATTTGTTTTGTGGGACGCTTCATGGGACAGATTTCTCCGTGGGACAACGCAATGTAATTTGGGACATTTCCACGCAGCGTGAGACGTTTGGTCAGTTTACTCTAAAGTCACAATTGAGTTATTTTTCACTATTTTGTGTTTTTTGAAGTCGGTTCTATTTTTTTTTTAAAAAGTTTTTTATTTTTCCATTTTTAGTTTTGTTTTATACCCAAATGTCGGTTAAAAAGGCGTTTTTGAAGTAATAACTAAGTGTCGGAATGTATTCATCAATGACAATCAAGTAATCAATGGTTTTTCGATTTTTGGAGAAAAAAAAGGTAAATTTCCTGTCATAGAAAATTGTATTGGACTAACTGGGAATCCAAAGCAATATATGTGCCCATAATTATGAAAGTGGTCTAAGTCATACATTTCTTGTTTTGAGATATTTAAAGGTTTGCAAATGATTAAATTAAAATACATTTCTCTATTATGAAAAATTTTATTTTAGGGCTTCGTGGGTCTTCAATAATGAAAGTTTATTGTGCATGTGAAATTTTGTATAAATCTCATTCCGAAATATGCTTTTTACAGTTTTAATTGACTTAGACCATTTTCATTATTAACTGAACGGCGTATAAATGACTTAACGCAAATGCAAACTTCGAAATTCTAGTGTTATTTATTAATTATTTTCCGAACTCATTATTTTGTCACCATTAACTTTCTCTTAAAAAAGAGCAATTATGACATTTAGGAGGAACAGCTCATTTTAATGGGCTTATGGTCCAACGATATAAAAACTCTTTGCAACACAACGTTTTGGCAATTATTTTTGACATTTTGTTCGACTTTTTTGTTTTTTTTTTTCTTTAAATTTTGTCTTAGATAACTATCATAATTAACTTTAAATGTATTACATTTTTGTTGAAATAACAAGTACTCTATACTTCTACTCTACTCTTTTTTGACAATATCGTACAAATTACATTGGACTAATTTAGTTCGAAGTAATTTGATGCGATATAACGGATAATCTCATTTTTTTTTCAAATTTTGACTTAGAGCACTTTCATAATTATGGGCACATATAATACAGCTCAAACCATCCAAATATAATGAGCGGTTTCGAAGAAATCGACGAAAATACATAAAAAATACAAGTTTTTTCAATTTTCTGAAAAACAGTATTTTTCGCGTTTTAGAAAAAAATACGAGACTTTCTCGAAATCCATCCAAATAGAATACAATTAAAACCATTTAAATCGAATGAGTCGTTTATGAGAAATCGGTGAATATATATAGAAAAAAAATAAAAAAAAATAAAAAAAAATAGAAAAAAAATATTCAAAAAAACTTGAAATATTTGAAAAAACAAATTTTTTAAGAAACGCTTTTCTTTACTTCATTGTTATGCAAACTGTAAAAAAAATTACTAAAAAGCAAAAAATAATTCCAAAACTCAAATAAATTTTCTAAAAACCTCTGTAAAAAAATTCAAAAATAAAAATAATTCCAAAACTCGAATAGATTTTCCAAAAAATTCTGTAAAAAATTCAAAATCGAGAAAATCTGACACATTCGTTAAAGAAAAGCGTGGGACGCTAATCCTACACGCGAAACATTGACGGAATTGCGACTACCATCCATTGTGATTCTAAATGAATGAAAAATAAAACAATTATACAATCATTGCACTACATCGTTGAAAGAAAGTATTCGAAAAATATACACAAAAAAATATAATTCAAAATTCTTATATAAAAACCGCATGCAACATTCCAGTTTCATACTTCAATCGTGAAACATCTAATTTATTTTGCTTAAAAAAAAAAAATCAATTGTCAACAGTTAAAAAAAAAATTTGTGTAAATTGCAAACGCAATTAATAATTAAACATTGTTACAATTTTGTTATTTATATAATAATTAGTTCAATTAAAAATTTATAGTGAGTGATCCCAACAAACGGCGTCGCAATGACTCCTCTAGCTCAGATGAAGCAAATAACTCCAAAAAATTAGCCAAAATAAACGAATTCTCAAGGGAATTTTCCAAAACCACTGATATTAGTGTTAATCATATCAAAATGGATAATTTCAACATACCAACTTCAAACCGGTATAATAGTCTTTTAGACTTAAATGTGGATAGTCAAGAAATAACACGTATTACAAAAATACCTCCACTTATCGTTAAAAATAAAAGTGGTATGGAGATTAAAGAATTTCTAGCAAGAATTTCTAGCCGTGACGGAATATAATATTAAATTTGCATCTATCGGTACCAAAATAATTTTACCGAATATCGAAATATATAACGCCATCAAAAGTAAATTAATCGATTGGTGCAAATTTTTTACTTATGAAAACCCAAATGATAAAAAAATTAAATTTGTAATAACTGGTCTATTTGAAATGAGTATCGACGCTATTAAAACAGAATTAAACAGTAAGGATATTTATCCAACAGAAATAAAATTAATGAATCAAACCAAGCATCGCTATAGTGGTCAAGCTACATATATCGTGTATTTTACTAAAGGTACAACAAACTTAAATGCCCTAAGAAAAGTAAAAGCAATCAATACTGTTATTATTGCTTGGAACTACTACATAAATAAACGAAATGGGCCTACTCAGTGTAGGAAATGCCAACAGTATGGTCATGGTACCAGTCACTGTTTTGTTGAGGAAGTGTGTACATTATGTAGTAATCCTCACAATTTCACAAAATGTCATCTCCTGGAGCTGACCGATAAAGAAGAGATTAGTAAGCAAATCAAATACATTAACTGCCAACAAAATCACCCGGCGAATTCAAAACAATATTCTAAAAGACAAGAGTTCATCACACTTAAACAAAAATTCCAACGAAAAAACGTCATATCAGAAAAACAAACCAACGTTAACAATTCAAATCATCAATTTACTTATGATGAAAAAAACTTTCCGTCATTGAATAAAACACAGTTACCACAAAATCGTACACAACCAAATATTGAGAGGAAAACAACAAATTCAAATATATGGTCGAAAAATAATTTAACCTCTACACACTCAACATCAGCTGATTATGTGGATTTGTTTACTACTGAAGAAATGATGACAATTTTTCGTGACGTGGTGTTAAACCTCAAAAACTGCAAATCAAAAGAAGAACAACTTTATGTCGGCCGTGGCCCATTTCTCAAAAATGCCGATGAAATTGAAATTTTGACGTTTCTCGCTGAAATATTTTATTTTGTTTTGCTTTATTTTCTTCTACAAAAATTTAATTACGAAAAAATAATTATTGAAAAACAAATATTATTTGAAATTCAACACAATCTGTCAAAATTTACTCAAGTACGATAGCAGAGTAAATTGAAATTTTTTAGTCGATTTGCAGATTCAATTTCAATTTCATCGAGAAATGGGCCACGGCCGTCATCACTAAAATGGCATGTCAATACTTATACAATAAATGATTGTGGCTTGTTTTGTTTTAAAAAAACTGAATTTACTGCTGTGGGATGCAAGAGGTATTAGAACTAAAATTATTGAATTTTATAACTTTTTAATTATTAATAATATTGATATAGCCTTAGTGAGTGAAACCTGGTTAAAAATAGATGTAAAGTTATCATGTAATTCTAACTATAAAGTTCTAAGACTTGATCGCGAGGACAGAAACGGTGGTGGCGTTGCAGTGTTTGTTCGTAATAATATTCCATTTAAATTACTTTCTTCATTTAATACAAAAGTTATTGAGGCCATCGGAATAAGCATACCCACACTAAATAAAGATATAAATATAATTGCTGCATATTTTTCGGGTACTGGTGTTAACAGCACTATACTCAATAACTTTAAAAACGATTTAAGACTTCTCTCAAACCCTACAACTAGTTGTTTTATATGTGGTGATCTCAATTCTAGACACAGATTCTGGAACTGCTCTAAAGCCAACAGGGCTGAAAATATATTATATGACCAAATAAACATGTTGTATCCTTCCTTAGGTAAGACGGTCCCGGTAGAATAAAGATTTATATTATAATAATAAGCCAGAGTGTTAATTGTTAAGCACTCGAACTAAAAGTGATTTCTTCTTCATTTATTAGTGAAACGTTACTTTCGTAAAATATTAATATTAACTTGATTTACAACATAAAAAATATTGCGACGCTGATGCATAGGCTGACTTCACCACAGCTCTGGAAACATAGTGTTCTGGATATATAATGAGCTAATATCCATAAAATACTTTAATTAAAAGCTAACCAATATTATGGACTTCGTAGTTCTAATAATAAAAATATTAAAGCAGGCAGTAGTATTCCAACAAACATAAATTCTGTTGTACGAAAAAAAGTAAAAAAAAATTTATCGGAAGTGACAAAGCGGAAGTTAGGATGCAGAACTGTTGTAAACTTTACTAAATGGGTATGTACCAAATTTCAAGCAACTCGATTATTAGGTACAGAAGTTATTGAGCTTCCAAAATAACAGGTGCTTGGAGGACCCCCCACCACTTTGTTCACTATCGCTAAAAAAACTAATCAGTTCCTTGCCATACATATTTGTATCTTTTTGCAAAGTGTAATCAAAATTACTTAACGAACGAATGTTGTATGCTTTCAACAAACATTGAAACAATAAACAGGTGTTCGGGAGGACCCCACCACTTATCCCAATATTGTCCAAAAACAAGTTAATTCTTTCTCAATAAAGTCTTTATCTTTTTTCAAAGTGCCATTAAAATTGATTAATGAATGAAATCTGTATGCTCCCAACAAACTTTAAAAACCAAGTGTAAAAAGTCAGCAGTTGTATGGTAGATCCCCCGCCACTTTGATCAATGTGTCCCAAAAGATGATAATTATCTTCTTACACTAATTGAAATTTTTCCATAAGTTTTATCATAATCACTTCATTATTGTAGGCTGTAGTGTGCATAAAGATACTGAAAAAATTGCCAACAAGTAAAAAAAAATTTTTTTTACCGGAAGCAAAAAACCGGAAGTTGGGATGCAGAATTTTTGTAAATCATACTAAATGCTTATGTACAAAGTTTCATTCAATTCGATTATCAGGTACAGATGTTATTGAGCTTTCAAAAAAACAGGTGCTCCAGGGACCCCCCACCACTTTGTTCACTATCGCTCAAAAACTAATCAGTTCTTTGCCATACATGTTTGCATCTTTTTCCAAAGTGTCATCAAAATTCGTTCACGAACGAATGCTGTGTGCTCCCAACAAACATTGAAAAAAGTGTGACACATTAAACAGGTGTTCGGGAGGACCCCCACCACTTATTCCAATATTATCCAAAAACTAATCAGTTCTTTGTTACTTAAGTCTCCATAATTTGCCAAAGTGTCATTAAAATTGAATAATGAATGAAGTCTGTATGCTCCCAACAAACTTAAAAAACAAAATGTGAAAAGTCAGCATTTGTATGGTAGACCCCCCACCACTTTGATCAATGTGTCCTAAAACATAATAATTATCTTTTCACACTAATTGGAACCCTATTCCATAAGTTTCATCATAATCACTTCATTATTGTTGGCTGTAGTGTGCATAAAGACACTGAAAAAACTTCAAAAAAGTACAAAAAAATTTTTTTTACCGGAAGTGAAAAACCGGAAGTTGGGATGCACAACTATTTTAAACCGTACTACATACTCATGTACCAAGTTTCATCCAATTCGCTTATCAGGTACAGAAGTTATAGAGCTTTCAAAAAAACAGGTGCTCCAGGGACCCCCCCCCACTTTGTTCACTATCGCTCAAAAACTAATCAGTTCTTTGCCATACATGTTTGCATTTTTTTCTAAAGTGTCATCAAAATTCGTTCACGAACGAATGCTGTGTGCTCCCAGCAAACATTGAAAAAAGTGTGACACATTAAACAGGTGTTCGGGAGGACCCCCACCACTTATTCCAATATTATCCAAAAACTAATCAGTTCTTTGTTACTTAAGTCTCCATCATTTGCCAAAGTGTCATTAAAATTGAATAATGAATGAAGTCTGTATGCTCCCAACAAACTTAAAAAACAAAGTGTGAAAAGTCAGCATTTGTATGGTAGACCCCCCACCACTTTGATCAATGTGTCCCAAAACATGATAATTATCTTTTCACACTAATTGGAACCCTGTTCCATAAGTTTCATCATAATCACTTCATTATTGTAGGCTGTAGTGTGCATAAAGACACTGAAAAAACTTCAAAAAAGTACAAAAAAATTTTTTTTACCGGAAGTGAAAAACCGGAAGTTGGGATGCACAACTATTTAAACCGTACTACATACTCATGTACCAAGTTTCATCCAATTCGCTTATCAGGTACAGAAGTTATAGAGCTTTCAAAAAAACAGGTGCTCCAGGGACCCCCCACCACTTTGTTCACTATCGCTCAAAAACTAATCAGTTCTTTGTCATACATGTTTGCATCTTTTTCCAAAGTGTCATCAAAATTCATTCACGAATGAATGTTTTATGCTCCCAACAAACATAAAAACTTTGTGGAAAAAACCACCTGTTGTATGGTGGACCCCCCAACCCTTTATTCAATGTGCTCCAAAAGCTGATAAAATCTTTGGGGTATGTAAGATTTTTTTTTTCACGATAGATTGCATTACTTCACACAATTTAAAATTGTGGTGAAGTAAAAATAATGTTCATGCTGGAGAGCAATAAAATAATTCTATAATACAGTTGCACTCCAGTAATGCAGAAATGAATTATAATATGAAATAATAATTGATTATAATATTCTATATAACAAAACAAAGGCAGATTTTTAATTCATCATTCGCCACAGCCAACTTTTTACCCAGCGTCAAACCGCAGTCAACCATCTACTTTAGACATTATCTTAAGTAACAATCTGCACTATATCAATGACCCTGTAGCTGTAAATGATTTAAATTCTGACCATTTACCTGTCATTTTTACAATTGAAACTTCCATTAATAAAACAGTCAGCCAGAATCTAATGCCATGTTTCAAGTTAACAAACTGGACTAAATTCCAAAACTGTTTAAATAAAAACATAGTTCTTTCCAACTTTACTAGTTCTAGCATAATTAGTACCCAAGATATTGATCAACAAACCTCGTTTCTATCCGATATATTATTATATGCACAGTCTCAATCTGTTCCTCTTGTACCTAAAAGAAACACTGACATATTACTTACTAATGACGTTAAAAACTTAATTCAATTAAGAAATCAAAGAAAACGGCAATGGCAGCGAACAAGGAACCATAACATCAAAAGAGTATTGGATCATTTAAATGCAGAAATTCATTACCGAATATGTCTTATCAGAAACGCTCGTTGGGAAAACCTATTAGGCAGCTTCAAAACAACAGGTCAAAAATCCTTCTGGAATATTACTAAGGTTATTCGTAATAAAAACAAAACTCTACCTCCACTTAAATCAGAAAATGGTACATTGTTGATAACAAATTCTGAAAAGGCTAAAAAGATCTCTAATCATTTCCTAATCAAGCTCACTTAACAACCTTTAACAATTCAAGCAATAATCCAGCCATCACCAATTATAGTTTAAGCATCGATTCAATGCCCCTTGATAAAATTGATAATGTAGATCTAACAAATCTACGCGAAATAAAAACCATTGTCAAACACATGAAATGTAATAAAGTTCCTGGGCCAGATAAAATAAATAACAAGCTCATCAAAAAATGTCCAAACAAAGTATTTATTTTACTCACTTACATTTTCAATGCATGTATTCAACTAGGCTATTTCCCATGCCAATGGAAACATGCTAACGTAATTCCTGTACCTAAGCCAAACTCTGATTACACTAACGTAAATAGTTATAGACCTATTAGTCTTTTACCTGGTTTCAGCAAAATATTAGAGCGAGTCTTACTAGCAAGAATTTTAAAATTTATCAGTGAAAAGTCAATTATCCCCAATGAACAATTTGGATTTCGTCCCAACCATTCAACAACCCATCAATTGTATCGGTTATTTAGCCTAGTTAAAAAGAATTTGAACAACAAAATGTCGTCAGGGTTTGTAATGCTTGATGTACAAAAGGCATTTGATTCAGTCTGGCATGACGGTCTTCTATTTAAACTCAAAACATTCAACTTCCCACATTATCTTATCAAATTAGTTAAAAGTTTCTTATCAAATCGAACTTTTGTGGTTACACTGGGAAAAGCTGTTTCCAATACTTTTCAGATACCTGCTGGCGTTCCTCAAGGAGCCGTACTAAGCCCAACCTTATACAACATATTTATGTCAGATTTTCCAAAAATTCCTAAATGTGATATATTTTTTTATGCCGACGATACGGCTCTTCTATCGGCTTCCAAAACACCATCTGAAATCATAACAAACCTTGAGAATGGAATTGAGATCATCAAACATTATATGAACACATGGAAAATAAATCTTAACGTTAGCAAAACACAAGCAATCTTTTTCACGCGTAAAAGAAAAACAAATTGTTTACCCGCAAAAGGTTTAACATTTCAAAACCAAGTTCTGCCATGGAGCACTACAACAAAATATTTGGGACTGAACTTAGATTCCAAATTACTCTTTAAAACTCATATTGAGAAGACCGTTGAAAAAATAAATAAAATAATCGGAGTTCTGTATCCCTTCATAAATAGAAAGTCTAAACTATCCACTAACAATAAACTTCTTATATACAAAACAATTTTTTGTCCGATTATGCTATACGGATCCCCCGTCTGGGGCCATTGTGCTGAAACCCATATAAATAAACTTCAAATCTGTCAAAATAAAATCCTAAAAATGATATATAATTTACCAAGATACTATTCAACTAGAAAATTGCATAACATCAACAATATCGCAAAAATCCAAAATGCTATAAACTGCAGCCATGACCGATTCAGAACTTCTCTCAGTTTGCTTGACAACAACCTAATCACATATGAATAGAACACCGTTTAGTTTTCTCAGTAGACCTCAAAAGTCTCAACTAAATTTTCTATATAACCTATATTAAAAATTCTTTTTATTTTCTTAATAAATCTTAGTTTTAATTTTTCTTTGTTTAGTTAGTTAAGTTTATTTAGTTAAGTTAAGTTAAGTCAAAACATCACTATAGCAGGGTTTTTTTAAGAATATGCTCTTTTCCCTCAAAATATTATCTAAAACAAAGAAAAACAATTAGCCATGTAGCAACATTTAACATAATAAATTCTGCAGCATAGTTGAAAAGAAATTCTATTTTCTAAACACTAACCTAATTATTATATATATATAAGTATTTATATGTATTTTAAAATCAAAATAGTATATTAAGAAACTAGTTTCATAATCGACGATTTTATCGCACGCAATCTGTTTAGAAAACGACCCGCGCAGTGGGGAGTTTTCTAAAGGATAAGTGCGATAAAACGTCTTATGAAACGAGTTTTTTATACTATTTTTTCTATTTTGCATTTTTTGTCTTGAAATTTTAAAAAATATTTTTTATGTTTTAATGCTTTAAAGAAAATTTCTAAAAATTTCAATTCAAAATAGTAAGCTCTGCGTTTCATCATATTTCTATATATTTTTTTGTTGCAAAACTAGCTTTCATAAAATGTGTATTTTATTAAAATATAGTCAATTTGATATTTGGTTATTATTACTAATTATTTTAATTAATTAAAATATTTAACACTAATTTAGATTATTTTTTAATAATAAGATTAATTAATAAGAATAATTTTATTTATACAATTATTCGTTTTAACTTTCACTGACGTTTGTATGACCAATGTGACCAACCTTGAAAAACAAAACTTTGCGTATCTTAATGAAGGCCATTTCGATACGCATTTGGGTATCGAAATGAATTTATTTTAGACGCAAAATAGAAAAATACATTTTACGTAAACTAATTTAAATCTATATGGAGCAATAAATGAATTTGAATATTTGAACCGCATGCAATTGACAACGTTAGATCCTAAACATGATGCTTTGAGATGATCTAGTCACAAAATGATAGTAGTCGCAATTCCGTCAATGTTTCGCCAATGTTTCGTGTAGGATTAGCGTCCTACGCTTTTCTTTAACGAATGTGTCAGATTTTCTCGATTTTGAATTTTTTTACAGAATTTTTTGGAAAATCTATTCGAATTTTGGAATTATTTTTGAATTTTTTTACAGAGGTTTTTAGAAAATTTATTTGAGTTTTGGAATTATTTTTTGCTTTTTAGTAATTTTTTTTACAGTTTGCATAACAATGAAGTTAAGAAAAGCGTTTCTTAAAAAATTTATTTTTTCAAATATTTCAAGTTTTTATTTTAATTTTTTTTCAATTTTTTTTTATTTTTTTATTTTTTAATTTTTAGTCATTAACGCCTTGAACAGTCGGTAATTCTATTTTGTCACGTTCTTATAAGAATTCAACACTTTTTCAGCACAGAATTTAACATTTGTTAATTTATTTTCCTTGATGCCACGATGCATGGATAATACGTGAACTACGATAGACACATATTCCGATATATTTTCCGCATTTTCATTAGGACCTTCAGTATCTTCATTACTTGGGCCATGATTTGATAGTCGAATCGAATCGCGTTCATCAAGGTGTGCATTTTCATCAATAACAATGTCTCGGTACAATTGGTGTAGTCTGCAGTACAACAGTGTAGTCTCGAGCAGAATTTGCATTTTCTAAGCGTTCCCTTACTACTATAATATCAACATCCAAGGTTGAGGTAGGAATGTAGGCAGCTTTGAAATGACGTCAAAAATGTCCAAGGCAAAAAGGATTGCTTGGCCTTTAAATCCGTAGTATCCGTACAATCCAGAAAACTTGACAATTTTAAGAAAAGGGTGAATCCAAGACAAAAGACATTGTTGAGCTTGAGAAAGTGCCTGAATTTCTGGTGGAATGTGCCTGGGTCTAAATGGTTCCAGTGAGCTTTAGCAGGTGGAGTTGTTTTGTTGCTTCTTAAGTGTGAATTGCAGCGGTGACCAACTGTAAGGCGAACTTTATATTTTAATTCAGGCGGCATCCAATCTGGAGGTCGGATTAGAATCTGGTAGTTTGACATTTGCTTGGGATAGTACTGTTTCGTAAAAATATCACATACTTTGTCTGCAAAAGTGTTAACTTCAGCCTCAAAATCGTTGTAACAACAATTTTGAACTGTGGTAGTAAGCTTATTTCTCCCTTCATCTAGATTTTCTTCTTGACGTTCTGCTTCTTTACGTGCGCGTCGGCGTTGATATGCGTTTAATTTTGATAACATACAAATGCTGGCCAAAATCAGCAAACATTTATGAAATTAATTGTTTATTTATCAAGAAAATACCTAATTTATGAACGTAAAATGCATAATTCTGTATGTTTATCTATCGATCATTATGTTGTGCAAATTTCAAGTCGCTACGTTAAGTAGATCGAGTGAATATTTCCAATGCAAATCGATTTTTTTAATTAAACAACGAATAAACAATTGAAATTGTTAGTTAATATGATATTCGTGTATTGTCATCGGATATACGTATACCTGCAAAGATTCATTCATTTTCATTGAATATAAGGCAGTCAAGTTAACGTTACAAGATTTGATCCAATAGTGTGAAGTAAAGAAAAGCGTTTAAAAATAGAGATTTTTTCAATTTTCTGAAATACGGTATGTTTTGCGTCATAGAAAAAAAATATGGGACCACTTCGGCATTTATCTCAATCGAATACAATTTCCAAATCGAATGACTCGTTTTTGAGAAATCCATGAACAGGCATTAAAAATACAGCTTTTTCCAATTTACTGAAAAACCATATTTTTCACGTCATAGAAAAATTACAGATTAATTTCCAAAGCAACTTTAATAAAATGCAATTTAAATCATCCAAATCGTATGAGCTGTTTTTGAGAAATTGGTAAACAAACATACATCATCATTTATCAAAAAACACAGTTTTTTTCGTTTTTCTAAAAAACGAGTATTTTTTACGTCATCGAAAAAATATGGGACCATTTCGGCATCTACTTAAATAGAATACAATTTAAATCATCAAAATCGAATGAGCCGTTTTTGAAAAATCGGTGACAAAGATCAATAGACATAAAAAAAAACCCAAGTGAAACACAGAACCTCCTTTTTTTTAAGTCGGTTAAAAATTGATTTATTCTACAATTTAATTGTGCAATTGTGCGTAAAACGTTGTACATACACTCAGGCTGAAAGGAAGATTACGCCCTTGGTTTAATAAAAGCCCTCGCTTTGCGTCAGGCTTCAATATGAACCGCAGACGTATTCTTCAACTTACAGCCCTCGATATGTTAATAACTACTATGCCGAAATATTTATGTGGGTTTTGAGTAATTTTGCTCAAGTTCTATTAAGTTTGTATTAATATTATTAATAAAATATAAAATTATATTAATAATAAAATATCTAATCTAGTTCAAATAGTTAATAAAATTTGATATTGAACATTAGACGCGGACTATAAATAATTTTTAATAAAAAAAAGTCAGACAAGGGCGAATAAAATTCGCTCGCCAAGGGTTCCGTGAATGTAAGAGAACACAATATCAAAAATTATTGACAAAAAGTTGTGTTGTAATGTCTTTATATTTCCAGACCATAGATGCATAACAAAATAAATGTTAAATCGTAAATGTCAATAGTAAATTACAATCAAATCTATATTGATAAAAAAGGCCTTAAAAAATGTTACTTTAGGTTAAATCTGATTCATAGATGTTTTTGGTAACGCAAGAAAGGTTCAATTGCACCAGCTTGTAAGTGGTTTAAATTTAATTATTTTTTCGGTCAATCAAGTGTCGAAATTTAGAGGGGTGGAGATGCTACATACTAAAAACATTTTTTTTACAATAACAAAAAAACTGCGCATTGCAAAATTCTATAAAGAATTGTAATGTTTCTTAAATTAAGTGCTCCTTCATATTCATATGACCCCACTCATTTGGGTCAAAATAGGGTTTTTTTACTCTCCCCACACCCATCCCCTAAACACACAGAAATATAATTATTTGAGACTTCGCTATAATTTTCATACAAAATTTATTGAATTTCCTAACTCTGTGAATTTTTACAAATTTTTCTGTTAATCATCGTCGAAACGTAGGGGAAGGGGGATTGCGGTCTAAATTTTGCACTTTTTTGAGTATAACTCAAAAACTGTGCACCGAAAAATTGAATGTTTTCTAAATTAGGTGCTCTTTCAAACGACACCCCAAGTGACCACATGCTAAATATTGTTTTTACCCCGTCTCATTTCCATCCCCTTAATAAATGAGTATATGATCGCAGAGAATAATATTACAAACATGTGTTTCGTATATTATACCAAGATACAATAAAATTTATTATTAACCAATTTGAGAGTACAAGGAAAAATCCTATGAACAAATAAGAGCGTTTACATTGTATTTACAACACCCTCACTTGTTAAAACTTTAAATTCATAACAATCATTTAACAAATTTTTGTAAATTCAAGAAAATTATAATCAAATATAATATCACGAGTCGTCAAATAATAGTCGATTATTTTTCATAATCATTATTACGAATGTCATTTGAGGTCCCTAGTGCGCGTAGCGCACGAGGGAAATTTTTAACCTCAAATGGCATGAGTGGTAATGTTGAAAAATAATCGACTAATAATTTGGTGAGGAGTTGCATTTATCAGACAATTTAACGAACAGAAATAGTAACATTATTTCATACAACGTAATCCTTTGTTGTCATATTTTCTTCTAACAAAATTAAATATTATTTCATCTTAGTAGGCGCATAAACGTTATAAATTTGTAATTTATTTTTGACAAATAACCATAAACATGCAATCATTTATGAATGAAAACGGACATTTTTTTTTTTTGCAAATTACATTTTTAAATAAGTTTCTAGTATTTGTGAAAAAATTTTATTTAGAAACTAACAATTATAATTATAATTATAAAAAAATTGTTCGCATTAAGAAAAAAAATTATGTTTTAAATTAATATTTTAAGTAGGCCGAAAATAGTCACTATAATTCGCTGTTCCTTCCCACCAGAGAAAAAAAATCGATATAATTCGTTTTGATTTGTCAAAAAATAGTAAATGAAGCATTTTTATTTGACCTTTTCGAAACTTTATTTAGTGAGTTGAATTGTCTAAATAATTCAATTAAACAGTTAGATTTTATGTTGTTTATGGAGTTATGACAATCAGAAATATAGTTATACAATAATTATGTTTTTCTTTTGTAACAACTTTTGTCAAATTGTCTGCTACCATTTCTTCACTTGCTGTATGATTTAATACGATAGGGTTATCTTCAATTTTTTCTCGCAGAAAATGATATCTGATATCAATATGTTTTGATCTTGGCCTGAATCCATCCGATTCGGCTAATTTAATTGCACTCTGATTGTCGCAAACTAATAATATTGGATTATTAAAATCATCTATCAGCTCTTAAACAACCCAAGTAGGTTTTGCCAGACATTGACATACGGCCAAGCACTGGTCCATTAATGGTTAACAGTACTTGGCTATTGTTGCTGGGCCAATACTAGAACCAATCATCGGCCGATCTATGGTTTACAGAAAATAGCCAGTATATTGTTATCTTTGAATGGCCAAGCACTGGCCCATGAATGGTAAATATTACTTGGCTATTGTTATTGGGCCAGTACTGTAGCCATGAATTTGCCGATCTGTCATTTTTTTTAAATTTCACTAGAGTATTATCCCTTTTAGAAATACATAGTTTGAAATATTTCACATATAGTTTAGTTATCGCCTTGTCGGTTGAAAGACTATGGTAATATAGAAAAGGTTGGTAAATGCTTTAATTTATTTTCATTTCTATTTTATTTTAATTATTTTGTTAATAATTTATTTAAATTTATGTATAAAAAATATTATTTTATATTTTTTTTAATGGCAACTGAACCAGTTGTATGGGGAGTTTTGAATTTTTTCCGTCATTTTTATTTTATTTTAAATTTGTTTCTATTTAATTTATTTAAATTTACATATGATAATAATGTATATTTTTTTTAACGGCCCAGTCATGGTTGCCAGTATTTGGCCCAAGAATGGCAACCATTTATTGTCCGAAGTTATCATCCAGTAAAATTATGTTAATGGCCCAGTCGTGGTTGCCAGTACTCGCCCATTGCTGCATTACTGGGTGCCAGTAATGGACCATTACTGGACCAGTTGTACAACCTTGTATGGGAAGTTGTTTCAACCACATTGCTTCTTGTACAGCCGACGACAACGCCATAGATTCAGCTTCAGCGGTAGATAACGATACTGTTGGTTGGCGTTTACTGCACCATGTAATTGCACCATGTGACATTTTAAACAAAAATTCTGTACACGATCTTCTTTTGTCAATGTCAGATGCCTAGTCAGCATCAGTGTATCCAATCAAATTGCAATCACCTTTATTTGTATATTTTAATTTATAATTAATTGTATCACTAAGGTATCTTAATATCCTTTTCACTGCTTTCCAATGAACAATTTTGAAATTAGTGTTAAACCGGCTTACATCATTGACTGAAAATTTAATATCAGGTCTCGTAGCTTAAACTAAATATAATAATGATCCAACAACTTCTTGGTAAGGAATATTTTCATTAAATTCATTTTTATCATACTGGCCATGTTGATTGATAATTTTTGATTTAAATCACTTGGTGTAGAAACAGCCT
The DNA here is from genome assembly GCA_963693315.1 of Diogma glabrata. NCBI lineage: Eukaryota > Metazoa > Arthropoda > Insecta > Diptera > Cylindrotomidae > Diogma > Diogma glabrata. The sequence continues at coordinate 21,213,477 of OY856186.1, read as the reverse complement.
TACAATTATTCATATTAAATTTGTTGAGTATTTCTTTGATATAGGCAGATTGATCCAACTCCATGTTATTGACTTTTGCGTGATATTTATTCCAACACAGTTTGTTGCTGTTTCTATGTCCTTCATTTATAAAGCTGTAAAAGCATCCATTCGATCTATTTTTAAACTCGTTTTTACAGCCAATGCAACGAGGAACCGAATAAATGTATATCTAGCCACAGAAGAATATGTTTCCATGTAATCTATCCCATACTGCTGTGAACAACCTTTTACCACCAATCTAGCTTTGTCGGATTATTGTTCCGTCGTTTTTATATTTTGTTTTAAAAACCGATTTAGTCTTAATAGTTTTTGTACCCGATGGTATTTTTTGATTTAAGTAATTGATTTCGTCTTGCATTGCTAATGCCCAGCATTCTGAATCCTTACCAGTGTTGCCAGATCGTGGGATTTTTTCCCGTTTGCGGAATATTTTATATAAAACGGGAAAACGGGAAAAAACTTGGAAAGTGCGGGCTTTTTCACATTTAATAGTAGAATCGTTTTAAATTAAAACTTATTTAGAAATGTGTGCACCAACCAATTTTTTACCAGGCTTCAGAAAGATGTCGATCATCCGATAATTTTACTTAAATGCATCTTCCATCTATCGGAATCTAAGCCTTCTGATGTTTAAATATTTCTTAGAGAGATAGGTTCGTTTTGAAAACCCTAACGGACCACCATGTTATCTGAATTTCAGGAATATTTTGATGCTGCGAAAACGAGAAATAAAATCACCTAGAACTACAAGTTGGCTCTCTATGCATCCATTCATTTTAAACATATTAAAAAATTGAGATGTTTGGCATCACTATTTTATTTCTGAGCAGTTGTTTACGTATCGAAAACGAACAATTACAATTTTAAAATTTTTTGAAAATCACGAAATCAAGACATATTTACTTCTTTTAAAAAATGTCCTTTTTCGTAGCAGTTCTTTCTTATTCCACAAGTTGTATGGAGAATCGAAACAATAGTAATATATTGTGTAAGTGTTTATGCAATATTTTATTTTTTAAGCAAAAGTTTACGATGTGAGCGAGGCACAAGCTACAACTTTTCAAAGCGACATTACAAATTTTCGAGAGAATAAAATTCATTAAAAACAAAGCCAATACAAAGTTTTATCCGTCCGATAGAGTAACATTTATTAATTTAAATTGAATTATTTTAAAATTTGTTGATAAAACAAGTAAAACGAATAAAGAAAAACAATGAAATTTATTGTATTTTGTGAATAATTAATTCCAAACAATAAAAATATATTTGGTTCAATTTCAATATCTATTTAATTATTTGGTATTTTGATAATGAAAGGTTTATGAAAAGTCTAATGAAAGCCCTACCTGATGCAAGACATCAAATTTTATACTAATGAGAAACCAAAAAACAATCTTTTGCAAATTTAATTCAATTTAATCATAGCAGTCTTTGCCTTTTTTAATATTCGAGAGATGGACATGCGCTTTAGTTTGAATTTACTGTTTTTTTATATAATCAGTACGTCTATTCTGGCATTTCTCTGGGAATTGAGAATTGAGAAAAAAGAGCAACAAATGAAAAAACGAAATATTTTCTTATAGTCCAGTAACTTTGTCGCCTGAGTGTATGGGGTAGTATGCGTCAAATCCGGTAGTTCTGATTTTTTGCAGACTTGTTTATGATGTTGGCCTAATGAATAATCCAAGTTTGTGACCTCGAGCGCCGAACGCAACTTCGTCAAAAATCGCAAAAACCGCGAAAAAATCGTTATTTTTTCAAATTTTGGCGATTATAACCCTAAAGGGCTAGTTTTTTCTTTAACCTTTCTTAGGCCGTTTTTAAAGTAGACTAAATTTTCTACAATATGATACTAGAACTGTCTCTGTAGACCCACTAGTTTCCGAGATTAAGCCCTTCAAAGTTTATCACTTTTTTCGAACTTCGCAATTGCTTGCAATATACCTTTGTAGAGTTTTCTACATCCCTGTCCTAATAATTGTATTAATAGATATATGTGTGTGGTGGCCGATGAGAAAAGAAGATTATGTAACTGTACCTGATCATTTGTGTAGTTACAGTAACAGATATCCCAGAAGGTGACGATCTCTCCGATGTCGAAATGGAGGAGGACTTGTGGGCACACGACGTCGACGATTCATCACCATCCCCTGATGGGGATATGCCATCCCAATACGTCAATCCAGATACCGACGAACCTCAAGCAGAACCTTCCAAGAGGGCTAAATTAATTTAATTTTTTGATGTAGTCCTGTAACTTTGTCGCCTGAGAGTATGGGGTCTAATCCGGTAGTTCTCATAGTATGCGTCAAATCCGGTAGTTCTGATTTTTTTCAGACTTGTTTATGATGTTGGCCTAATGAATAATCCAAGTTTGTGACCTTGAGCGCTGAACGCAACTTTGTCAAAAATCGAAAAAACCGCGAAAAAATCGTTTTTTTTTTTTTTTTCAAATTTTGGCGATTATAACCCTAAGGGACTAGTTTTTTCTTTAAAATTTTTTTAGATATTTTTAAAGTAGACTAAATTTGCTACAATATGATACCAAAACTGTCTCTGTAGACCCAATAGTTTCCGAGATTAAGCCTTTCAAATTTATCATTTTTTTCGAACTTCGCAATTTTTTGCAATTTATACCTTTGTAGAGTTTTGTACATCCCTGTCCTAATAATTGTATTAATAAATACATGTGTGTGTGGTGACCAATGAGAAATAGTAGATTGTATTACTAATGCGAATGTGTTTTCCAAACAAGAGTTAGTTTGCAGCATGACCGTAGGGAGTGCTGCAGTAACTCGCGTTTGGAAAACGCATTCGCACTAGTTATACACACCATTTTTTGTAACAAATGCATAAAATTTATAAATATTGATTTAATTGTTAATTTAATCATTTATTTCCTTTTGCTGAACAACTGTTTGGAGAATATCAGTGTGGTTTCCGGCGGGGCCGAGGTACTACCGATGCACCCTTCTCGATAAGGATGATTTTGGAAAAGTATCGAGATTTCAACATAGCTGTGCACACTGTTCACACTTCTCATTTTCTTTTTTAACATCCCACCATAAAAGTACAGGGCTTTGATAGTATATTCAGGGTCAAAGTTCATTTAGAACGACAGAATTGCAAAAAATTGCGAAGTTCGAAAAAAATGATAAACTTTGAAAGGCTTAATCTCGGAAACCAGTGGTATCATACTGTAGCAAATTGTAGCTACTTTAAACCCGTTCTAAAAAGTATAAAGAAAAAACTAGTCCTTTAGGGTTATAATCGCCAAAATTTGAAAAAATGACGATTTTATCGCGGTTTTTTCGATTTTTGACAAAGTCGCGTTCGGCGCTCGAGGTCACAAACTTGGATTATGCATTAGGCCAACATCATAAACAAGTCTGCAAAAAATCAGAACTACCGGATTTGACGCAAACGGTAATGTATAAAGTTACTGGACTATTATACGAATTTGTTATTTCCCGCGGCACGGAATACTAGTTATGAAAAATTGCTACAATTTATTTCTCAATTCCTATTTCACCGGCATATGACTACAGGTCGAAAATGTTTGCTTTTGATTTTTTATAACATTCAATCAAATTTTTATAAAATAAAATAAAATTTATTTCAGCATTCAATACAATCAAATAAATTGTTTTATTGTGTTCCGCCACATTCGCGGTACAGAATGAAATTAATAGCTGTTTGTTTTATTCTATATTAAGACTAATAACGTACACAAATATAGTCGTAAAAACCAGAGATAAACCTATATTTATAGTTGTCGGAAGGATGATTGTGGTGGTTTTTAAGTTTTTTCAATAAATAATTGAATTCATATGAATATATTTTTATTGAAAACTTGATGGGAATTTCTGAGGAATTTTTTCCTTAAAAAAACGGAAAAAATCGGGTATTTTCGTTACGTCAACGGGAAATTCATTTTTGAAAATCTGGTATCACTGATCCTTACTCGATAAAGCTGCCGTAACTGAAATTGGATCAGAGTTATTTGAATTGTAGGTTATATAACTTACATAATCCTGGAAATTTCGAGATTTTGGAGCACGTTTTGATCTTCTGATTTCATCAACTGAGGATACTTCCACATTCGGCTCATAATCCAGATCTTGATTTGGAATAATTGTTAATCCATCTTCATGTTGATAATCGTTTGATGATGATTCAAAACTGTCGTCACTTTCCAAGATATCGTTATCTACAGTTTTAGTATCAACAGTTTCACTTTCTCTCACTTCAACTATATTTTCTTTCATCAGTATTTTTGGACTAGATTCATTAACGTTTTCAAGAAACACCACATCTCGGCTAATTATTATTTGTTTAGTTCCTGGATTTATACAACGAACCCCTTTTTTATTGTTATCATACCCAATAAATATTAATTTTGTTGATTTAGTGTCCCAGTTTTACGGCGTTTTTTTGGAATATGAACTGAAACTGGTGTACCAAATACTTTCAAATATCCCGGGAAAAAATAAAGAGATCTGAAGAGATCTTATCAGATCTGCGTTAGCAGATCTGCGTAGATCTGCATTTTGGAACATATCTACAACGATCTGCGCAGATATCCTTAGATCAAAACAGATCTGTATAGATATGTTCCAAAATGCAGATCTTCTTTGATCTACGCAGATCTTTTTGATACATTTAGATCTGCTTCGATCTATCAAAATCTTTTTTGATCTAACAAGATCTTTTTTTATTTATTAAAAATAAACTTTAAATAAAAAATAGAACCGACTTCAGAAAAAACAAAAGAGAACAAAAAAGCGGAAAATAAATCAATTATGGCTTTTAGAGGCAAAAATACAGCTAGCTAACTTTTGATTAATTTAATTTAATTACTCCTTACTAGAGACAAAAAAAAATAACACTTTTAAACAAAATTATTATATTATGAAAGTATATTTTATTATAATTATTTTAGCTGTTATGGTAGTTATTATATTTTGAAAGTTATTTGTAGTACAAAATTGTAGGAAGTCGGTGCCACGTCGGCAACATATTAGTCGGTTTTTCGGCAATGTGGCACTGACTTCCAACAGTTATGTACTAAAAATAACTTTCAAATATAATACAAATAACCTCTCGGAATAAACCCAAATAGTTTTAAATACAATTTAAATCATCCAAATAAATAACCGTTAATTCAGTAAATTATTTGTGATATAACATCACCCCGATGGAAAATCTCCCATCAAGAATAATATAAGAACTGAATCTAAAAATCTTTTTAGATTCAATTCTTATATTATTCTTGATGGGAGATTTTCTGTAGGGGTGATGTTAGATCAAAAATAATTTACTGAATTAGTTGTTGATTATGTGTCAATGAAGACTAGTCATCTTCTTCTCGCCGATACGAGTTTGTTATTCAATACTAGTATATTTAGAGTATAACGTAACAGTGATCACTAGAGAAACTAATTGACTAAACCTGAATCTATTAAATATATGTAACCTGAATCTATTAAATATAAATAAAAAAACAATACTTCGCTAGAGTAGTAACCTAATTTTTGGTTTATATTTGGCGTTGACATTTTTTGGTAGTTTATCTAGACGGCTAGCCCTGATGAGAATGATCAACTTTTATAAAGTTTGAAATTTTCTCATTGGTTCGAAACTAAATCGATCAAAAATTGTATGGATTGCAAAAAGTTTCACAATTTGCATCATAACTTTTTAGATTCAGTTCTTATAAATAACCGTTATTTTATTATTGATTTCACTGTTATTAATCTAGTCACATTAAAACATATAATCCAATGATTTTTATATTGATTTTCAGTTAGATGATGGTTTATTAGTTGTTCTTTTCATTTAAAACAAAATTAATTACTTCTTAAGAGCACCATTAGATTAACACAGAATACCAATCTTATATATTAATACGCTAACTTTGTACTTTGTACAGCCTAAGGCTTTTTTATTCGAATTTTCACTGATTCCAAATTTTTACTGCTAGCTGATATTAGTGTAACCTAGATCTGAGAGATTTTTGGGATTTTTCAGATCATAAGTAAAAAATTTATAGACGAATTATAATATATTTTTGAATTCAACTGCCTCCCCTCAAATCAAATCAAATGGATCAAATGGAATCGCCCAAATCTTTTCTTTGACCTTTGTTTATTTTTTTTTTTATTGGAGGGCCTTGAGACTTGCAGTTCAAGTAGCACTGCGACCTGAAGGTCTATTGTGCTTACCCTGATTGTTTTATTAGTCAGTCGTCGTCTGAGCCGTTACTGGTTGTATTCTGTCATCCAAGTTGAAACTTTTAATAAAATTAATTAGCTCAATTGGAGTGACGTTTTGTGGTAATGGAAGTGTTAGTTTTCTATGGTCAAGTTGGTTGAGTTCAGGACAGCTGCAGATGACGTGTTCTATCGTTTCCGCGTCCGAGTAGCAGAATCTACACATGTCGGAAACGACGAGGCCCATTTTGTTAAGATGGTGGTTTAAAGGACCATGTCCAGTAACGCACCACGTTAAAATTCTTAGAGACTATCTGTTTAAGTCGATTGTTTTTAAGGGTGAAACAGGGAGGTTACCTAGAAATTTCTTAGAGTGTACTAGTCCCTCTCTGCTTCTCCATAATTTAGCATTTTGTTCCTGTTCCCATGTTTGAATTGTGCTTTTGAGCGAACTCTTGGCCATTCCGAAGCATGGTTCCAGTCCAACAATCTTTTTATCGGCCCCTTGCTTTGCTAAAGCGTCAGCGAAAGCATTTCCTTGTAATCCTGTGTGGCTAGGTGCCCACACAAGTGTTACTTTATTATTGCAGGAGATTTTTAGTAGATTTTGGTAGCATTCCCATATCAGTTTTGAATCAAGGCGCGTAGATTTTAGTGCCAAGAGTGCTGCTTGGCTGTCAAAGACAATATATATTTCAATATTTTGGTATTTTCTTTCAGTACATAGCAAAGCGCAACTGCTTATTGCAAAATTTTCGGCTTGAAATATGGTTGTTGTGGTGCCTAGGGCAGCCGTTTGCTTTGTTCTAGGACCAAACACTCCTGCTCCCGTGCCCATATTGATTCGAGAACCATCTGTGTACCAGATGCTGGCGTTATGTGGCAGTGACCGTATGCAGTTTTTAATACGATCTCTGGCTAATATCTTGACATCAAAGTGCTTGTCTAAATCTATTGTTTTTGGCATACAATCCGAAATTTGGTATGTATGCATTTCAACTTGTAATTCAGAAAGAATTTTAAGGTGTCCGGTTAAATTACCCGGCTTAAACCCTTCTGTGAGCTGCAGTCTATGAACGCTCAACACCGCTACAGATTTTACATGTAGGTGCAATGGAGAAAGCTTTAGAAGAATTTCCATTGCTGACGTTGGCATGGTTTTGAAAGCACCTGTGGCACTAAGACACACAAGCCTTTGTATTTTTGTAAACATATTTTGAGCAGTTATTTGGCGCGTTTTTGGCCACCAAACTAAAGCTGCATATGTTAGAATTGGTTTTATAATACTTTGGTGCAACCAAAGTATCATTTTTGGGATAAGACCCCATGTTTTCCCAAACAGATTTCTGTATGTGAAGAAAATTTTGTTTGCTTTATCGGAGATATATTTCAGGTGTCAGTTCCAGGTTAGTTTGCTATCCAGAATTACACCCAAATATCTAACCTCTTTTGATGTTTGTATTGGATCGCCGTTTAGAACAGGAGAAATGAAATTAAAGTTTCTCCTGTTTGTGAAAACGACAATGCTGGTTTTTCGTGGGTTGATCGACAGTCCCAATCTGTTGCACCACTTTGATATAATATTAAGAGCTGTCTGGGTTCGACCAGCGACAATGGAGTCATGTTTCCCTCTAACCATGACTGCCAAGTCGTCGGCATAGCCTACAGTGTTGAAGCCGGAATCGCCTTTGTTTATAGTATTTTATATTTTCTTTTCAGTTTATGCATTGATCGAGGAGAGTATGGACGTTATTTTTCTCTGTTGTTTTATCTTTATATTAATACGTTGAATATTTAGTTAGATATATATTGTTTGTGAATGAAAGAGGATAAAAAATTGATTATTGATTGTTGTGTTTTTTTTTCAGCGACTATTTTGTAATGTGTGTGTTTGGTATGATAGTTTGAGATCGTAAATTTGATTGTTAGAATTTTTAATATATACTAGGAGGGCCCGGTGTGCTTCGCTACGCTTATAAATAAAGTTTTTGCGTAGACATTTTGTTGACGTAGAAGCAATGATTTCAAAAAGTGGTAATGAGAAATGCTAGCATATAATTTTTAATTTTCTTTTAAATACATGAATAAAAAATAATCAGAACTCTAGCTGATCAGTTCGGATATATGAAAAATTAGCGATCAAATAAGTTAGAGATCAAATAAGCTTACTTGAAAACTTATTTGACCGCTAATTTTTGGGCCCTCCTAGTTTTTATAAATGCAATAATTGTTCTTAACTATTTGGTGGATCACGGATTTATCACAAGGAAAAAAAATTGGACATTTAATTAGTTTTTCTTTTATAAACTTTTTGTTTTAAGAACCAGGGATTCATGAACAAAATTCAACTCTGATCACATGAAAATTAAAAACGATTCAAAATTACGTCCATTCCAATTCTTTTTTTTCCTGTCGTTTTCTCTTCGTTAATTCACGAGTTTCGTTTAATAATAACAACGGGTGGTACTTTAAATTGTAATACATGTAATACATTTTTACTAAAAATTATTGTTATATGTTTCTTAATTGATTACGTATATTATTACAATTATTAATTAAATATTAATTAATTACGTAAATATGGAAAGATGTATAATCGTCACATGCAAATAAATACTGTTAAGTTGTTAGAAAATTGGCAGAGATCTCTTTAGATCTGAACAATATTTTTGTAAACTTTTTTTTCTATTTTCACATTTTTGCAGATCTGAAGAGATCTCTTTAAATCTTGGTAGATCATCAAAGATCAAACGCAAATTTTTGCATTGATCTTTGAAGATCTATCAAGATTTGAAGAGATCTTTTCAGATATTTGTAGATCTTCAAAGATCAAACGCTAATTTTTTTCTTTAATCTTTGAAGATCTACCTTGATCTAAAGAGATCTCTTCAGATCTGCAAAGATCAAACTTTCATTTTTTTGACTCAAAAGTCAGATCTTATTAGATCTAATTTGATCAAAAGAGATCTAATCAGATCTTTTTAGATCTCTCTATTTTTTCCCGGGATGATAAATCAATTTTCTTTCCCGTCCAAACTTCTTGTGGAGTTTTATTAACCAATGTTGAACTAATCGATCTATTAACAATATATGCAGCCATATGTTTATAGCTTCTGCCCAAAAATCTTTTTCCAATTTTGTTTTTGTTTTTTCTTTCTTGATTATGTGGACCAGATTTTAGTATTTTTAATTTTGAATTTTATGAATCCATACACAAGATGATATCTGTACTAATTTATTTTTTTATATTTTTTATTCTTATTTTAAGTTTTGTTTAAATTTTATATACATCTGTACATTTTAATTTGAAGACATGATATAATACTTGGATGCCGACGTTTCGGAGCCTTGGTAGGCTCCTTTTTCAAGGCGACGATATTTCTATTTTTTTAAAAAGAAAAGAATGGGTGAAAAACAAATTTAAAAAATTACAATCAAAACATTGCTTAAATTTAAAAATTAATTAATAAACTAAAAATGAAAAATAATTTTTGTATATATAAAACTTAAAAAACTAACTGATATAAAATTAACAACACAAATAAAATAAAAAATAAAAAATCTTTTCCAAAAAGGTTAATTAAAAAGTCAATCGAAAATAATAATAAAAACAAACCTTGTTGTTGTTAATGTGGAGAAGAAATGGACTGTAGTTTTTTCATATTTTTCGGAGACGATGAAAAAGTTGTGTTGAAAAGAGAAATAGGAGAAAAAAGAGGGTGGGAATGAAAAAAGCGGAACGAATATGGTTTGAAAGTGATCGAAGGAGGGGAGACCAAAATATAAAACCCTAGTAGCAGTGGTTTATTTTTGACTAGTAAAACGAGAGTTTATTGTGAGGTTGATGTTGTTCTGATATGGGAGCGAGTTTGGAAGGATTTGATGATGGGAAGGTATTTTGAATTGAGGTAAGTGAGATCAGCCATCAAATTGATGGAGTTAGGCTTTAGCAGGGCTATGTAACACGATTCTAAAAACGTGCGGTGGTGAAAATGGGATTGTGAGGATATGATCTTAGGATGGTTGAAGTCAAAGGAGTGTCCGGTGGTTTTGAAGTGCTCAATTAAGGCGTTGTTAGAATCGTCAGGACGTTAAAAAACAGAAATATGTTTTTGAATTCTAGTTTTTAATTGCTGTTTTGTTTGACCAACGTAAACTGCGTCACAATCAGCACAATTTAACAAATATATGACATTCGAACAAGCCATAGTAGAGGTTTGATCTTTGACTTTAGAAAAAACAAGAGTATTGAGGGAAGTAGGGTAGGAAAAAGCTAAACGAACTTCAGGAAAGTATCTATGAAAAAAATTTGTAAACACGTGGGTGAAACCGTTGATATAGGGAAAAAGAAAGTAGACGGGGTCGACAAGAGGAGGAGGAGGGGTAGAGGATGAGGATAAGGTTAGGTATTTGTTCAGGATTCTATTGATATTGTGGGAAGGAAAGTTATTATTTTGGAGGATTTGGTAGATCTTGTGGATGTTTTGAGGTTTGTATTTTTCATCGCACAAGGAGAGGACGTGTTTGGTAAAGGAAAAGCCAATGTTGAATTTGGTGTTGAAGTGGGGTCCAGATAAAAAATTTAAGAGCCGGTTAGAGGAAATGGGTTTGTGGTACCAGTCGGTGGAGATGCTGCGGTTGTGGTTGCGGATAATGCTGAAGTCCAAAAAAACTGATTTGGTCATTCATTTCTATTTCATGGGTGAATTGAATGGAATGAGAGATGGAGTTGAGGGATGTTAGTGTGTCATCAATGTAAACAGATGGAATACAGCAAATGATGTCATCGACATATTTTTTGAAGAAAAACGGGGAATAAAGGAGCTGGTCTAGGGATCTGTTCAAGACATCTTCCAGAACTAAATCAGAAAGAGTGGGAGAAAGAGGGTTGCACATGGCAAGACCTCTGGTTTGCATATAAATACGATCGCGGAAGGTGAAGTAAGAAGTTTTGACTGTGCAGAAGAGTATCAACTGTTCGAATAGCAACTGTGGAATGGTGGTGAATGTTTGGATGCGGTCCCATCGGTTACTTATGGCGCTCAAAGCCATGTCCACAGGGACGTTCGTGAACAGGGAAATGACGTCAAAGGAAACTAGGGAGTGGTCAGGTGGAATGATTTTGCTAGATAGAAAATGTTTAAATTCAAGAGAGTTTTTTACATTGAATAGGGAAGCATCAACAACTTGTAGGAGGATGGAGTTAAGGAATTTGGATAAGTTAAAGGAAGGAGAGGAGTAGTTGGCAACAATCGCACGGAGAGGGATGTCCTCTTTGTGTATTTTAGGGAGACTGTAGATTTTTGGAAGAGCTGAGGCAGTGGATCGTAGGCGGAAAGATGTATGGGAATCGATATGGTTAGAACAGAGCAGGGTATCTACAAAGGAGTTGTTGGTTTTGATGGCAGAGGAAGATGGGTTGCTATTGACTATGGAGTATGTGGTAGTGTCGGAAAGGAGTAAATTCATTTTTTCATAGTAGGAGGAGGACAACATAATAACACTAATGTTTCCTTTGTCGGCAGGGAGAATGATTAGTTCTGGGTGGGAGGAAAGGAAGCGGCGGGAGGAGGTCAAAGCTGTGGTTAGAATGGAGTCGGTATGGTTGGGCCTTCGGCCGTTAGAAGAACGCAGTATGTGTTGGAAGGAACTGAGAAGACCTTCGATGGTGTTAGTCTTCTCTTCGGCGTAGGTGAGTTTGGAAGCAAAACTGTTTATAGAGGATAAGATGTTGAGTTTGTTTGTAAGATTTAGAGGTGAAGGTGGAACAAATTTTGGGTCAAAACTGATAAGCATTTGGGTGTCTGTTGGGATCTCGATGTTAGTGAGGTTGACGACGTGGGATGGATCAAAATGGATGGGTGGAATTTGGTCCTGTAACAAGCGTGCATGTTTGTTGGAGAACGAGAGCTTGTTGTTGTTGATGATGTTGTTGAATTTTTCGTGTTGTGAGAAAAAGAAGTTCACAAGGATGCCAGCAGGAATTAGTTCATGTAGTTTGTGTCTAGAATTATTGATAGAGGATCGTAGATGATTGATGTTGCGGATTGTGTCTGAAATGGTGATGTTAAGAAGTTGTCTGTTTAGACGTTGGAACAATAGTTTTTGACCGAGGGGTCTGTGTGATGGTCCAAACAAGTTGTTTTCTAAAGCGTTGACATTCTTGAGGATGAAGGAAGGAAAAACCCCTGTTGAACGGCATCGAAGGAGAAAACATTTACGTAGTGTTAAATGAGCGAGTTTGGTGTTGCTAGTCATGTATAGGTAGGTGTAGGAGGGAACAAGCAATCTCGCCGTAATGAAAACAAATTTGAGAAGAGAAGGTAGGAGAATGGATTGGAGAGGAAGACATGTTTTGTTTTATATGAGAGAGCCGGAAAAAAACTATATATTAAAAATCATAAAATTCATAAAATTCATGATTCATAAAATTCAAAATTAAAAATACTAAAATCTGGTCCACATAATCAAGAAAGAAAAAACAAAAACAAAACATATAACTGGATCAAGAACCTTTTCAACTTTATTTCCAATTTTGTGTCAAAAAGCATACATTTAGCTTTTACAACCAACGTACGGTTTATGCGTTCTGTTCTGAATACTTTTATTTTTTCTTTCTGTTTGGTTCTCTATCCATACTTTAAAATTTACAAAAGTTTCAAAAACTTTAGATTTTAATTTAAGAATATGTACAAAACTTTTCTCGAACAGTCATCAATAAATGTCAAAAAGTATTTAGCTTTACCAATAGAAAAATTTTCCATCGGCTCACATAAATCGGAATGTATTGTGTCTAGTACATTTTGTGAACGATTTTCACTTTGTTTAAATGGCAATCTGCAATGTCTTGCAGCTAAGCATATTTCACATTTTGGCATATTCATACTTGTTATATCTTATTGCAGCTAATTAAACAGCAGCTCCTTTATCAACATTTATTTAATAACCTCACTAACATGTATTACAAAATAATAATTTAATTATAACTATCACTTAACTCTATTGAACTTGATGCTATCACAGAATTATTCAGACTAAACTTTTAAAAGAAGGAAAATCACTAACCGTAAAATCACTCATACATGAATATACAATTCTTTATTCAAACATAAATTCCATACCGTAATTAATAATATAATAATTTCGATTTACAATTACATGATTTGATTTACAATTACCAACACTTTCCCCCTCTTAGAAACAGAGTGGGTAATAAGGCAAAGTTAATTACATTTATAATTACATTACTGATAAGCTAAACGGTCCGGATAAGTTCGCGTTCTTTTGGATCGTCTGAGTTCCATTTCAGTACTTCTTCTTCTTTTAACTCTACAATAATCATGATCAGTGTCATTCTGTGGAAGCGTATCATTTCTTAAATCTATTATATTCTTATCAAAATTTAAAGTTTTTTTTATCTCTAGTTACATGCTCATTTTTATTTAAATTAATTATATTTCTATGAGTCGGTTTTAGCATCGGATCAATTACACGATGATATTTATCCGCTAGTCCCGATTTCCTAATTTGATTTTTATGAACTGTTCTTTGACCTACAGCAATAATATATAAAAAAAAGTCCAAGCGGCACGTATATCCGCTAGAAATAGGTAGATTTCGAGATCAGACAGTTTTGTGTGCCAGTAGAATCTGATGTATCAGATTAGTTTAAACAACACAAACTAATTTAAAACAGATATCGAACAAATTTTAAAAAGAAAATTAGCTAAACTATATCTATCCAATTTTGCAACAAAAAAAATATCAAATCTACTACAGAACATGTGTGTGACAATTTATGACATAAACCTACGCTATATCATACGTCGTCCAATTACTGCAAAATATCAAAATAGTTTATTTCTAAGAAAAAAAATGAATTTCTTCTATTCAAACGTTTTTATTTTTTTTTCATTGACTGTTATAAGGTTTTTGGAAATTGTTGCAAACTTTTTTGTTGAAGCCAACAAGGCAAAAACCTCGAACTGCAGAGGTTTATATTTATAAGAAACGATTTAAATGTTTCCACAGATTCTAAATTTATGAAGTTTTAAAAAACATTAGTATCCAAACGGCCGTTATAACGAATTAAAAAAACAATTTTTTTTCTAGTATAAAGGCTCTAGTTATTGAACCATGTGTCAGATTTTTCTGATTTACAAACTTGTCCAAGATATTAATAAAACACACATGTTTACGGAAGGTTTTTTGATCTGGCTCTACAAATGCGACCGTGAGAGTGCCAGTTGATTCAAACGCATTTTGTGTTTTACAGACTTTTTTGTTGGAGCCGCTCACTCAGAAACCTCCAACTGCAGAGGTCTTTTTTTAAAAAAACTGATTAAAAAGGTTTCAAAGATTCTAAATTTATGAAGTTTTTAAAAATATTAGAATTTAAACGGCCGTTATAACGGATCTAAAAAACAGAGTTTTTTTCTAGTATAAAGCCTCTATTTTCTTAACCATGTGTCGGATTTGGCTGATTTACTAACTCGTCCAAGATATTAATAAAAGGCACATTTTTAGAAAAGGGTTTTTGATCTGGCCTTACAAATGCGACCGTGAGAGTGCCGGTTGTTTCAAAAAAAAATTTTTTTTTGCAAAGTTTTTTGTTGGAGCCGCTCACTCCGGAACCTCTAACTGCGGAGGTCTATTTTTAAAACAAATTGATAAAAAGGATTCCAAAAATTTTAAATTCATTCATTTTTTTAAAATATTAGTATCCAAACGGCCGCTATAACGGTTTTAAAAAATCATTTTTTTTTAGAAAAAAGGCTCTAGTTCCTTAACCACGTGTCGGATTTTGCTGATTCACGAGCTCGTCCGAGATATTAATAGAACACATATGTACAGAAAAGTTTTTTGATCTCCCTCAACAAATGCAACCGTGAGAGTGCCGGTCGTTTTCCTTATATCTCATATCGTGTATATATATATAGAGCAGTTCCATACGAAAACGATCACTTGTTGGACGACACTTTTTTTATTGCAATTTCACCATGCTTATTCGTTAGAATATAAAAAAAAATTAGGACGTATTTTTTTTTTTTGCTCCTCTCTCTCTCCGTTCTCTCGTGGTTCTCTCTTGCAAATACAACGATTGTGGCTGCAGGGTCAACTTTAAGAGTTTGTTAAAAACCAACGGCTTAACGGATTTTAACAATTTATATCTCGTTTGAGAGATAATTTAATATACTTTAATATAAAAATAATTTTAAAAAATATTTTAGGATAAAGTGTGGTCAGAATATTACAAGTAATTTTATTTTTTAAGTTTTTTATCAAAAGGGCCGCATCAAAATTTTTATTTTATTTATTTTTTAAATCTTCAATTTATTTTCTTTTGAACTAAAAATAAAAAAAAGTGACGTCAACGAACCGTTTGGCCAGGAAAAATCGTTAAAGTTAATTCGATTTTATTTTTCATTAAACTACGACCTATGTACTGGGTTTTTACACTATATTATCAAGCTTTCTTTTCGCTTTCTCACCTCTAAGACTATTGTTTGAGTAATTTAATTTAAGTAATTTAATTTAACCAACTAACTATTGGTTCAAATAGCGTTTTTCAGTTGGATTTACGCATAATATTTTTAGCAATAAATCTTTGTAGTTGTCAATGGATGAATCAAATATATGAAGTGTTGTCATGGGTTGGAAGATTATCTTTATGTTTTGATGATACATTCAAACACACACATAATGTGTACCATTTCTATCATAAGCTAAAATACATTCTTTAGGGCGTAGGGTTGCAAATTTAGAAAAACCAACTTTAATTTCAGGATATTTTTCTTTAAAAATTTGAAATCCTTCTTTTAAATTGAAAAGCAAAAGTCTGCGTTGCTTTGATATAGTTAAACTATCCTCAGTAGTTCTTACGCAATCCCGTTTACCAGGACAAGCCCAACTATTCTCATCGTCCAAATAAAAAAATGTATTATTTGAACTGTTTCTTCACTCAGTGTTATTGATCCTAATTTCTTTGAAGAAGTCACTAAAATACCTATTTCTTTAATCAATAATTTACCTCTTCTCGCCATATAAAATGATAAATTAAATTCTATTTTTGATGCTATTTTTCGGATAGACCATGACATCGGTAAAGCAGTAAGAATCAAATATTTTTCTGAATTGCTGGTTGTTGTTCGCATTTTATCTTTCAATTGCTGAATTATTTGTCCTTCATCATTCTCTTCACTGTAATCACTTTCATTTGACTGTTGAAATATTTTTGAAGCAATAACCTGCGTTACGGTTTCCAATTTTCTCTTTTTATATGTTTTACTCCTTAACCGTCTGTTTGAAATAGGACTTTTTCCTAACGAAGTAATAGTTGCGTTTAAACTGCCTAAGGATTTGTTCAAGTCAAATTCAAATTCATTTATACCTATAATTCGATTTGTTGACTCAGAGAATGTCGAATTTGTTTCTTTTTCTTCACATTATGAAGTTGTTGGTGCTGGATCTGGTTGATTTTCTATTGCAGATATTCGAATTCTTGTTTTCTTAGTAAATAAAAGTTCACTATCACTATCTATATTAAGTTGTAAAAATTGGGCATGTTCCAATAATTTGGCCGAAACTTTTACTTTTTTAGCATGTTAATTTAATTTAAATGGATTGCGCAATAATTACGCATTTTAATATGTTACTTCTTTCTGAACTGTTTATTGAGAACTAAATCAAAGAAAAGTAGATAAACTTTTCACAAAAATTGTTGGAGAGAATGAAATAGATATATGGATTCGGTAAAATCTCTTTCTTTCATATTGAAAATATTATAACCCAGTACATAGTGAAGTGAAAAATAAAATCGAATTAACTTTAATGATTTTTCCTGGCCAAACGGTTCGT
Organism: Diogma glabrata; assembly: GCA_963693315.1. Taxonomy (NCBI): domain Eukaryota; kingdom Metazoa; phylum Arthropoda; class Insecta; order Diptera; family Cylindrotomidae; genus Diogma; species Diogma glabrata. The sequence goes on along the minus strand of OY856186.1, from coordinate 21,196,366 downwards.
TGACGTCACTTTTTTTTATTTTTAGTTCAAAAGAGAATAAATTGAAGATTTAAAAAATAAATAAAATAAAAATTTTGATGAGGCCCTTTTGATAAAAAACTTAAAAAATAAAATTACTTGTAATATTCTGACCACACTTTATCCTAAAATATTTTTTCAAATTATTTTTATATTAAATTATATTAAATTATCTCTCAAACGAGATATAAATCGTTAAAATCCGTTAAGCCGTTGATTTTTAACAAACTCTTAAAGTTGACCCTGCAGCCACAATCGTTGAATTTGCAAGAGAGAACCACGAGAGAACGGAGAGAGAGAGGAGCAAAAAAAAATACGTCCTAATTTTTTTTTTATATTCTACCGAATAAGCATGGTGAGATTTAAATAAAAAATTATGAATCCAAAAAACGCAAATAGTGATCGCTTTCGCGTGGATCTGTTCTATATATATATATATATATATATATATATATATATATATATATATATATATATATATATATATATATATATATATATATATATATATATATATATATATATATATATATATATATATATATATATATATATATATATATATATATATATATATATATATATATATATATATATATATATATATATATATATATATATATATAATAAATAAATAATAATAATAAGCTTTATTTTTGTTTCTTCAAAAAAATTATACATACTAAATGTTCTATTTAAGCTTAACTACAAAAAAAAACGATGGACCAGCGGTCCGTCTGTTCGCTTGCATAATAAATACCAAATTAAAACAATTCAAGAATATTAGAACCTAAATATTTTGGACAGCAAAAATGAATAGAAGAATATCATATAGACATTCATATGTATATAAACATTAGTAGATTCAATCTCTGTTGGTTGGACATTCTCTTTTCTTTCTCTTTTGTTAGTAATTAAACTCATTAATGAGTTGGTTTCTATAATTCCAGGCTTCCAGGCAAAAATTATACAGATCCTTCCAGTTTCTATATCCATTTAGCACATCAAAAACATCCTGCCGAGACAATGCATCGTACCCAAAGTACCGTTTCCTGATTGTTCCAAGAACTGGACAGATAGCAACAAAGTGGATAGCATCTTCACGTATATTGAAATTGCATATAGAACAGTTTTGGGCATTGCCTGATCGCCAAGGCCGGTAATTGAGGTTTATCAGATCTCCTCGTATTTTAAAGATCCAACTTTGCATCCGTACATCCATAGTTGTAAGTAGGTAATGACGCTCATCCAGGTTAAGAGCAAAGGTGCTATAGGCGTAATGATTTTTTGAAACTTGGGCTTTTTCCATGTTCGAAATTACAGATTGGGTTCTCACTTTTGCCAGAATACTGTTCAGTTCAATTGTTAATGTGCAAATATCCCCTACAGATTCACGCAGTGTGCACAGATGCATTGTAGCTAGACTTTGCCAGCCTCTAAACCAGGATGTTTTATTTCTTATAATCTCATTAGCCAGAAATCGAGGTAGTCTCTCTGTTGGTAGCTGCAACACGTTTACTATGTACTTGAAGTGTAGTTTGAGTGTATGCACAAAAATTTCACTTCTATTCGTTTCCAATAATAGCATGTAGTTTGGTGTGTTCCTCGGCAGTCCTAGAATTTTCTTAATAAAGAACCTCTGCAATTTTTCCACTTGGTCATAGGCTTCCCAACCCCAAATCTGGCATCCGTAGCACATTATTGATCTACTAACTGCATCAAAGACCTGCATTTTGGCTGCAATTGGAACCGTTGATGTTGTTACAAGATCCTTCCACACCACATTTAGCGCTTGTTTGGCATAGGTTAATTGCTGATCCATGTGTGAACTCATTGAAAACTGTGGGGTCAAGATCATACCAATATATTTGTAAGAATTTACCACTTCAATCGCTTGGCCATTCAGCCACCAGTTTTCTATCGCTGCTTTCTTTCCACCATTGCTAAATATCATTATCTTCGATTTACCTAGGTTAATAATTAAGTTCCACATATTGCAATACTCTTCCAGGCGATTTATCATCTTCTGCAATACTTCGGGGCTTGGCGCCAAAAGCACTATATCATCTGGAAACATCAAGACTTTAATTCGAAGATCACCAATAAGTATTCCTCCACACAGAAAGTCAACTAAGTCGTTCAAAAACAGCCCTGCTTTACCCCCATTTCCGTAGCAAACCATTCTGATAGGTCAACGCCATTCCAAACAGCTGCTTTTGTATTTTCATAAAGACTCCTTAATACCCTTAAAAATTTCGTCGACACATTAGCACTGCTTAGTTTATAAAACAGAGATGATCTTAAAATGGTATCGAAAGCTGATTTGAAGTCCACAAAAAATGTGTAGATTTTTTGCCCCTTAGAGCGTAGTCGCAGGGTTACGATGCTTTTAAGATTAAATATATTATCAAACGTAGAATACCCCTTTCTGAATCCAGCTTGAAATTCGTTGAGCACTTTGTTTTCCATTACCCATTTTTCTAATCTACCTAGTAATATGCTGCAAAAAATTTTTGTAACCGAATCCATAAAAGAAATACCTCTATAATTTTCAGGTACCGAGCTGTCACCCTTCTTATGAATTGGGAAAATGAGTGATTCCTTAAAAGACGGTGGCATCTCTCTTGTTTCGAAAATTGTATTATAAAATGAAAGCAAATATAATAGAAAACTATTAGGTGCATTTTTGTAGAACTCGTATGGTATTCTGTCTGCTCCAGGTGCTTTGTTGTGTTTCAATTTACCTAGAACATCTTGTAGTTCGTCCATTTTTATTGCACTATCAAGTGTATCATTTTCTATACATGGTTCCACTGTTAATACTGTTGTGTAATTCATTTGTGGTGAGAGTAGTGACTTAAAATAACCAGCAAGAGCTGGGACCCCAACCGAGCAAACTGCAGTATCCTTACGGCGCAAAGTTTTTACTATACTCCAGAACTCTTTACCGTTTCTTATATAATTTAATGATGCATATAGAATAGAGTAAAAACTTTTTTTCTTTGTTCTGCACAAATATTTGTAATCTTTATTTGCTTTTAGGTATAAATCTTTTGAAACCTCGGTATTCAGTTTTGCTGCTCTATGGAGAAATTTGTATGACTTTTTCCTAGCTAGTTCACACTCCGCATCGTGCCACATGTTATGAGTCTTTTTTGTTTCCTGGCCCTTTTTGGATTGATGTAAATGAATTCCCGCTGCTAATTTTATTTGTTCAGTTAGACATTGCAAAGATTTGCTCGGACTTTCAGACAGGTCTCCCATATACCGCATACCAGTTTCAAGCTTTTTACAGAACATGGATTTGTTTTCCTCCACCCATTTCAGTTTTGGAGAGAGGCCTTTTCGCTTTATAAATTGATTTTCACCCCATTTCAACGTAGTGATGATGGGCATGTGGTCCGAAAAAACAAGAGAGCCCGTTTCAAAATCCAGAACTTTTCCCAGTAGATCTATTGAACAACAAACTAAATCGTTTGTTGAGGATCCCATAACGCCCAAGAAAGTAAAACTCCCGTCTGGATCACTTGGTGTACGCCCATTTAAAATAATTAACCCATAATCATCGCACGCTTCTAGAAGTTTTTTTCCTCGTTGATTTAGAATCTTGTCGTTCGATTTTCTGACTTGATTTAAGCTTGGGTTAATTTCCATCAACTCCTCTACCATGAATTGGTTCTCAGCGATTCGTACGATTCTCAGCGATTCGTATATATATATATATATATATATATATATATATATATATATATATATATATATATATATATATATATATATATATATATATATATATATATATATATATATATATATATATATATATATATATATATATATATAAATTTTTTGTTTTTTTATTTTTTCGTCACCGCTTATCATATATAGTCGTTTGGCACAAAAATTTTTCCGAAATTCCGAGATGAAGCCCATTGCAATAGGTAGATTTTTATATGAAATCTACCTAAAATTACCCCATTTCCTTATTACTCTAGCAGGAATCCATCTGATAAAACTTTTAAAGTGATTCCTGTACATTATCTTTTCCTCTTGTAAAATAGAATTCAGATCTTGTTTTGGAACTACCTCTGATATTTCTTAAAACTATTTTTATTTTTAAAATATTTTGTATGATCAACATTTTCTTTTAAATTGAACCTTACTTTTTTTTTATTTTTCTTTAAATTATCTAGCAGTATTTTAGGTTTATATGAAAAAATCATGTCTGCTGGAGTTTTTGAAGTCGCCATACTTGAATGTTTCGTTGATTAAAAAGAAATTCTTCAATAGTATCTTGAGTATCAGCGTTTTTTTTTTCCAACAAATATTTTTTCAAAACAATTTTCACATTTCGTACATTTCGTTCTGCTAGACCATTAGATTAGGGATGGTATGGAGGAGATTTCACTAGTTCAATGTTTAATTGATTGCAAAATTTTCTAAAGTGAAATGAATTAAAAGAGGCTCCGTTATCTGACACTATTTTTTCGGGAAGGCCAAATGAAAAAACTTGTTAAAGTTAATTTTTATGTTTAGTTGTAGCACAAAATCTTTCTCTCATTTAAATTTTATTCAATAAAAAAACCGATATAAATTTATAATTTTTATTATAACATCAACTAGATTTAATTTTATTTTATTTCGGAAAAATATGAACAATCGCTTTTAGATCACAAGAGAGAATGAGAATATAGAAAATATACTAAAATGTTACAAAACTTTGCCGTTTGCTTACAAAATAATGTAGATGAATTCTAAATGAATTCAGCTACGCTTAATACAGGGATTCTCATACGTTTAGGATCGTCCACCAAATACCAAGAAAAATTTTATTAATTGAAAAATTAAAACTGGTGATTTTGTTCTACGCATCAAAATTACATCACAATATTTTGTTTTTGCATCTACGCAGAGGCGTCAATTGGGTAGGGCTGGGGGGGGCATTGCCCCCCCCCCCCCAAGGATCTGATACTATCAATACATCGATTCAATAAAACCATCCAATCGTTTACACTATATAAAAATTATACACTTTAAAAATTTCAATGCACTGTTATTTTGTAAATTCGTCTAATTTTTAGAAGATTTACTTAGCTAATATACCAATTTTATCGCATACTATTAATTGAAATATATCTGATAATATAATTATTACGTTACATATTATTTTGGCCCGACTAAAGTACGGTTCACCACAATATTCAAACCGTTATCGTTCTTTGTATAGACTAGAGCGCCGCCGATACAAAAGGCGGTCGTCTTGCATCTAGTCTTCTGATGAAATCAATTTTATAAACAGAACACGATCGTTCTTCCAAAAACGCCGTGGGTGCGTATTTTGACAAAATTCTATCGTACGATAGTGTTTTGTTTATAAGATATTCGTGTCTAAGCCAGAGGAAACAAAATATTTCATTAGTATAGGGTTCCTCGAGAGTTCATAGTGCAGTATTTAACATTCAAATTTCAATTGTTATTGGTCATTGGTAATTTATATAAACTTAAAAGTAAGTACATGCAGGAGAACACAACCTAATTATATCCCACTTATTTGGAGAACCCTGACTGTTTGGCCCTGTTTTTTTATCTATATCATATTGTACAAACCTTACAAGACTTTTTTAAAAACAATAAATTAAAAACATTTCTAATTGTAAAATCCTATAACATATCGGTTTTCTTGATAGTTGTGATAATTTTTATAAAATGAATGAAAATGATTACGAGAGTAATTTAAATTTTTTTTGTTATTTCCAGTGATTTTATAATAATGAATGTTTTATAATGGACAAGCAATATTTTCTAAGGACACGAACAAATATTTAAGTTATGTAAATATTTTCAAAGTATGTTATGAAAACTTGCTGACAAATTCTTTTCGCTATATGGAGTATAATTTTTAATTCATAAAATAGCAAAAATTATATGTTTGGTTGGTTATAATAAAATCCGAAACGTATCCTAAACGTCAATCTTTGTTCATTTTTTTATACAGTCACAGGGAGGGAGAAACTATTATTTTTTTGTGGTATGTTTTTCTTATAGATTTAAAAGAAGCTTGCAATAATTGTACAATTTTGAATCAAATGAAAAATTTGCGCACGTTTATGGGTAGTAAACTGACCAGACGTCCCACGCTGCGTGGAAATGTCCCACATTTGATTGCGTTGTCCCACGGAGAAATTTGTCCCACGAAAGAAATATTTCCACCACATTTGCCCGCATTATCGAAATAATCAAATAAGCCTTATATCTACCTACGTACAGTTTGCGCAATATCTTAGTCAAAGCAATGGCTTCACTGTTTTTTCTTGCAATTTGTATAATGTTATGTATATGTTGATTTATCTATATTGAGAGAACACTAGTTCGTTCGCAATATTTTTTTTACTAAATAGTGTTTTAACTATAATTTTCTTAGAAATACTAAACTCAGTTTTCTTCACTTCAATAATTTACATTTTGTTTTGCGAATATCTTTTGATGTCTAACAGATCTATCTCAACGAAAAGGTTTCTTTGTTTATAGAAACATCTCCCCGGTCGAGAGATCGAAAATATATTATGAAAAATAAAATACAAAATATTTTACTTAAAAAGTCGCAGTTTTCCGTATAAATTCATAAACATTTAAATTTTCAAACCAGAGTTTTACTTTATTCGAGCACTCATTTTAATCCTTTGAAATAATATTCAAAAATTAAAATGTAAAAAAAATGATTTTACTCCTTTGGAACAGATTACATTTTCCTGTTCTTTTATTCGATTTATGAATAGTCCCTCTACGTCATCCTTTATATTCATTTTTCCAACAATACATGAATAATTGAACGAATCATTCAGAGCATTTTACGTTGGAAAGCATCAAATTTGAAGCAAAAATAAAAGTTTTGAGTATTTGAAAGAAAATATTTATTTCAATTTACTAGCAAGAATGATATTTTATTATTTTCACTCCTGTATGTTTGAGTGTTATATTTTTTTTAAGCTACGCACTCTGAAAGAACAAAGTAAAGGAGTGATATAAGTAGCGTTTCAAACTCTGTTTAAAACACACTTTAACTAGGTAGCTCAAAAGTAAAATTATTATTTTCTAATTTATAATTTTTTTTCTCAATAAAGAACAAACAAAGTAGAGAGCATAAAAACTTGATAAATGGTATATATTTGCAAAAGATAGAACGAGAGGTATACTGTATACCTCTTATACTTACAGAATACAGAAAAGATATTAATTATTTAGTAAAATTAAAATAAATTGTTTCAATTGTTTTGCAGTCTTTACTTGTGTAACAAAAGTTTTAAGCTACTATAAAAGGTAAATTTTTATTAATTTTTAAAATTATATTTAAAAAGTTCAGTCGGAGTGAATTTGCAAACTAACAGTGGAAATTATGAATTAAAAGACATATAGATACAGATAAACATAAAAAAGCGCTGCTATAAGCCGCCAGCTCCAGTAGCTTAAACAATTTTTGTTGTTATTTTGTTTTCTTGTTGTTATTTAACATTGGCAAAAAGCTAGTTGCAATTTGCGCTGATAACACGAACACCAATTTAGTGGTGTCACGTCAAGGGGTGAAAATTTAAAAGCAAGCTAAACTCGAATTTGAACCAGAATGTATTGGGTATTGGATTCGCAGCCCATATTCTAAATAACGCAGCCCATATTCTAAATAATCAGTGCTGCTGATTTAAATGGCAGGGTTAAAAAAATTTGGATATTTTACTGTCTTTACTGGAGACGTTGAAGAAGTTCTGCGGCAAAAATAATGTCGAACATAACCAACTTATTGGATACAGTGAAACTCGCTGCCTGGCGGTAATGCCAAACTACTTTCTTGATGCTTAAACAATGCAGAGATGATACTAAATTTAAAATTATTTTTAACAAATGAAGGGATTTTGCAGAACTTTGCGGCATTCGCTTCGATGAAACAACAATAGAAGTTAAAGATCTAGCATAGTAACCAAGGTAGCTCAAAAGCATTTTAGTTTCATTTCTAAGACCATGCATTTAAATGCTTTTAAATATATGTGTGTATAAAAATGTACATGTTATGTTTTACGAAAAAAATCTTTTTATGTCATTTAAATTCTCGCCCATTATTATAGGTTTTTTTCGGATCGTATAATTGAAGTAAATTATTCTTTAACATAAGAGCTTTTGAATTTTCGAAACATTTTTAACACTTTTCCGACCACTCAAACGTGGTTTCCTTTTTTAATAGGTCATACATTTCTTTTAGCTTGGTAGATAGGTTTGAGATGAAGCGACCATAATAATTAAGCAACCCAAGTAGCCTTGTAGATGCTGTAAATTATTTGAAGGGGGAGCATTGACTATAGCCTTGATTTTATCGTCATTTGGACGAATACCCTCTTTAGACAGTGTATGTCCCAAATATTTCACCAAACTTTCCAAAAATTTGCATTTATTTATGTTAATTTGGACATTGTGTTTTTCTAGGCGTTTAAGAACTTCAAAACATTTTTGTTTACATTTCTCCAATGTTTCAACTCCGAGGAGGATATCATCCAAATAGCAGAAAGCCAGTACCACTCCTAATAATATTTGATCCATGATGGATCGATATATTGATGGAGCGGAAGACACTCCAAAAGGAAAACGAGTATATTGGAATAATCCCTTTTAGGTATTAATAGTATGATATTTTTGACTTTTCTCTGAAACTGCAACTTGCTGATAAACACCGGTTAAATCAAAAATACAAAAAAATTTTGCATTTGCAAGACTAGCAAATATATCCTCTATTTTTGGTAGTGGGTAGTGCTCCATTTCTATATATTTATTTATGGTGACACGGCAATCCATACAAATCCTTATGTCTCCTGATTGCTTAGGAATGACCACTATCAGACTTGGCTTGATTTAACGGGAACTAATACATTTGTTTGGACTAACCAAAGAAGTTCGTTATCTACCTTATCTTTTAACTTAAAAGGGATTGAATAAGCTTTATGGAAGCCCAGTATAGCATTTTCTTTAATTACTATTTCCGCTTGAAATCCCGTTATTGGTTCGGATTGAGACGAAACAACAATTGGAAAACTATTCTGAATTTGTTCTACAATATTGCTTTTAATATTACATACCTTAAATTCGATTTTATTGAAAATTTTCCTCGACATTTCCAAGTAATGAGCGACATCGTAAACTCCACCTTGACATAAATGTTTCCCAATGTCTGAATTGACTGACCTGTAACTGCGAATAATGTATTAAAATTTTGTTCAATTTTAATAAATGAAAATTTTGAACAATACTTATCTTCACTGATAATTGTTGAACATGCTCCTGTGTCGATTTTCATGGATAATAGGTGACCTTCTACTTCCAGTATTATCACATCGCTATTTGAACAGATTGAACCAATAGTGTTGATGGATTTCACATGACTACCTGATCTCTTTAAGCACATAGTTGATGTAGGTCCTTTGCGTTCGCTATTGAAACATGTCCAATTTATAGCAGGACATGTTTTAACATCATGACGTCTTCTACAACGGATGTTTTGATCGTAACTTTTTCCCATTGAACTCTGCTTGGACTATGACTTCGACTTTGATTTGATTCTTGACTTTTGCTACGACTTCTATTACGGTTATAATGATGATGACGATTTCCTGATATATAACTGGATCGATTTCCTCTTGAGTGACCGCTATGACTTGAAATATTATTTTTTAATTTGGTTTCCGCATCGCTAACGCTGTATAGTGCTGATGGTTGAATATTCTTTGATTCATTTTTAGACATCTCCATGTTAAGTGCTAAGTTGCAACATTTTTCAAAATTTAAAATGACATCAATTAGAAGAGTTCGTTGTATCTCCTCGTTACGAACCCCTGTAAGCGCATCATCTAATGCTAAGCTTTTGTATTGCGTTGGTGGCATACATTTGCCTTCCTCCTTTGTAGATGCACCAGCTGTGACAATTTTTTCCAGTAAGTTATCCCCAAAATTACAAGATTGGGCAAGCGCTTTTAATTTAATAATAAATTTTATAATATAGTTTCTCCTGACTCTTGACCGCATTTATTGAATTTGAACCACTCTGTTCTTTTGTTTAGCCTTGGTGCAAAATGACCTTTCAAGGTTTGTACTAGTTCTTCAAATGACCTTTCTGATGGTTTAAATGGCTGCACTAATGACTTTAATATTTGGTACGCGTTTTTCGCCATCACACTCAAAAATATATTTCTTTTCTCATCTTCTTCAATTTTATTAATTTTAAAAAATATGGAAAGCCTTTCTTCGTATGATTCAAAATCATTACCCAGTTCATATTGTTCTAATTTTCCAAACAACCCATGACGTGCCATTTTCGGTTGTAATACCACGAGTCATTGAAATTTTTTCGAAAATTTTTTGATTTTACGAATTAAATTATTTAGCAACACTGCGAATCAAAGCGCACAATAAACCACGAGTCCGAAGGACGAGTGGTTTAAGTAGTGGTTTGATTGAGCAGTGTTGCTTAAAAATAATTTAATGAGTAAAATTGAAAAATTTTAGACAAAAATTTCAATGAAGAGTGGTATTTAATGAGATAATTTTTTTTAAATTATAATTTTATTTAAAAGATAATAATTATTAGTTTCTAAATAAAGTTTTTTCTACAAATTATTCAGCTTATAAAAAATTATGTAAAATTGCAAATAATAAAAATGTCCGTTTTCATTCATAAATGATTGCTTGTTTATGTTTATTTGTCAAACATAAATTACAAATTTATAGCATTTATGCGCCTACTAAGATAAAATTATATTTCATTTTGTTAGAAAAAAATATGACAACAAAGAATTTTCATAACGACAAAGCAAAATTATCGACGACAAGAAGAATTGCCGACAGCAAAAACAAAGCCTACTGTTTGAATACCATAGTTTGTATGAATCAAAAATAAAATATCTGACAGCAAAAAAAAATTATCACACTAATTTATACTAATTGACTATAGTTTACCTTGGTACGGGTTTTTGTGGTAAGCAGCGTCCTGTTTCCAATTTTCTTCGTCGCCAGATTTGTTATATCTTATTGCAGCTAATTAAACAGCAACTCCTTTATCAACATTTATTTAATAGCCTCACTAACTTGTATTACAAAATAATAATTTAATTATAACTATCACTTAACTCTCTTGAACTTGATGCTATGACAGAGTTATTCAGGCTAAACTTTTAAAAGAAGGAAAATCAGCAAGCATGTTATTAACCGTAAAATCACTCACACATGAATATACAATTCTTTATTCAAATATAAATTCCATACCGTAATTAATAATATAATAATTTCGATTTACAATAACATGATAATAAAGATTAATTACAGTGAAGGATTCAGTTACATTATTCATGCTAATTTGTTAAGTATCCAACAATACTATAAGGTTTTGAAAATTTGATACCATCTCCAACACCATTTTTCATTTTATATAAATCTTGAAAGTTAATATGACCTAACCTCCTGTGCCATGTTTCAATACTTTGATTCTCATATGACAGCATACATCTTTCTACATTATTGGTTTTGAATTTATAGAGACCATGACTACTTTTACAACTAATAATTTTACAATTTTGTTGATCATTTTGTACAACCAGTTTTATCAAATGTGATCTTGTTCCCTTTTTGTACCATTTTTGAAATTGATAATAAGTTAGCTGATAATTTTGGAACATATAAAACTTCATTTACTTCTATGTTAACTAAGGAATGCAATCCCGGGATCCCGGGATTCGTGAAGTAAAAAATCCCGGCATTGTAATCCCTAATTTTAACGTTTTTGAATTTTAAATTTAATTTTCTCTCGCATTCGACTTTAATTGTTTCATCATTTGTTGTCGTTATTTCTTTAACAGAAGATGGTTTTTGTTCATATAACAAACTTGCATTTGATGTCATATGACTCGATGCTCCACTATCGATGTACCAATTTGGTTTTAAACCTATATTAAAAAATGTGTGTCATTACTGGAACTTTCTGCCAATTGTGAATCAAGCAATTTCATTTTGATTGTATCAGCATTTATTTCCGCACTGCTTCCTTTAAAACTCATAATCATAGGTTTGTAATCATCAGTTAAGCCAGCTTATATGATAGCACCAAGCCAATTATCGTTTATTGCGAAACCAATACCATTTAATTTATTTGAAGTTCGCATTATGTCTTCTATGCACATTTGCATATTTGCACAATTTTCTAAACGGATAGACATTAGCGTTCGAAGTAAACTAATTTTGCGAAGCCATCCTTTGTCTTCATATAGAATTTGGAACTTTTTACAAATGTCTAAGGCCGAAGTACATATTTTTTTTTTTTTTTTTTTTTTTTTTATTGAAGCACTACGACTTTCGCCATAACGTGCTGAAGGATATAATACATAGCTATTTTGATACATTTTGGTGGTTTAAAAAAATTATACATAAATAAAAAATAAATTATATAGTAATTTTATTTATAAATATATATTTCAGGATACCATGAATAAGCCGAAGATCCTTAAAATTGATGATGCCCCGAATATCATATGGTGGTTCGATTCCTCTTGCCCGCAAAGCTGATTCAAGTTCCAAGTGATCAAATCTTGGGCAATCCCACAACAAATGGTCTACTGTTTCAATACTGCCTTGGCAATCGCATGTATTTGTATCCGATACGTGAATTCTATGCAAGTGGTTCTTTGTTCTCGTATGACTCGTCAAAATACGATTTAGCAGTTTATATTCGCTTCTAGTGAAAGTTGATCTGTGATCTGCCACAAAGTGCATCCTTCCAACATTTGGATGTATTGCATAGTAATTTCTTCCTTTTGATCCAGAATCCCATTTAGACTGCCAGGATGTTTTTAGTTCTTTCTTTAGCTTGCGTGTAATAGTTTCTAAATTACTCTTGATGTATATTTCATTTTCAATTATGGCTGATCCAGCCAATTCATCAGCTGCTTCGTTACCATCAATTCCAACATGTGACGGGACCCACAATATAGAGATTGAGTAATTACGCTGCTTCAATACCATCATTTTATGTTTAAAATCTCTTATTAACTGTGAGTATTGAGACGGATGCTTGATGTTATTCAAACTAGTCAAAACAGAGAAACTATCACTAATTATACAAAATTTTTCTGGCTGATGATGCGTTTCAATATGTTGAACAGCTTGGGTTATCGCTGTGAGTTCTGCATCAAATACTGAGCCGATATTTACTACCCAATTTCCTTGGAAACAGTCTGGATGTATAACTGCAGCCGTAAGCCGATTATTTTTAAACAATCCGTCTGTGTATATAAATGATGTAGATGCCGGATATTTGGCAGTTATGACTTTAAAAATATTTCTATGTACTGCCGTTGAAAAATTATGCTTATGGCATATCAACTCTTTCTTGTATGAGAGGTCAATATTCATTGTGAATAGCATTGCAGATTGGGAGTAGGAATACCATGGGATATTAGGTTTTAGGTAGGAAAGTTTAATTTTTTCGAATATTATGGATATTTGGAGCTGTGGTTTAATAATCCCCAACTGTATGAAAATTGTAAAAATTAGCTTTTCATTCTGCAGAAAGCATTTTGCAAAAAATTTCTGTTGCAAAAAAGTTAGTCTTTCTATAATAGGTGGTGTATTTCCTAGTACCTCGAGTGTGTTGGTAGGTGTGGATTTCATGCACCCCAAACATATTCTTAATGCTGCCCATTGAATTCTTTCAACTTTTATTACTATTGTGTTGGGTGATTGCAAAACTGCTATTGGGAAATATTCTATAACTGATCTTATTAAGCATTTAAACATCACCAATAAGCTAACCATGTCGCTACCCCATTTGGTTGAGCTGATCATTTTTAATAAGTGGAGTGAGGTTTTCATCTTCTTACATATATATTCAATGTGGGCATTCCAATTCAGCTTTCTGGTAATAACTACCTCTAGATATTTTACTTTTTCTACCACTGGCAATACTTTGTTATTTAATAATATTTTTAGTTGGGGTAATCTGTGGCTGCGAGTAATTGGTAATATACAAGATTTTGTTTTTGAAAGCGTGAGTCCATTTTCGAGACAATAAATAGCAATTGTGGATATTGCATGTTGAAATAATTTTTCAGCTTCTTGTATAGTCTTGGTCATTGTATATACTGTTAAATCATCTGCATACAAAATTAGATTAGTAGTAAATCCATCAATGTTTTTACCAATATCTGCTATATAAATATTGAATAAAACAGGACTTAGCGATGAGCCCTGTGGAATTCCAATATTTGATAGCCTTGAAAAAGAACTATGACTCGTCTCAAATATAAGTTGTCTAGAACACATAAGTTTGTATAAAATATTTATACACTTTTGAGGTAGTTGAATTATCTCAAGCTTTTTGCAAAGAATATCAATACAGACCGTGTCAAATGCTGAATCTATGTCCAAAAATCCCACCACCATTACTTCTTTCTGATGCATCGAGAGATATCCCGCTGATACCATTTGATTAAGGCAATCCTGAGCACCTTTACCTCTTCTGAATCCATAAATATGCTCTGGAAATATATTTTGTTTTTCCAAAAAGCACTCAATTCTAAATTTAAGCATTTTTTCAAAAAGTTTTCGGAAACATACCATGAGACAAATTGGTCTGTATGAGTTTGGAGAAATTGGGTTAACATTTGCTTTTCTTACTGGTTTTACAACACAGTATGACCACATATTTGGACAATTTCCTTCTTCAAAAATTTGATTGTACATATTTAAGAGAAATGTTTTACCAATATGTGGTATATGTTTTATTAACTTGTATTTTATTTTGTCAATTCCCCCTGCTGTATTTCCAGTATTTTTAAGAGCCAGGTTCAGCTCTTCCATTGAAAAGTTATCACATAACGAAGGGTTCTTATCAATTTTCGCCTTGTATTCCTCTGAGTTATATTTAGTTTTTGGTATATATTCTGATAAGCATCCACTTGGAGCAAGTTTATTCGCGATTTCTTCCATAGTATTTATGTGGATAGGCTGTAGTATTCCTGATTCTGATCCTCTAAAGTGCTTAGCCATCTTCCAAGTTTTCCCCAAAGATCTATCATTTCGTAATGATTCGCAAAATATATTCCAACTCGATTTTTTAATTTTATTAAAATACTTTTTGGCTTCTGCACAAATTCTTTTATATTCTATGAAGTCTGTTAAATATCCTGTTTGACGATATTTTTTATAAAAAATAACTCTTTTGTTTTTATATTCGGTACAAATTTTATCCCACCAATAAACTCGATTATTTGATTTAATTTTTACTTGTGATTTTTTAGCGGATTGATCAATAATTTCCATAAAATAATCATATTTTCCTTGAAGGAAAGGTGCATTTTCGTTCTTAAATAATTCTTCAGATGTTTGGGAAAATTTTTCCCAAATTAGCTTTGAGTATAAGCAATCATTGTTATTTCGCACAATTTTCAGTGGAAATGTTATAAGTATTGCAACGTGGTCACTTGTTCCAGTGTTATCCAGAGTTATCCAGCTACCACAAAGGCCAATATCACTACTACATAAAGTTAAGTCCACGGCACTTCCACCGCTAAGTGCGGCTGCTATTCTTGTTACTGAGCCATCATTTAAGAAAATTAAATTGTGATTTTCCATTGCATCCAATAAGTTGGTGCCTCTAGAATTACTACTCAAGCATCCCCATGCCGGATCGTGAGCATTAAAATCCCCCGCTATGATGCAGGGTTTAGGAACTTGAATGAATAGATCTTCAAAATCCTGAACTGATATATGCTGGTTTGGTGGCAGGTATACTGATAAAATAGAAACTTCTCTTTGGTTTAGAAATATTGTTACTCCAGTATTTTCAATTTTTGGTGTGTTAAAACTTATTTGTTTGATAAAATATTTCTTCCGTATTCCTATTAAGACTCCACCTCCTCTGCTAGATGATCTATTCCATCTTGTTATTAGAAACCCTGGTAACTTAAATTCATGGTCATCCCTTAACCAAGTTTCACTTATAATGTAGCAGTCTATATCCTCAATTTTATACAAACTAATTAATTCTAGTTTTTTGTCTTTTAAACTGCGGGCGTTCCACTGTAAGATGTTAAATTTTATTTTAGGATCACTCTCCATGATTTGCATTAAAGTAGCGGGCGAATGAATTACTACAGCGGGTCCAGAATTTGTCTGAAATTGGAATCAATATCTTATCTAATAAATCAATTAAAATTTTGGGTACTTCACATTCATTCAAAAAATTTAATATGGTTTCACGCACAATGGAAGTTTCAATAGTTTTTTTAAATCCTGGAGGATTTCCTTTTTGTCCTTCCACAACTTTTGGTTTTAGTATTGGGATATGTTTTGTTGTATCTGAATTTTCCTTTCCCATCTTATTGGGTTTGCTTGGAAATGTGTTCCTTTTAAATGCCGGTTCTAAGTCAGGAAAATCTTCTACAGACAGTCTACGTTTAACTTGTTTATTTGTTTTTGTATACGCTTTGGAAGTTGAGGGTTGGTTTTGATTTTCACATTCTCCTGGCATTTTATCACCTAACTCCGATAATATCTTGGCATATGTCAAATGCCGAGAGTACATTTGACGAGCCTGTAATCTTTCATTTCTTGCTATTCTTGATGGACATGATAAATTACCTGTAACGTGTTCATCACCACAGTCTTTACACACCGGATTATTATTATTGCATTCATCAGAAGTGTGTTGCCCGCCACATTTGGCACATACAACTAAATTGTAACAGTATTTCTCTGTGTGGTTGTACTTTAAGCATTTTTTACAGTGTAAGACATTTGATAATCGTGGGTAAACTGGAATAAGTAAATTGTAAATATTTACATAATTGGGCAAAACTTGACCTTCAAATGTGACCCTAACTGAATTTGTGGGATATAACGTCTCGTTTTCCCTCTTTTTCATATTTCGATGAACATCTATGATCTTGACATTATTTTGATTTAAATGCCTCGAATCTTTAAAAGCTCCAAATCCATTTGACAGAATTTCATTAACATCAGATCCGATATTTAAGGTAATTATTCCTTCAATTTCAACATGTAAGGCTGGAATATATACCCAATGCTCTTTCAAATCAATGTCATTTATTATATTATTTGCATCATCTACATTTTTAAACTCAACTCTAATTTTATGAGTGTTAACGGGTTTTATATAGCTGATATTTTTATTAGTATATTTTTCAATTAAATGTTTTGTTATTTTTAAAGAGTTAAAATTTTGTTTGTCCATTGCTTGTGCAATATATACAATATACGGACCTTTATGATCAGCGGGATATTTTCGAATTCTAATATTTGGTTTTATTATATTATTGGTTACTATACCTTGATTTAGAGTGGGTTGGTAATGTTGGCTATTCTCGATTATTATTTTATCTGGATCTGGATCTTCGTCTTCCATTGTGAGATTATTAAACAATTAAAAGGAATGGAAGGAAAAAATGAAAATGCACTAAATTTTTCCTTTTTTTATTTTTAAATGCAGAAATGAAACAAAAATACGATTACTCACAATCTTCGATAAAATTATATTTTCAAATATTAAAGAATGTAAATAAAACCGACCTCTCTCTACAGCAGTTAAAAATAAACTGCCGAAGTACATTTTTGTATGTGTACATATAATGATGTGTCTACGGACAAAACCAAACGTGTTTTGGCCTAACAAAATTTTTCCGCCTTTTCTTCAACTGGACTCTCCGGATTATTTGCTTTCGTCTACATACATTTTTCAAGCTGATTCATTTCCAAATAAATTTCAATCGCAAACTTACAAGTATGGCAGCTTTCACTACCTTTTAGTTTGTCGATTTCAACGTGGTTTTTTCCACAGCAAAAGTGATTATATTATCTTTAATAAACACTATTTAATATTATAAAAAATTTACGAATGCTCAGAATATTATTAGATTTTTAAATCTGGGCCCATAACCTGATCGCAGAGAGTAATAATACAAACATGGGTTTCGCATATTACATATACCAAGATACAATAACATTTATTATTAACCAATTTGACAGTACAAGGAAAAACCCTATGAACAAATAAGAGCGTTTACATTGTATTTACAACAGTATATGACATTTTTATATATTTTTTATTAAAAACTTACTAATTTTTCTATCATTCCAAACACATTTGAAAATTTTCGATCAGTTAGGTTTGGAGCTAATCGAGGTAAAAAACAAAAAAAAAACGTTATTATTCAAACTTATGCAAAAAATGGTGAGGTGTAAAATTCCAAAATAAACTTTTAAGGAATACTGAAACGAAGCCCTTTCATATGATACCCTACTTGAATCTACTTGAAAGGTCTCATATAGTACCCCTGTAGAACAAACGAAAACCACTTTAGTTTTATTTGTATCCACCATTTCATGTGGACAGATTAGCTTAAACGCACCTCAAATTTTAAGTCCATAGCATTTATAGTTTACGAGATAATCGATATAATGTGAAAAAAATCGTTTTACTCTCACCAATAGTGTTCCGTATAAAAAATGGAACCCTAAAAATTAACAGAGGGTGGAGGTGTGTTGTGCTGAAATTTTTTTTTAGTTTCAATATTAAATATTTTTTATATTTAATTGATTGTACCAAATTTTTGAGTAAATTTAACTCAGTCCATAAATTTTTTTTGAATAACTCTATCGTCAATCACAAATAAAATTTTCCCTCACATCAAATTATAAGCTATTCTGTTTAACTATAATATCATAAAAAAAAACAAACACATAACACATCAACTTAAAAAAAAATGTCTGCACATATTTTTTCCCAAATACGAAATTAAATACGAAAATATGATAAATATGTTAAAGTGTAAGGCATTTTCTAGCCTGAATTCGTTAATAAAAATTAAAAAAATTTTAATTTAAATTAAATTTATTTTTAATGTGTGTAAGAAATAAATGAAAAGAATTTGAAAATATAAAATTAAGTTCAATTTTTATTGTAAATATTTGTTAACGACTGTTTATTACTAAATTTTTATTAAAAATTAAAAAAAAAATTAACTAAATAAGTAATAAAAATAAAAATGCAAAAAACTGAACAAATAAATAAATTAAGTTAATTTTAAAAATAATTAAAACTAATAAATTATATGAAGTCTGTCATCGAATTATTAAATTTTATTATAAAATTTAAAAATATAAAATGAAGGAAAATATAGTAAAAGCAGACGCTGTTTCGTCACATTGACGAATAATTTTATAACTAAAATAAACATAAATTAAAGTAAACCTAAAAAACAAACACAGAGTTTTAATAAATTAATTTAAAATAATATATAAAGAAGAATAAAAAAATTAATAAACGAACTTTTTATTATATTTATTTTGGTTCAATTTTGTTGTTAAAAATTGTTAGATTTAGGACCAGGGATGATGATTATTAGAAATTTTTAAAAGAGTTTACTTAATTTTTTTTTTTAAATTAATATAACATTATTTAAATCACTAAAAGCAATTTTATTATCATCTAACTATAATTCATGACAAATATTTTTCCTTGACTACTTTAATATTTATTTTAATTTTTTATGGAATTTAATCTACACACAATCTAGGTAATATTTATTAACAAACTATTAAATAAAAACTTGATTTGGAATTGAAAAATAAAATTAATTAAAAACTATTATTAAACTGTAAGGCAAATACCAATAAGTAGCTATTAGAAAACATACAAATGTTTTATGGAATTGAACTCTCAATATGGTAAAGGATTCTTCTTATATCATTTTATAATAAGGTTTTATATAAAAACATTCATATTTCTTGTCATAATTCCTTATTTATTGTTCTTACCAAATCACGGCTGCTTGTAAGATAAATCTAAAGACAAAATGACAAAAAAATTATGAATTTTGCTTATCAAAGACAATGGAAGTTTATGCATTAATCTTTAATGTCAACTGGTTAAAAAATGATGCCGTAAAGAAATGGATTCCGCTTACTAAAATATTTAAATTGGAAGAACTGATTCCTTGAAAGTAATGCCACACGTAGTGAAATGTAATGATATCTCATTTTTGACACCAATGGTTCGATTTTAAAGCAGTTTTTGCGATTTAAATTTCAAATTATTGATTCAATAAATTTTAATAAATAAATTTCTCATTTAATTTTCACATTTAATAAATATCCTTACAACCCAAATCAAGTTCTTTGAAAAAAGGCCAGAGCAAAAAAATTGTGTGTTTTCTAACTAAAATAATAGAAACAAAATTTAAATTTAATATTTCTAAGAAAAAAATTTTTGTGTTCATAAAAGAATATAAATATATATATATATAGATAAAAAAAATGAATTAATTATAATAATTAAAACTTATGTAATAAAAAAACCTATTATATATTTAATAAATAAATAAATAAGTATATAAATAAATAAAATATTATAAATATTTTTGTTTTAGAAACAAAAAATCGATAGAAGTATTTGTTTTACATTCTATTGTTTTTGTAAAAACTTTTTTATAAAAATCCTTTACAAGTAGGATTTATTTGTTATTATTCTTATTTTTTATAGTAATTTGTTATAAAATTAAATATTTTATCATGTAAATTCATCAATTTTTTTCGATACCTTACAATTTCTATAATTCTATTATTTCATTCTCTGACAAACAATTTTCAAGAACACAAGAGTTAATACTGTTTACACTCTGATTTATATAATTATAATTCAATCATTTATGTATTGTGGCTTTCAGGGTAAATATTATTTTCGTATAAAAAATTAAGAAAAATAACGTTATAGTATTTATTCTTCGGAAAGTCCAACAAAAGTGTGATAATATATAACATTTATTAATTTGAATAAAATGCTCTCTTCCCAGACCAAATTTATATGTTCACAGCAAGCGATTTGAACAAAAAAATTATTTTCCATAAACATAAATTTACATTATTTTTTGGATGTGCAGGTTATAAACATTAAAGAAATCATATTATTGTCGCTTGCAGTAATATTTAAAAAAAAATTGAAAATTGACATGGTAAAATGATATATGAAATTTATTAAAATTATTATTATAATAGTTTTGATAAAAAAAAAATAAAATAATTAAATTAAATTTAAATTAAAAGAATAATATTACAGCTACAATGTAGTTGTAATTGTTCAATAAAATAAAAATAAATTAAATAAAATATTTAAATAAAAAACAAACAAAACCTCCTTGGAAATATATTTTTAAGCAAAAATTTTATTAGGAAAAAAATATTTAAATCAAAAAAAAACATATACCACCCACCGTCCTTTTCCGACCCACAAACAAATCAATCTATCTTGTAAATCCTTTATTTTTTGTTTTAATTTTAATTTATCAATTTTTATACACACAAAACAATTGCTATTTATTTATTTATACCAAAAATTTACAATAGTATTTATGTAAAACAAAAAAAAAATCATTAAATTTAAACATAAAAATTCACAATAAATAAATATTCAAGGAGACAATTACTAAAGAAAAAAATTAAAAACAATAAATAAATTAAATTAAATTTAAAATAAAATCAGATGACAAATCATTTAAAAACCAAAAAATTTAAAAAATGTTTTTAAAATATAAATATTTATTAAAAAATTAAATTAATTTTGATGCATAAAAAATATTAATATGGTTTTTTATTTATATTTTTATTTATTTCATTATTTTCTTATTAAGTGTTTAATTGATAAAGGCTTTGATGTGATACGCTTCAACTTTGTTTTATAACAGCAGCTCTTCTTTTATTTTTGAATTTTAAATTAATTTAAAAATTAAATGGTCTGGAACCGGTCACTTCTGGAATAACAGTTGTTACCTAATGATTTGGAATTTTATTTGGCTTAAAAATACCGTCTGAAATTAATCCACTATTATGATGATAATGAAACACCTTCAAGTTGGTACTATTGGGCTAACCGTTTACGAAGAAATATGATATTTTATTTAAATCGTTCTCGACATTCCTCTCCCCATAAATCTTCAATCAGCAATATAATTTTTTTACTAACAAAATAAAAAGTTTTAAATTTTAAAATCAAATAAAATAAGATTTCTCATAAGATAAAGCATAATTTTTTCACATATCATAAATTTTTTCTATCTATAGCATAATTCTTTAATTAAATTTCAAAATTCTTTATCTAACAAATTAAACAAAAAAATTATCAAAAAAGAAAAAATTATATACGATTAAAATAATTGGCCAATTCACAATAAAGTCAATCTTTGTTAAGCTTTCATGATATTTTATTTAATCTAAATTTCCGTATTATTATTTCATAATTTAGTAACATTTTAAGTTAAAGTAAAAATAAAAAAAGGATATTTATATATATATATATATTAAAAATGAGAGCTCATATATTACCTGAACCACTATTTTATTATTACTATTATTATTTTTATTATGGTTACAATTACCTATTACTAATGCAAATAATAATACTAAAATAAATTCAATTTCAAATAATAAATTTTATTTACAACTTATTTCTTATTATTTTATTATTAAAAAAAAAATCAACCATATAATAATTAGATACAAAAAAAACTTTTAGTATAACAATATAATATAATGAATTTTTGTGATAATAAATAAAATTTAATTAAACAAAAAATAGAAGAAAATAATAAATTATTTATATTAATATAATAATTAAAAATCAAAAACTGTGTGAAAATGTAATAAGATATTCAAAACTGTTTGAATTTCGTGAGTTTATCATAATATATAAAAAAAGTAAGAATCTTATTATTAATAAAAATAAATTGATACCACTAATATTTAAAAATTCGATTTTAATTTTTTTTTTTATTACGAATATGAAGAGGTAATATATATATTATAATTTATAAACTATTTATTTTTTATTAGATTATCTTAGTATATTTTTCATTTTTGAGATTTAGTTTTTTTATAAAAGATAACTCAATGAAAAATATTTATATATAAAAACAAAACATATATATATAAATATAGAAAATCCTAAGAAAAAATTTGTACATTATTATATTTAAAATTAAATTTAAATAATTTTAAAAAAATTTAAAAAAAAAAAACAACTACAAAAACTTTAATTGTTTTCGTCACGATTTCCAATATTATATATTGACGATCGATAAAACTAAAATTATAATAGTTAAATATAAAAATTAAGAAATCAAACGTTGTGTTAATAAAAATTAAAATAATGAAAAAAAAAAAACAAAAAAACTATGATAAAATATTCCAAAACATCTGCAAAAAAATTATATAGACAGGTTTCATTAAGAACTGGCCATATTATGTAATTAAATGAAATGATTCATTTATAACAAAAAATAATAATAATAAAAAAACGAATGATGAAAAATATTTAATAATGTTCTACTTGATTATAAAAAATAGTGTTTTATTATTAATATTATAGCAGATCCATTCATTTTGTGTGAATTAAAATGATTACCAAGTTTATTTACAAATAGTAAACATTAGAAAGGTGCTAGCGTTACAAATACTCCCTCACTAGTGATTATGAAAAATCATGATAACATTAGAAATAAAAACGTAAGTAAATTTTTTTAATTAGAATATATTAGAGTAGAATGCTGAAGTACATAATTGGCGATCACGAAAAAACAAAGTCAAACAATATCTCTCAGCTTCATCTATAAGTAAAGACAGTCTTGCATGGAAATCATCTGTTTTGCGGTGTTTGGTCTCAAAATCATATATTATGTCAGAAACCTCTGTAAACCATGGTTTAAACCTTAATTTTATGATAATTAACTTCTTGTTGTATGCTTTTTTACTTATGTATTGTGTATAATGGTTTGTTTCTCGTTAACAGCAACCAACTGACTGAGGGTTATCAACCGTACTCTTTTAAGAGTACTTTTAGAGTCTAAAAAATTGTACTCTCTCTCTTAAAAAAAAAAAAATCATAAAATAGCAACAAGAAACAAGATCCAAAAAATAATCAATCAAAATAGTTACAATATTTTGTAGTAACTCTACCGAAATCCAGGGGTCTTGCTATAATTTTAACAAAAAGTTGTAGTTCTATGATCAAAAAGATATCACACCATAGAACTACGATGTTTTTCCATGTTACGAACACAAAAGAAAAGAAAAAAATTCTTATTTCAAACGAGGATTCCTTTAGTAATGAAGTGTTGTGCTATACCGCGTTCAATAATTTTTGATTAATTATTCTACCTGTTAAATTTGTTTAAAATTTACACAACTTTGTGTTAAAATTTTAAAATTTAAAAAAAATGATACTAATAATAAAAAAGTGTCAGTGTGAGGTTTGTAGTGTTTTACTTAAACAATCTCATTTTATTTTTTTTTTTTTGTAAAAAACAGCTAACCTAACGCCACAATAATGTCGCGACGAAAGTGCAAATATAATGACAAACTGGAGGCTAAATCCCCCATGTTTAAACGTACCAAATCAGATTTTGAGGCTTTTTGCGAAGTCTGTGGAATAAATGTACTGATTGCAAATAAAGGGAAATCCGATTTTGATCAGCATCTGACATCCAATAAGCACAAAAGTCGCATACAATCCACAAGTTCTTCCAGAAAAATTGACCAGATTTTTATTCAGCAAAATGATTTAGAAGTTAAAGTACTAGCGGTGGAAGCAACTTTAGCGTTTCATATTGTAAAACACCATCTAAGCTACAAATCATCCGACTGTTCCACAAAATTATATAGGCGTTTATTCATTGATTCGGAAACTGCTTCTAAGATTTCTTCTGCCAGGATCAAGACAGAAGCAATAGTGAATAACGTACTACCTAGCTCCTAATTCTTTGAGCAGAGCAATGGAACGCATTGACAGTTTAAAAATCGCATATGTAGGTGTTTGTACGTATATGGCTCAAATCATGGCGCCACTAAAATATTTCCCGTGTTGGTACAATATTTTGACACTGAATTGGGAATTCAGCATATCCTAATAAATTTAACCTCAGTGCCTGATGAAAAATCTGTAACAATTTGCCAATTAATCATTGCAAATTTAGAAAATTGCAATTTAAAGCAGAAGTGTATCGCCTTTACCGGGGATAATTGCAATACGAATTTTGGTGGAATTGAGAGGAGAGGAGAAAACAATGTATTTTATCGATTAAAATCAGAATAAAGTAGTGATTTAATTGGGGTAGGATGTCCAGCACATATTTTAAATTGTGTTCAACATGCTCTAGACGGGCCACCAGTTGATGTGGATTCCATAGCAGTAAAAATTTATAACTATTTTTACATATATACCATCAGGAGGCGTTAAAAGGATTTTGTAATTTTGTCGATATAGAATATAAAAAGCTTTTGTGTCATTCAAAAACTCGATGGTTATCTTTGTTTCCGTCGGTAAACTGAATTCTTCAATTATATCCAGCATTGAAGTCGTACTTCCTGTCGCAAAAGCAGACTCCAGTTGTAATTCTATTATTTTTTGAAAATCCTCTAAATGAAGCCTATCTTTGGTTCACACAACCGTTAATGTACATATTTCATTCGAAAATTGAGCAAATAGAAAGAGATCGGAATTCTATAATGGAAATTTATAGTATTTTAGGAACAGTCGAACGTATTTTAAAGCAAAGAGTTGCTGGTGAGTTTATTCCATTAAAAGTGAATGAAATCATTCGAAAAAATATCGAACAACAGAGGAGTTCTTGTTTGAAAGGCGAAATAATTCAAGTTTATCAGCGTGGCATTGATTACCTAGAAATGTGAACCTCTCCTATGGCCGAATTTAAAATATTTCAATTGATGACCTTAGAAAAAAAAACCAACTGGAGTGACATTGAAGAAATACTTGTATATCTCGATGATAAAGGTGTAAATATAAATAATTCATTGCTATTTGATCAAAATGTTAATTTAAACAGTTTTTTGGATGAAGTTGATGGAAACGAAGAGTTTTTAAATAAACTGAGCTGTGAGACTACTTCTCGTCGAGTATTTTAAAAACCGTAATTATAGTACTTCATCAGAATTCCAGAAGAAATGTAGCTTTTGTTTCGCAATACCATCGCAAAATGCAACCACCGAAAGAGTTTTTAGTTTAATGAATGCACAGTGGACAGATGAGAGGAACAGACTATCAATTGAATAAATTGAATCGTTTTAAATGTGTACTCTTTTGTACCCTTTTTTAAACTTATTTTCTCGACAAAATACTCTTTCTGGTAGAACTAGATATGGTAACCCTAAACTGACTGGTATTGCTGACTAGCATTTTTGATACCGCCACAACTATCCAAAATTTCTAGTTAACCAAAAACCAAAAGTTCAATCAATATAATCTTATTTAGTACAGCAAGTTAATTTTTATTAAAATCTTAACGATATCTGTATCTGTGTCCATGCTACGACGTCTTGTCAATTGTAATTGTATCCAAATATGTTTTTACTTTTTAGTATTTGACTGAAAATACCATCTCGTTTTGAATTTTTAAACTAAGCTTTTACTTTTTTCCAAAACCTTCTATATTTTTCAAGCCTGATTTATTTACACCATATTAAAAAAAACATTGGACATTACCATGTGCCAAAAATTGGATTAGTGTTTCTGATTAAATTTTTTTTATAGAGTTTTATTTTTCAGATATTTTTTATCTTAAGTTTTAATTTCAAAATGGCGATACAAGTTCACGATTTTTTCTATGCTAAAAAATGAATCAGGCTTATACATAGGGGGTTTTATTTCTTTCTATAGCGATTTTCGTATATAGTTTATCTATTATATGCTAGGTGTCAGTAACAAAATGTTTTATTTTACATTTGAACATTTTCTATACTAATACTGCGTTCCAATTGATGCTAAATTGTACTAAACGTGCTAAATCGATTTAGTCAACTATTTTATTTGACTAAATTAAAATTTTGTTTCTAAATTATTATGAAGAAATTCATATGTTACACAATATCTGATAGCTTGATTATATAATTTACTTTAGAATTCGGTATTTTTGTGAAATGAAATATAGATTTAGCAGTTTAGTACAATTTAGCAGCTAATTGGAACCCAGTCTAAATATTCAAACTTAAAGATATGATACAGGACTACTAGATAAAACGACATAACTCTTAATCGAGCTATTGCTAGCTCAAAGATATGATCATCGATATAATTCTGTATGTGGATTATAATTATTGCAGAAGGCAGTCGAAATATTAAACGTTATCGTTATCTCCATCGTACAGTACAAGTTACAACCGAAAATTAAACTAAAAAATTGGCAAAAATAATTAGCAAAATCAGTTAAACAACAACAAACGAATTTCAAATTTTAAATTATGTGCTAATATAACAGTTTGACGTAAGCATTTAAATTTCTTATCAATTTGTACGATGTCATTGGATCAAAATATTAACTTGATCTAACTCTCAATCAATGATCTGTGATTTGTTTATTGAGAATCGTAACGTAGTTTTGAAGGGTTTGGTTATATTCATGAAGACTTAATTTTATAGCCACTTATACTTATTGTTTCATTTTCTATTGTATCACGTTTTTATTTGTCGATTTACGGTCGAAGAGAATTTGGACCCTTCCGATCCCGAGTTTCCATCCAACATATTTTTCAATTTTGTTTTAATAAAAAATATCAGCAAAAACTTCAACTCAGTGTATGATATCGTACCACCTTTCGGTTGTTATGTCACCAGGTGCTTACACAGGAGGGCACCTCCTACCGAAGCAATCATTTGTCAGAATTTTTTTTGTATTCAAAGTTAGGTATTTTTAGTAATCAAACAAACGAGTTTTAGCAAACGAACTGTAAAAGGATGAACAGCTATTGTTGCTCCAGTGTAACATGCAAAGTTTGAAGGCTCAGGTAAAATTGATTTGATCTGCGCAGACGCCCGTTCATCCACAATGCATTTGTAAAATACCGTCAAATCAGCGACATCTAGCAAATGGCAAATTTGAGTTTAGACCGTGTTGAATTCAACATAATGACTTTATCAAATTTGACGTAGTAACATTGAGCGCTGACGGTGAGTGAGTGAACATTAAGTATTTCATGTGCAGCATGAAGTGTGCTATCATCAGTTAAACTATGGATGCATCGTTGAAGTCAGCAAGTCATTAATGTTGATAATTAAAATAGTCATGGAGATAGAGCAGAACCTTGAGGAACTCCCGCATTAGTTGAAAAGAAATCTGATGCAACACCATCCACACCGACTTGAAATTTACACACAGATATAAAGTAACTTCTGTAACCAAGAAAAAAGTTGTTCAACTAAGCCATAGCATTTCAATTGGCATAAAAGATTCTTGTGTCATACTTTGTCTAATACTATGGCAATATCAAAAGTAACACCTAAAGTCTCACAGTGTGGTTTTCAAGCAACTTGTTCCAGAAATGTGTGACAAAGAAAGTAAGTCTCCTGTTGCTCTTGCTTAACGGAAGCCTTATTGTATTTCATTAAATATTTTTGACGGCTTAAGGTGTTTATAATATAATAAAATTAATTAGTGTATTTTCAAAAGTTTAGCGACAACCGGATCTGTAATTTGTTGGATCTATTTCAGTACCTTTGTTTTGGATCTGGCTGTAATACACTAGCTTTTTTCCATAATTCGGTCAACATCCTTTTCTTATATGACAAATAGAAAATGATAGTGGGGAAACAATTACGTTTTCAGGGAAACCATTTAAAGTAATCTCTAAGTCCCTGCCATTCTGCAGATTTATTATAATCCCAAAAAGATGAGGATTAACTTTGAACTGTTTAGGATGTAAATTTAAATTTCTGGAGATCATATTATGATATGATTCACTTAATGGCTCTGATATTTTAAATAGTACCAACGAAGGATTGTTTATCAAAAGCAATTCAAACAAGTTACTACTTTGGCCAGGAATGTCAGGAATTGTGTGAAGTTGGTATTATATGTGTTCTAAATTGTTTTAAAAATAAAATAAGAATACTAAATTTATTTGTGAATGCGCCTTACTTTTTACTTTTGACATTTGCATTGTTATTTGAATAAAAAATTCTAGAAGTCTCTCGAATTTTGTTAATTAAACTAAAGCGCATTTTGTTAATAAAAACTAAGATTTTTTGTGAAAAGTTTGTTTATAATAAAAATATTGCTACCCACGAAATAAGGGGAGTTATTATTGAAAGAAAAGAGACTTTTTCCACATTTGGCGACCGTGACAGGACGTGGGGTATAATGGATAAACTTAAAAAAGCCGATGTATTTTGAGAACAAACTTAACAAAAAATATCGATAAAGTAACAATTTTATTGAATGAGAAAGAAAAAGATTTTTCTCAGATAAAAGCATAAATGGAGATTTCAGAGAGGAAGCGGAACGAGCTGTTCAACATTAACAATCGAATATACGGAAAATTATTGGAAAGTGAAGCAGACGAAGAAACCTTAGGAAAAGAAATCGAGGTATGCGACGAATATGATTTAAAATTTAATATAGTGAAATCAAACATAGAGACAATGATGAACGTATATAAACGAGAAGGGGCAGCGTCAGTTCGAAGTCAATTATCTACAAAAGAAATCAAATCAAAAATGAGGTTACCTAAGATTAAATTTAGAAGTTTTAGTGGTGAGCTTAAGGAATGGCTTCCATTTTGGGCTCAGTTTAAGAAAATTAATGATGATGAAACAATCGACGATGCTAATAAGTTTCAATATTTAATTCAGGCAACCGTTAGTGGTTCAAAAGCGTGAGCTCTAGTTGAGAGTTTTTCAGTTTTATAATTATTTCAAAGCTATGCAGTGTTTAAAAGAGAGATATGGCAGAAACGAGTTATTGATTAAGTTTAACATTAGAGAATTATTAAGTATAATAATTCAAAATACACTATTGATAGGAAACATGTCACTATCGTTGTTGTATGATAAATTGAAAAGTCAACTTAGAGTTTTGTAAACCCTACATATAACTACAAAACAGTATGCAGCTATGCTAATGCCATTAGTCGAATCGTGTTTACCGGAAGAGATTTTGCGAGTTTGGCAACGAAATAATTCTAATTCAATGTACGAGCTCAATAGAGAAGATGGTAACAAAGTCGATTGCGAAGATTCTCCAAAATCAAGATTAGAACAGTTAATGAAATTTTTGAGTAAAGCTACTCAAAGGAGCTAGAAAATGAGCAAAAAATTAAATAAATTTGCTTTGTTAAGGGTAGGTGTAGAAGTTCCAAATAAAAATAATGAGACTAAAAGTTCAGATAGGAATCCATATTTGGCAACAGCTGCGAGTTTGTTTTCCAGTACCGGAAAAATTATTTGTGTTTTTTGTGAGAACACACACAACAGCACAGAGTGTTCAAAAGCAAGGCATTTTTGCAAATCAGTCTATATGAAGGAAATAGAGATTTTTTACAGTTCTTATGGATAGATAAACAAAGAAATATTAGAATTTTCAGGCATTAAAGAGTCTCTTTTGGTCTAAGTTGCAGCCCATTTTTACTAAATTCAGTCATTGATCATCATTTAGAGAAAACATTGTTCTGTTGTTGAAAACATTGAACAATGAAAATAATTATGGTATAACAATAATACAAAATTTACTGACAAGTTGTTATGTTGATAATTGTGTAACGAGTTTATATAATGAAAATGAGCTAACATCCTTTATAGACGAAGCATCAGCATTAATATATGATGGACAGTTTGAACTGAGAGGCTGGAAATATTCGAAACAAGTTGAAACCAATGTTTTAGAGTTTACTAACATTTTAGGTTTAATTTGGAGTAAGATAGATGATAGATAGATTTTATATTAAAAGTAAATGTTGATAGCTGTGATTCATTTTAATCAGAAAATAAAGAAATAACGAAAAGGAAAATTTTATCTGCGGCTCATCGAATTTTTGATCCAATTGGCATTGTTTGTCCGGTGTTGTTATTACCAAAATTATTACTTCAGAAAATATGGCATGACAAAATGGGTTGGAATCAAGAGTTGAATGAAGAGGTCAGATGTAAATTTCTAAGGTGGATATACATAATTTGGCGTATCTTAACGAAATACAAATAAACAGATGGTGAATAGTTACAAGTGATCCAGCTCAAACTTCACTGCATGTATTTTGTGATGCTAGTCAATTCCGCAGTAACATGTTTAAGGACCAAGACCTCAGAAGATGTTGAACGTTTAATTTTGGAAATGCATCAAAACCAATTACATACAGATGTTTAAAATATGATAACAATTGCAAGAAAAAGGTTTTGGATCATTGAAGCTACCCAGACGAAATATAAAGCAATTCTTAATAAATGTGTAACATGTAAAAGGCAAGCAACAAGACGAATTGATGTACAATCACTATCATTGCCTTTAAGTCGTATACGGTCGGCATCGACTTAGCTGGACCATTACATGTTAAAGAAAATGATAAAGTATGGATTTCTTTGTTTACATGTGCAGTGTATCGGGCCGCACATCTTGAATTAGTTTCGTCAATGTCCACGTCAATGTCGTCCGAGTACCATTTACACTGATAATGGCACTATTTTCGTAGGCACTGCAAATGCATTAGATCGATTGAATTGGACTGAAATAAATAAATATGGAGCAAATTTGAAGATTCGATGGAAATTTAATCCACCAATGGCTCCTTGGTGGGGAGGATGGTGGAAGAGAAACAACTGTTGCGGAAACAGCTTAGTAGCACCTCATTAGATTTTGAAGGAATGCAAACCCTATTATGTGAATGTGAATCAGTGATAAACTCCAGACCGCTTACGTATGTAACAGAAGATGTGTCCGATTTAATACCGTTAACACTGAACATGTTCTTGAAAGAAATAGAAGAGGTGGGAGTTATAGATCTGGACGAAATTGAAATTGCAGATTATAATAAAAGATTACAATATAGAAATCACTTGAGAAAAGTGTCAAACAACGATTTCAAGAAGAATATTTAGCTCAATTAATGTTATATTTGAAGAAGGTTTTATCAAACCATTCAAGGTAGGGCATGTTGTTTTAATTGGTATTGTAGGGAAGTGAAGATGAAATTAGAGTAAGATTGAAAACTGCAAAAGGTGTATTGTTGCGACCGGTACAACGGCTTTATCCTTTAGAGATCAACGTCGGTGATAATAAACACAATGAAGATCAAGAAAATAATCGTGAGCTGACTGAACAACCAAAGGATTTGTTAACTGAGAGTAACATACATCATACTAGAAGTAGGAGGACAGTCAAGCTTCCGGAGAAATTGGATTTATGAATTCAAATGTGAATTCAGGTGGAAGAATGTTCTAAATTGTTCTAAAAATAAAATAATAATAGTAAATATTTTCATTCAAGATTTTATTAAGAGTTTAGCAATGGATCTAACCATTATGTAGTTTAGAATTCTAAGACACTAGAAATGAATGTATTCAATTGAATAGAATGAAAAATTGCTTTGAAAAGCGAAAGATCCGTAACAAAAGTTTTATCTCAATTCCGGTCGGTTCGGGGAATCGAACCGGCGTCCCTCTGATCAAAGTTTATATGGTTAACCATTTAACCAACTCGACCAGCGACGAGATAAAATTTTGTTTTTGGACGATCGACTTAACATCACAATTATTTAATTCATTTTTAATGTCAATTTTTTTGTCTTATTTATTTATTCTACGAACACGTTTTACCGTTCTTCATACCTCAACTAAGTTGACATTGAATGAAGAACATTATGGATCTACGAATATGGGAGACAAATCCCAACTAGTGGAGAATGGCCACTAACCAATTTAAATTCAAGATTTTATTAAGAGTTTAGCAATGGATCTAACCATTATGTAGTTTAGAATTCTAAGACACTAGAAATGAATGTATTCAATTGAACAGGATGAAAAATTGCTTTGAAAAGCGAAAGATCCGTAACAAAAGAATTAAATAATTAAATAATTGTGATGTTAAGTCGATCGTCCAAAAACAAAATTTTATCTCGTCGCTGGTCGAGTTGGTTAAATGGTTAACCATATAAACTTTGATCAGAGGGACGCCGGTTCGATTCCCCGAACCGACCGGAATTGAGATAAAACTTTTGTTACGGATCTTTCGCTTTTCAAAGCAATTTTTCATTCTATTCAGTAAATATTTTTTTTTTGATTTTTTGAGATCAATTAAACTCAAGTAAGTAAAGAAGTAAGGAATTTTTTCAATTCAAAGGTATGGTTTGAAGTTTCTCAGAAAAAATCTCCACTTCACATTTTTCGTGTTTCGGTTGGGATTCGAACCTACCTCGTCAGTGCCCTGCTTGAATCCTTGGGCAGACACGCTATCGATTACGCCGTTGAGGCGGTGACAATTTCAAAATTGAAACTTCATCACTTATTTATTTTTACTTATGTTGAATTTTTCCACTGTCATTAGACTCTACTAGGAATACTAAATAATTTGTGATTGCGCCTTACTTTTTACTTTTGACATTTGCATTGTTATATAAATAAAAAATTCTAGAAATCGCTCGAATTTTGTTCATTAAACAAAAGCGCATTTTGTTAATAAAAATTAGGATTTTTTGTGAAAAGTTTGTTTATAATAAAAATATTGTTACCCACGAAATAAGTGGAGTTTCTATTGAAATAAGGGAGGTTTTTCCACAATATGAGTGCAAATAAAATAATAGTAAAATAATGATATAGAATAAATTTTGTTTGACTATAGAGTGCTTTAGTTCTTAGAACCACAAACCCCACCCCCTCTTTCCCTAAAACACTTTCTGTGCGCACGCTTGTATGTCATTTGTCAAAATTTGTAGCAAGTCATTTCTTTGTATGTCTAAAATCATAGGTTAACAGCTTCTTGTCTAATTAGCGAGTTTCTATCGATATTTTCGTCCATGTAATCAAAGATACTAAATATAAAACAATTGCTCCATAAAACTAACCGTAAAACGACAAAATCAAATCGCAAATTTCCGACTCAAAATGAAAATATTCACTAGATATGCTGCCGTTACTACAACCGTCCCGTTGTTCGATTAAGCTCTTTGGGATCTTGAGCATGGTCAACTGTGCATGTTTTAGTCTCAGCAATTTTGTAAATTTTCAGAATGCAATAAAATAAAAAATATCGAAAAAATACACAACGAAAAGATTTTGATAGAAATCCACCTACTGCACTGTGCTACAATTATATATTTCAACTACATCATTAATATTTTTTCTGTCAATACTAAACTTATAGAGCCACCTCGTTTTTAACATATAAACTAGTCACAACTTTTATATGGATCTCCTACAATATTTCTATTTAACGTTAGATGTCAGGTAAGTTAAACTATTTTACTATAAATTTGAATAAATTTAAACTTTTAAAAATTAAATATTCAAACTTCCTGAAACTACTGAAATTCGTTATCTTCAATATATTTTTGTCATCCATGCTCATTGAGGAGCCATAGTTTATTGGAGCTTAGTGACATAAATGCTGGAAGTATTGATTAAAATAATTTAAATGTTTGCAGAAAGTGAAAAACGAAACAAATTATTGTTCCAAGAAGGTAAAATAAAACAAAAGATTTGATATGCACGAGAAATAAATTGAGCAAGTTGAATCCTGTAGTAAGTATCCATGAACTCGTGGGTGGAGTGGTAAAATTAACAGATACTAAAGTTAAAATCGAATCAGTTAATCTTTCCTCTCATTTTAATGTCATTTTGATCAACACGAATAAGATAATTAGCACCAAATTACGCTTAAAAATGATAAGTGTTACATGAAAGTTGGTTTGAAAGAAATTATCTGACAGAAGTTGCTACATGGATTATATAACAGGGTTAAAAATGCATAACTTAAAATCGCATGAAAACTTAATTCAATATATAGTTCCATTAACAACTTTATGCTAATTTAGTATCATTATCTCTATCCAAATGAAATTTACTAAAAAATTTGCTAAATAATGGAAAAAAATATCAGTTCAACGCCGTTAAACAAGTGACATATCGAATTTCAAGTGATGCGCTAATTTCAACATTTTACGTAAGTACTTAAATTTCTTATCATTTGCTACGACGTTGATTGTATCAAAGTATCAACTTAATCTAGTTCTCAATCAGTTATCTGTGATTTTTTAATTGAAAATCTTAAGAGTTTGAGATAGTAAATTATTTGAACGTAGTTTATAAGGCTTTGGTTGCCTTGGTGATAACTGAGTTCTGAATCACCTTATTGTTTGGTTTATACTTTTTATTATAACTAAATTCATTAATATGTGTTTATACAAAATTGTGTGATCATGTAATTTAGTAACGACTGGTTTAAATGAGATTAAACTACGCGTTTTGAAATCAATCTAATTTTTAAAATATGAGGCTTATAATTGCTTATCGACGTTTTGATTTGTTTCGAGTTTATTAACTAGTTCTGAGTGGAATTTAAACGAATATAACATAAATCGAAACGAGATATCGCTCAACTGGTAATTGGGTTGCAATCAGTTGTTGTTTATGGTAACGAGCTGTTGGACAATACAGTGCTTTGCTCGTTGGCGTTATAATTTAAATTATGCGGGAGACTTATATGATTTAACACTTAAATACTTGCAGAAATAACTAAATCGAATTACTTAACGGAGTGATCATTTCATAAAGTGTGTTTTTAAGAAGGATTGATAAACTCTCGAACAAGAAGGAGTGATAAACTCTCTGTGTCTGTGTTCACATCTAACTACTAAGCCACTCAATCACTCAGCACCATCTTTCTAAGACCAAAACAAAAACAAAAATCTGTTTCCGCCCGGGATCGAACCGGGAACCTTCCGCGTGTTAGGCGGATGTGATAACCACTACACCACGGAAACTTCTGAAATAATTAAATCAAACTAAAATTTTTCGGTTAGTATAAGAATTTTACTGCAATATTTTATTTTTAGAACAATTTTGTTATGGCCCAACTATTAAAGCCGGGCATTCACATACAACAGAAACAGACTTTCATACAAATTTGACAGAAAAAAAATCTGTTTTTGTAAAATATGTATGGAATTTGGTTTCTGTTTCTGTTGTATGTGGTTTCAAACCTTAAGCTGAAATAAAATTACGTTATAGTTAGATTTGAAATATATGTCAGCTATTGGCATTACTAAAGTAACATATGCCTCGATAGCGCAGTCGGTAGCGCGTAAGTCTCATAATCTTAAGGTCGTGAGTTCGATCCTCACTCGGGGCATAAACACATTTCATTTTAAATTTTCTTATCTTTTGACCCTTAAAAATCTATAGAAGTTGTGTCAAAAATTATCATCTTCTGCCATCTTTGATAAATACTTATTGTTGATCAGTCGCATATTTTAGTGAAAACGCTCTATACCACATACTGCGGCATTGAGAGAGTGTTTTTGTCATTCTTTAAAGTATACCTCGCCTAGTGGATTTCGTATTGACACCAGAACAATTTATAAGCCATCTTGAAGAAATGCTATGTTTAAGATGATACAATAGACTTTTGATACAGTTTAACACATTGTAGAACAGTTCTTTGTAAAAACATGTGACATTTAATGGTGAACATCCATGAACATGGTGAACTATTTTCTATTTAAATTATATTTTGTGATCTGATAGACTGAGTATAAAAATTTTAAAGCATTAAATATTGTATATATAATATATGTATAATTTATGAAAATTAACAAATGACGTTTTTGCTTACATCTAGAATCTAGATTTATCTAAAACGAATTAGAAATGAACAACAACTTAAAAGCTATAAATTAAATATTGACCTACTACTCGCAGACACAGACAGATAATCAATGACAAATCTTTAATTTAAAATAATTAATTAGACACGTATTTCAGTTTTTTTGATTAGAATTAGATATTCCTAATTTATTTATTTTTTATTATCAAAATTAAACTAATAAGGTATTTTGTTGGATATGTAGTACGTACCATTTGATTCTAGTTATGGTCACAAGAACATAATTTATTTAATTTATGATTTAGGATTTATGATCAATTAAACTCAAGTAACTAAGGAATTGATTTGAATTTAATAAATTTTAAATTTTATTGATTGTTATTGATTTGAAGATGGTAATTGATGAGTGGCTATTATTACAATCAATTAATTATTAACACTCTTTGTATTTAAGTTAAACATAAAAATTAGTCTGACAAAATTAATTTTTTCAAACTACAAAAAAAAATACAAGACAGTAAACATAAAAATTAGCATTATTTAGTTCTCAGAGAACTCATCTGTAAGAATTGATTTTAAATTTGTGGAATTATTATGCATATGTAGCATATGTGTGCATAAAGACAAAACACCAATAATAATAATTATCTTTATCTTATTATATCCCATACAAGGTTGTACAACTGGTCCAGTAATGGTCCATTACTGGCAGCCAGTAATGCAGCAATGGGCGTGTACTGGCAACCCCGACTGGGCCATTAACATAATTTTACTGGATGATAACTTCGGACAATAAATGGTTGCCATTCTTGGGCCAAATACTGGCAACCATGACCGGGCCGTTAAAAAAAATATACATTATTATCATATGTAAATTTAAATAAATTAAATACAAACTAATTTAAAATAAAATAAAAATGACGGAAAAAATTCAAAACTCCCCATACAACTGGTTCAGTTGCAAGAATGGCTGAGTAATGGCAAACACCGCAAGGGATAATACTCTAGTGAAATTTTAAAAAAATGACATAGATCGGCAAATTCATGGCTACCGTACTGGCCCAATAACAATAGCCAAGTAATATTTACCATTCATGATCCAGTGCTTGGCCATTCAAAGGTAACAATATACTGGCTATTTTCTGTTAACAATAGATTGGCCGATGATTGGTTTTAGTATTGGCCCAGTAACAATAGCCAAGTACTGTTAACCATTAATGGACCAGTGCTTGGCCGTATGTCAATGTCTGGCAAAACCTACTTGGGATATGCCCAATCTCAATCATATTCACAAACCCTGTTGGAAAATGTCTGTAGTATGCGCTTTGACGAAAACTCAATTTATGTTTCTTGTCTTTTAATGCAGTACTCAAACTTATAATTTATTTTACAATCAGATTTACAATCAATTAATTAGTTTGAAATAGTTTTCTTACATTAGTTTTTTTTTCACAAATTTTGATATGTGAGACTTTTCTCAATTATTAAACCAGCTTTCTTTATCTTTTATTACAATTAGGTACTGAATCTCAAATTTTAATGACTTTAAGTTTCAGGAAAACGTATTATCTGCTTGGATATCAAATTTCAAAAGAAAGAAAAAACTATTCAATATTTTAAAACAAAATTTACAAAGCATACTATATAATTTAGTTTTGAAAGTTTATTCGGCTTCTGCGTTGTGTTCAATTATTTGCAACATTTCTCCCCGGGGTCGAGTCTTCTTGAGAGTCGACTTTTAATATTGCAATCCTTGCAACAGGTCTGGTGTAAATTCCGAGTTTCGTTTTCACAACACATTGTCGAATTCGTCCATCAGGTGCTTTCTTAACTTCTGTAATGATTCCTTTTGGCCAACAATATCTTGGGTGGCTTGGATCTACTATGACAACGACATCTCCAATTTTAGGTGCTTGAACCTCTGAATACCATTTGGATCTTAACGTTAATTCTGGTAAATATTCGTTTATCCATCTTTTTGAGAAATGGTTTGAAATCATCTGAGCTTTTTTGTAGTTGTTCCTTAAAACTGCTGATGTATCATCTGGTTCAGTCAAAACTTCGTTAACTCCTGATGACAAGCTAATAAAGTGGTTTGGTGTTATTGCTTCTTTTTGTGGACTTTCAATTGGTACATAGACAAGCGGCCTTGAGTTAACTATGTTTTCAGCTTCTTTGAGTGCATTGAACAAAACTTCATCGTTGGGTGAACGCGATGGCAACGATGCATATAAAGCAACTTTGATAGAACGTATA
Organism: Diogma glabrata; assembly: GCA_963693315.1. Lineage (NCBI taxonomy): Eukaryota > Metazoa > Arthropoda > Insecta > Diptera > Cylindrotomidae > Diogma > Diogma glabrata. The sequence continues at coordinate 21,157,409 of OY856186.1, read as the reverse complement.
AGTCTCTCCCAAGCGCCACCCATATGAGGTGCTGCAGGTGGGTTGAATCGCCACTCAATTGTACTTGTTGTAAATTCTCTTGCAAGCAAATTTGTGTTTAATTTTTTGATCTTCTCGCGAAGGACCCGTTCTGAACTAATAAAATTTGTTCCATTGTCACTGTAGAATACTTTGACATCAAACCTTGTCATAAAATTTCTGATAGCCATTATGCATGAGCTTATATTCAAACTATAAGCTACTTCAATATGAACAGCACGAACAGTTAGACAGGTAAACAGTACACCATAACGTTTTTGAACTCCCCTTCCAAAAACTACGTCGATTGGCCCAAAGAAATCAACTCCTGTGTGTGTAAATGGAGGTTCATAAATTGATAATCGAGCTTCTGGTAATGGAGCCATTCTTGAAACCTCCGGCTTTGCACGTTCATTCTTGCATCTTTGGCAATTTTTTGCAATTCTCTTCACAAGACATCTTAGTTTGGGTATATAAAACCTTTTACTTATCTCATTCACAACTGTTTCATGATGCTGATGAAGAAGGTTCTCGTGGAAACTCTTTACCAATAGATTTGTGATGTAATGTTCTTGAGGGAGAATTACTGGTCTTCGTGTGTCAAAAATAACATTTGCTGCATCTATTCGACCGTCAATTCGAATTACTTTGCTATCATCTAAATATGGTGAAAGACGATGTAACCTGCTTTTTATTCCTGGTTGATTTCCATCATTGAGCTTCAATATTTCGTTTGAAAATGCTGTCCATTGTGCGATTTTGAAAAGTTTAGTTTCTGCCACAATTAACTCTGATTTATGTAAGTATGGGTCGATCAAACGTTCTCTTGTTTTTCTCAAGTTGTTAACAAAACGACAAACGTAAGCCATAACTCGAAGAAGTTGCATCCATGAACCATAACGTTCAAACTCAATTGGACTCTCAGCTAGTGTATGTATCAGTTTGACTTCTATTTGAGTTGCTGGAAGTGCTTTTAAGTTCTTGATCGGCCATTCATTCTTCGAGCTGTATAAAAAAACTAGGTCCTCGGAACCATCGACTATTAGGGTCCAAAGAAGGAATATTTGAGGATTTGGTTCCTTCATCAGCTACATTCTCTTTAGTCCCAATCCAAAGCCAGTCTTGAACATCTGAATTTTCCAGAATTTCAGAAACTCGAAATGCAACATATTGCTTGAAACGTCTGTTACTTGGTCTAATCCATGATAAAACTGTTGTACTATCAGTCCAATAGTGTCTCTCTTCAATGTTTACAGTCAAACATTTTTCTATGAAACGTAGATATCTTGTTCCAATGAGTGCAGCTTCAAGTTCCAGGCGTGTTATAGAAGTCATCTTAACAGGTGCAACTTTAACTTTTGAACCAAGTTGTGCCACGTCCACTATACCTTCTTTTTCAACTCGAAGGAATATTATAGCGCAGTAAGAAGGCATGTAATTGTATCGAAGCGTTCTCATAGTCATTTAATTGAGAAAGATGACATCTTGGAATTTTAAGTTTCTCAAATTCATTTAATCGTTGAATCCATTTCTCCCAAGATGAACGTAGCTCGATTGGTACTTGTTCGTCCCAATTAGTTCCAGACCTCCAAAGGTTTTGCATCAGTATTCGTAAATGAACGATGAAGTGCCCAATTCTTCCCAGCGGATCAAATATCGACATAAGTGTTCGCAAAACTTCTCGTTTAGAAGGCACTTTGTTGCCAAACATGATTTCCTTTGCAATATTACAATTTTGCATTGAATAGTAATAACTGTCGGAATTCAGATCATGCCACAAACCAAGAGCTTTGGTGGTGTTCCCGTTAAGGTCTAAATTTTTGTTACTGACTTCTTCTTGTACCAAATTCATGAGGACTTCTTTAGAGTTTGATTGAAATTGACAAAGTTCAAAATTTCCCTTGCTGTGAATATACTTTATGTTTCTTGTTGTTAAAATTGCTTCTTCAATGCTATCAAAGCTATCAAGGTAATCGTCTACATAAGTGTTTTCGATTATTGCTTTAACTTCTCTTGGAAACTGCTTTGCATATTCACCAGCGTTGAGGTTTTTAACAAACTGAGCTGAGCTGGGCGAGCTCTTTGACCCAAAAATTAGGACTTGGAAAACATAAGTTGATACTGGATCGCTTGGTTGATTCCTCCAAAGAAAACGTTGAGAATTTTGGACTTCTTTTATAACTTGAATACGATGGAACATGTGCTTTAAATCTCCGGAAACGCAAACTTTTCGCTCTCGGTAACGAAGTAACACTTGAGGCAGAGGTGGAACCAGATCAGGACCTATTAAAAGCATCGAGTTCAATGATACTCCATCAACGTTGGCTTCTCCATCATTTACCATCCTTAGTTTGGAAGGTTTCTTGGGATTGCGGACTGCAAACATTGGCAGATACCAAGTACGTTCATCTTCTTTTGAAGCTTCTTCGCTTGATAATTTTCTGATGTATCCAAGGTTCTCTTCTTCATGCATTACTTCAACTGCTTTCTTAGCAAGTTCCGGATAACGTGATAACATCCTTTCATTGCATAGTAGTCGTTTCATTGCCATGTTTTTACTAGGTGGAAACTTAATATTCTGGCTTTTCCACAGCAGACCAGTTTCAAACTTGTCTCCAACTCTTTTAGTTGTTGACTTTAACATCTCAAGTGCTTGAAGTTCCTCTGAGCTACTACACTTTTCTGAACTTTTGGTGATTCCCATGTCATCAATTTTGAATGACTCTTGAATCAGTTTATGCAATTCATCGTTACTACATACACACAAATGTAGATTTAGACTTTGACTATCTGAACCATGAGATACTTCAGAGTCGAATGTGCCACAAACGGTCCATCCTAGTTTGCACAATGCAACTGCAGGACTTCTTTTGCTTTCTTGATGCATTTTTTTAACTCCACTAAGGTGTAAGTTGTCCATTCCGATAAGTATCATTGGTTTGGCATTAGCATAGCTCTCAACCTTGTACTTTTCCAAGAATGGAAAAGATTTCTTAAGTGCTTCAAAGTTCAAGGATTGTCTTGGTAATTCGAGGTCGTCAACAGTTCGAACATTATTGATCTTGAAGTTGGATGCAGTGCTTCCCCGAATTGAAATAGAAACTTGCTTCGAGTTTGGAATGTTTTTGTACATGTCGCTGGACCACTTTAAGCATAAAGGAAGTTCTGTGCCAGTTAGATTTAAGTCTCTGTACAACTTTGAATCCATTAAAGTTACTGAAGAACCTTCATCCATGAATGCATAAGTCGAAATCTCTTGGCTACCATTTCGGAGTGTGACAGGCATGATACGAAACAATGTATTATGTGACATTGAATAATGGCTCATCTGAACGCCACATTGAGACGATGAAGGTTTTTCATTATCTGGCTTCTTTTCGGTTGAACTGGAATTGGAGGTCTCAAAGTTGTGTAATAACTTATGATGTCGCTTATCACAGCATTGAACACCACATTTTGACTTTTCCGTACATCTACCATTGTATTTCACAAGACATCGGAAACATAAACGCTTTTCCTTGGCAACCTCCCACCTTTTATTGCGGTTCATTGAAGCAAAAGTACTACACTTCTCGAGTGACCTGCAATCTCCTTGACATCCAAAGCAAGAATCAATTTTGGGTTTTGAATCTTCTGAGTGAACGTTTACCCTCAAGGTTTGTTGCTTTGGCTTGTCGAAACTAGTTGAAGCCACTCTTGAAGCAACCATGGCGAGATTATCAATCCAGTTATCAAAGTGTTCAAGAGTTGGGTACACTATTTGTTGTGCAACAATTTCCCACTGCATCTGAAGCTCGACTTGGAGTCGTTCTTTAAGTTTATCCAACATCATTGGATCTCGTAAGTGATCCACCATTCCAGCTGCCTTCATAGTGACTATCATGTTGTGGACTTGAGTACCAAATTTAAGTATAGAATTTGGATTTTTCATCGAAGCTTGTGGTAACTTTGTAATCTCAACCACTAACTCTCTGATGAGATCATTTGCTTGACCATACAAGGTCCAAAGACGACGAAGGACATATGGAACGTTTACAGGTAGAGTAAGCATACCCTCAACGCTTGTTCTTGCTTCACCAGTTAATGAATCTTGTAGTCGAATTAAGTTCTCCATGTCATCGAAGATACACGTTAATGTGCTTGTTGCGTAACTTGATAAAAAAATTGGCCATTGTCGAAATGCTCCAGAAAATTTTGGCAGATCTTTAGAAATCACTTTGCGAGCTTGAATGTGTTCTTTGGACAAGTAAATTCTCTCTCTGTTTTGCAACAACACTGGATATGGAAAATTGTCTCTCATTGATTGTTGTCCTTGAAACGTTGGATCAATCCCAAAGGGCATTGCGTATGGTTTAAAAGAAAAACCTTGAGACATACTTGTTGGCACGCTTGGCAAAACAGTTGGCCTAGTAGAAGTTGATTGAGTCATTATGTTTTGATCGCTTGTTACTGATGATGGAACATAATTGTTGAAACGACTTTGTGATAAACTGGTGGGTAATGGAGCATTTGATTGAGTAGAATGATAAGCAAATTTTGAAACTGAAGAATCAATCGAAGTACGTGTTGAGGTATGTATCGTTGGAACCAGCTGAAACTCTGGAGATGAAGCAAGTTCAGGATGCTGAGCCTCTCCTATGTATGTTTGCGACTGTTCCGGTGGGACAACTCTCATTGTTTGAACCTCTTGAAGAAGTCTATTTCGACGTTGAAGTAATTCTCTCATTTGCTTAAGTGATTCTATCTCGGCTTCTAATGTTTCCTTAGTTTTAACTAAAGTTGATCTATTACTAGCTGGTTCTTGAGCTTCTGATATCCTTGTTTGTGTTTCAGAGCTTGTTGTCGAATTGATACATTCATCACACGTGTATGGATGAACATCTACTTCAAATTCTGGTATTCTTGCACATTCTTGATGGAAGCTTTCATTACACTTCTGGCAAGAGACCATAATTGCCGAATCAGGTCGTTCACAGATAGCACAACTTGTTAACATTGCAGTAGCGCCTCTTAAAGTCCGTTGATTTAGATCTTGCATGACAAACCTCACATTTAATGTTTGAGAAATTGTTGGAAAATGTCTGTAGTATGCGCTTTGACGAAAACTCAATTTATGTTTCTTGTCTTTTAATGCAGTACTCAAACCTATAATTCATTTTACAATCAGATTTACAATCAATTAATTAGTTTGAAATAGTTTTCTTACATTAGTTTTTTTTTTCACAAATTTTGATATGTGAGACTTTTCTCAATTATTAAACCAGCTTTCTTTATCTTCTATTACAATTTGGTACTGAATCTCAAATTTTAATGACTTTAAGTTTCAGGAAAACGTATTATCTGCTTGGATATCAAATTTCAAAAGAAAGAAAAAACTATTCAATATTTTAAAACAAAATTTACAAAGCATACTATATAATTTAATTTTGAAAGTTTATTCGGCTTCTGCGTTGTGTTCAATTATTTGCAACAAACCCTATTAAACATTTTAATATTGTAAGTTGTTTAAACGTAGCCCGAATATTACACTAGTTTTAAAATTTTGAACTTTTTTTGTCTCCCTGAATAAAACCCAACTTTTCTTATGGATTTGGACCTCCTGAATACGAATATCATTCATTTTTTTTTGGGTTAGCTCTTGTTTTTGAGATATTCACGAAAACCCAATTTTTTCGGTGATCAAAAATGTTGTTTCGGTTTTCGGGTCTCATATTTTACAAAACAAACAAATTAAATATATTAGTGAAACATGTGCATGGTAAATATGCCAACCAATATTTTGAGCTATATTTTGTAAAAATCCATTAAGGATTCTGGAAGTTACAGTCGAAAAAAGTTGAAAAAATACGAAAAATTCACGTTTTTTTAAAATTTTTCCATTTTCAACACCATAAATTTTGAACAAATAAAGACACTAATTTTTTTTAATTTCTTGAAACCGATGGTAACTTCAATTTTCTTTCTTCTAAGCTAAAAGACATGAATATTGGTGCAGTTTGCACCAAGTTATTCAAGTTTTCCCTAAGAAAGTCAAAATTTGGAAAAAAAATTTAACTATAAGAATAATTAAAATTCTGCAACATAATTAATTTATATATAAGTTGTTTTCGTAGTAGATCTAGCTCCTCCTACCTTGGACTTATTTATGGAGTTGGAAAATATCAGTTAGTTGATTATGAAATGTCTGTTTTTGACAAAAGTTGTATTTTATTTGTATATGATTTTTCTCGAAATCGAGATTGTTTTTGTGAAGTTTTTTGACATAATCTAGCTCCTCTCACCCCGGATTTATTTTAGGAATTGGAAAATATCAGTTAGTAATGGAGATAGGCAGTTCTTATAAATGGGGTGATGCTTTCAGCAGTATGTATTATGTAGCTTCCACGAATAAAACAAAATGAATTTGGGCTATTTTTACATGTGAAACTTCTTGACGACGCCATTTAAATAAACTTGACTTTACACTTTACTAACAATTTATGTTGCTTTACAAGGCAGCTATCACTATTGATTTATTGATTTTTAAAAACAATACACTATTTAAAATTTATATTTGTAATATTTTTTCTTTTTTAATTAATATTTTCACTTGAATGTTTGGAATTAAATTTATCCTCAGAGAGATTATATTTGCAACTAATCATACGACAATTATCTACTTAAAAAGAAACCTCATTAAACTAATTAAATAAAAGTTGGGAAAACCGAAAATTTATTAAATAGGAGGAGTAATTGCTTTCTTAAATTAAACTTAAAATGATCATAAACGTGATTAGTAGCACAAGGTGATAGATAGAAAAAAATTTAAAGAGAAAAAAGAAAAGAAACAATCCTTACAGGTATTAATAGATATAAATAGGGTCGTAACTTTATGGTGCTTGACTAACTTAAATAGTTCTGATGTTATGATGTTTTGCCTCTCCACACAATTCATTATCTTTTGTTTATATTTTTCTATATACGTCTCATATCGATCCTATTCCCAACTTCGAAAACAAAAATGGAAATTATGCTTTACTATTTTAAAATAATTCTTTACTGATGTTTGAGAACGACTGAACTCTTAAAATTATTATTTATGGCACAATAAACTAAGTAAAAAATTATTTTTTCCATATTTTGAGTTGTGACTTTCATTGGGAAAACTTGAATAACTTGGTCCAAACTGCACCAATATTCATGTCTTTTAGTTTAAAAAAAAGAAAATTGAATCTACTATAGGCTCCAGGAAATTAAAAAAAATTAGTCTCTTTATTTGTTCAAAATTTATGGCGTTGAAAATGGAAAAATTTTAAAAAACGTGAATTTTTGGTACTTTTTCAACTTTTTTCGACTGTAACTTGCAGAATCCTTAATGGATTTTTACAAAATATAGCTCAAAATGTTTGTTAGCATACTATCTATGCATATGTTTCATTAATATTTTTAATTTCTTTGTTTTGTAAAATATGAGATCCAAAAGCCGAAACAATATTTTTTGATCACCAAAAAAATTGGTTTTTCGTGAATATCTCAAAAACAAGAGCTAACCAAAAGAAGTGAATATGATATTCGTATTCAGGAGGTTCAAATCTATAAGAAAGGTTGGGTTTTATTTCGGGATATTTTCTTGTAAACTAGTGTTATTAGACCAGGGCCAATCCTATCAAAGGAAAAAAAGTTCTTAGCAGTATACGAATGGTCGGAAAATGTAGTTAATGGTCTAAGTAATTAAGGGAAAATCGACTGAACTGAGTAAAAGTCTCGGAAAGGGGTGGGCGGTTGTAGTATATACCTTTTTAGGGGTTTGTAATAGTTTTTTGCGATTTGCGACTAAACTATGCATCCTATCGAAAAAAGTTAAATGTAAAAGTTGTAGATAATAAAAAAATCTTAAGCTTTTTTGCTAGACATTATTGACCATAACCATAAAATTATCGAGAAAAATGCAAAAACCGTTTCTTTTGTTTTTAATTTATAACTATCGCAAAAGTATTTATATTTTCATGAAAATCGGTGGGAATGTTTTTTTTTGTGTTTCAAACAGTCCCAAATATTTTCAAAGCGAAATGTATAGTTTTTGATGTTTTATGAAGAAAATTAAAAAAAAAACCTAATTTTCAATCGAAAAGTTTGGTAAGGAAATTTTCGATTTTTGAACTTTACCAGTACTCATTTTCAAGTTTTGCTGGACAAGGAAAAAAACTATTATAAAATCATTAATAATTAAAAATTAAAAAATCATTATTGGCCAATAAACATTTTCCTGATCTTGCAGAAATTTTTTACAATAGAAATGTTGCCGAAAATGGATTAAAAATAATAGCTTCTATTTACAAAAGTAAAATTATAAATACATCTCTACACGATTTAAGATTTGAACTCTACCAAGCGGCTTCTGTAAAATCATTATTGCATTTGGAAAAATTACCTTTAACTGAAGGAGCAGTTAAGCTACATTGTTACAGAGTGTATTTTCGAATACAAAGTTGGCTTGGTCATCAATTTACAGCTACAGATTGGGGATGGAAACATCACGTTAATTGTATCGTACCTATATTTACAGAACAAGAATTAATTCCTAAAAATTTATTGAAAATTATCTGCGGCAGCTGCGAAACAGGATGCGGTAATGACATATGTGGGTGTCGCAAGCATGGCTAAAAGTGCAATTTTGTGCATAAACTGTCACGGTTCTGATGTGTGTTCTAATGCCGAAAAATTCTTATACGAACAATTTTGTAATCTCGAGGACATCGAAGACGAAGACATTATCCACTGTCTAATAAATAATAATAATGAAAATAACGATACTGAACTGGAAAATCCAGAACAGCTCCAAGAAATTGAAGATGTAGAAAATGAACATGAAGAAATCGAAAGGTTGATCGATTTTGGCGATGAAGAATTCGATTCTGGCGATGAAGTCCAAGAAGAAAAAAGATTTCAATGAAACTATTTCACTTTTAATTTTTGTATTTTGTCATCAAAACACTTTGACATGATAATTTGTAAATACTTACGAATCACAAGAAATAATAAAAAAAATTTCTCAGCCTTTGTGTTTTTTGAGTTTTACCTATTTAATTGCAGTTTAAACGATGATTTCGGGACTTTGAAAGCTAAGATTAGTTAAGTTTATGTAAATTACTGGTATAACATAGTATCGTAAGTGAATTAACGCTTTTTAGGGTTTTGTTTTTTATACGGAACACTATTGGTGAGAGAACAACGTGTTTTTTACATTATTTTGATTATCTCGTGAACCATTAATCCGATGAACTTAAAACTTGAGGTGCTTATAAATCTAACTTATCCACACAAGATGGTGGGTTAAAAAATAAATAAAGTTGTGTTCGTTTGTTTTAATTAGTAAAATAAAATGACGTGTGCAAGTGTTTTAATTAACTTATATCTTTAACAAAAGATATTACAGTACGATGTAACGCCTTTGAAAACATACATTTTTTTATCGAGACGAGTAGGGTATCATATGAAAGGGCTTCATTTCAGCACTATTTAAAAATATATTTTGGAATTTTACACCCCACCATTTTTTGTATAATTTTGAAAAATGACGTTTTCTGGATGTTTTATTGCCCCGATTAACTCCGACCCAATTTCATCGAAAATCTTGAAATAAATTTGGAATGATAGAAAATTGAGTAGGTTTTTAATGAAAAATATAGAAAAGTGGCAGATACTCATAACTATAAAAAACTTTTTTGGAACCAAACGAGTGGGGTGTCATTTGAAAGAACACTTAATTTAAGAAACATTGCAACATTTTTTAGAATTTTGCGATGCACAGTTTTTTAGTTATTGATAAAAAAAAGTGCTACTTTAAGTGTATGTATTCCACCCTATATTTCGACGCTGATTTAAAGAACAAATATTCCCAATTTAGACCATTAAAATACTGGTTAAATCTTTCTTTAGCTAACATAAACAGCTATGGATAAGATTTAACCTCAAGTAACAATTTTTGTGTCATTTTTCATCCATGTAGATGTGATTGACATTTACTATTGACGTTTACGATTAAACATTTATTCTGTTATGCGTCCATGGTCTGGCGATATAAAGACTTTACAACATAACTTTATGTCATTTATTTTTGATATTGTGTTCTTTTACATTCACGGAACCCTTGGCGAGCGAATTTTATTCGCACTTGTCCGACTTTTTTTCCCTTTCCCAGCAAAACTTGTTTCAATTGCTAAAAGTTTGAAACGAATTTATTGAAAAGATTTTCGGTTGTAATACCACGAGTCATTGAAATTTTTTCGAAAATTTTTTGATTTTACGAATTAAATTATTTAGCAACACTGCGAATCAAAGCGCACA